>BSAI01000161.1:495972-578856 GCA_036245035.1 Adrianichthys oophorus
CATGATCTACAGGAACATGATCTACAGGAACATGATCTACAGGAACAAGATCTACAGGAACAAGATCTACAGGAACATGATCTACAGGAACATGATCTACAGGAACATGCTCTGGTGGAACATGATCTACAGGAACATGATCTACAGGAACATGATCTACGGCAACATGCTCTGGTGGAACATGATCTACAGGAACATGATCTACAGGAACATGATCTTCAGGAACATGATCTACAGGAACATGATCTACAGGAACACAATCTTCAGGAATATGAGTTTCAGGAACAAGATCTACAGGAACATGATCTACAGGAACATGATCTACAGGAACATGATCTTCAGGAACATGAGTTTCAGGAACAAGATCTACAGGAACATGATCTACAGGAACATGCTCTGGTGGAACATGACCTGCAATAGCTTGTTTTGAAGCGACATTACCTGCAGGGAGAAGTTCTGCAGGAATGTAATTAACATTATCCTGACCTACAGACACAAACTAGAAGAAACCTGATCTGCAGGAGTACATTCAAAGAAGCGTGTTTAAAAGGAACCCAACATGCAGGATTATGATCTGCAATTGCATGACTGACAGGCCTGTGACCTGCAGGACATCACCCACAGGGCGTGACAAGCAGATGGATACTTGTAGCAGTGTGACTTGCAGAAACATAACCTGCAGGAACAATTGGTTGAGGAAACAACAGAATGAGCTTATGTTCAGCAAATCATCAGAGCAGAAGCTTCTTAAAGCTCTCTTCAGACATTTGAAGGAGTCCCTGAGACTGCAGAGGTTCACTTTGGACCTATGGCTCCACAGAAGGCATAAATGAATCGATTTGGTGTCACGACGCCTCCTGTCCTACCGGCAGTCTGGCTTTCTGAGGCACTTCCAGCTGTTTTGGGTCCGTCCCTGTACTTCTGCTGCTTAGAGCGAATCCTTTGCATCCTAAAAGACAGCAGAGGAAGAGGAAGACGAGGAGAAGCTGAGCACTGAACAGCTCTGGTGCTACATTTGTGTCGTCTAAAACTTACGATCGTTTGAGCTGTGACAGAGATTTGCCCTCAACTTGCTTGTGGAAATCCATGTTCTTCATCATACTGGCTCTGAAGAGCTCAAAGCCTCTGCAGAAGAACAAACAGCTTCAGCATGGCTTTCCTGCTTCCTTCATGTTTTATGAGCCATTTTTTCAGAGAAGAGACATATTTAAAAGCATAAACTATGCATAAGACAGAGAACAGGAGATGAAAGCCAAGAACCATCCACATTATCAGATGACAAAAATCAGAATCAAGAAACAGAACTTTTGTTTTTTTTCAGAAATTATTTTCCAGTTCTTCAAAACAATTCCAAAATTGTCCTAAATTACCAGCAGCTCTAAAGTTACAGATATAGTTGCTGTACAGCATTGAGGTTTTCTCCTGATAAGTGCACCTGAAATTTTTACCTGGATGCCTGCTTGGCTGAAGCCTGGAGTTCTGCACTGACATGCAGGAAGTAAAAACTGAGGAAGACCCTCCTCTGCAGCAGGAGGCAGATAAAACAGAAGCCATCCCAGAGGATCCCTGCTTCTTCCACTGGCAGAGTGCACGTGTCACTGTGCACAGTGTTTGCTGTAACAGAAGAACCACAAAAAAAAAAAAAAAAGAAATCGATCCTTTGCAGATGGTTCAGAAAGTTGTTGGTCTTAAACAGAAGACTCAAATGAAAGGAGCTCCAGTTTGCTAACATTAATGTTATTGACGAGTCCACAGCTACATCTCCTCCTCCTGTCAGTAATCTGATTACTGCTACTGCAGTACTCACGGTCATAGTATCCTCTGACTGTGCAGACCAAGCTGAAGAGCTGAATGACCCAACAGAACCGCTTCTGCATCTCAAACACAAACACACACGCCAGGATCTGAAACACACAAACACACACATCAGAGAAGAATCCAGAGGAGGAGGAGCATGGAAGTGCTCTTACACTTACAGATAAAACACTCTTGGAAATGATGACGGCCACATTGTAAATGATCAGGCAATCCCACAGGATGAGGCGAATTCTGGAACGTTTCACCAACAGCTGTGTTCCAAACAGCAGGAAGAAGAAGCAGCCGAGCAGGTAGCCCAAACCAAAAACTGAGATCCTGCTGGCTCCTGTGATGAAGACCACGGACAGCACAAACCAGAAGAAGTACCGAAACACCAGAACCTTTAGCATGTCTAGATAACTCCTGAAAAAGGACAGACACGGAGAGGAGCAGAACAATGTGTGAGGCTCCAGCAATCATCTGAGCTTGTCGTTCATTTTTAACACACATTTTTTCACACAAGCACAACCTGAGGTGGCCTGATTATGCTAGGCACAAAACATGATGAATCTCATGCCTCCGGTGCAGCAAAAAAATATTCAGTCAACCTCCAATTGTGCAAGTTCTCCCACTAAAGAGATGAAAGAGGCCTGCAATGTGTAAACCTCAGCTATGAAAACCAGAATAGAAGCAAACAATCCAGGAAATCCCACTGTGAGACTTTTAATGAAAGAATTCCTTTGTAAAATAAATAACAAAAGTTCATCCCGTTGCTTTCTTATATACCCTGTGTGGTTAACAACACAGACCAAATGTTTTCTGCAAGTCTTCACAAGGTTTTCACAAACTGTTGCTGCCACTTTGGCCCATTCCTCCATGCAGATCTCCTCTAGAGCACTGTTTTCCCTCTGAAGATTTTCTATGGGGGTGAGATCTGTAGACTGGCTCAGGCCACTCCGGGACTTTAAAATGCTTATAACGAAGCCACTCCTTCGTTACCCTGGCAGTGTGTTTGGGATCGTTGTCATGCTAAAAGACCCAGCCACGTTTCATCTTCAATGCCCTTACCCTGGGCTCACATCACATGTGGTCTGGCTACGATCGGTAACTCACACGGACTGTGGATTGCTTGTGGTTTGCTGCAAACCTTGCGGACCTCTGAACTCACGTAGGTTCTCAGGAGAACCCGCCATTTAAATAGGACGTAATAGTAAACAAACCCTCATTCCGCCGTGATTTTGGAGTATTACTTTCTACCACACACTTTGTGACCCCGTGTCCGGAGAAATGATGTTGTGTTTATAACACGGTGAAAACAGTGAGTACAGGAAAAAAATAGGTTTTATTTTGAAAAATGTCCCAACTTCACAATAAAGTGCTACGGTTCAGCACTGGCGTCTGGAAGAAAATTTGAAGCCAACAAAACAGATACGGAGCGCCGCAGAGGCCGGACTGGACCGGATGCAGTGTGAGTGCCTCTCTCACTTTTGCATCCAATCCGCACCGGCGCCGCACCAGAGCCAGACCGCATGCGGGGAGAGCCCAGGGCTACTGATGGAAGGAGGTTTTCACCTAAAGGGGCTGTTTCATACAAAATAAACTTTTTGAGCTTTTAAGTGTATTATAATAATGTTAATTCCTCACCAAAACCCCCCGCAGGGTTAAGTATGTTGATCCATTCACACATTTCTGAGCATTCCTCTGAATCCCTGCTTTCTGAGCACCAGCCCCTCCTACTCCACAAAAACGAGCAAGTCCTCACAACCACTGTTACCCTTAGGCTAGGCAGTGGGCATGTGCACAATTGCACAGAGCAAATCTGTCCTGCACACAATTTAAAATTTATTCGGAACTTCACATTGGATTACCATATTGTAGTGACGCTATGATCAAGGAGGCGGAGCGATTAATGATTGGTAACTTTGGCTACACTTTTGGAACATAGAATGTTTTACATCACATCATCTTCTCCTTCCATCTCTCTCCTGGTGCAGAAAGAAATAAACATAACAAGATATAATAACTAAGGGCAAAACAAAGTAAAACAGCCAGACCACACAACTCAGACAAAAACCCACACTTAAACCCCAATACGACCAAACAGTGAAAGGGAATGTCATCCCACAATTCCTTGTGCTGCCAGATCTAACAGCAGGTCCAATGTGCCTGTGTAACCATCACTGCAATATAAACTACAATCGACTGGTCAAGCACAAACGTGTGTAGAATGCAGGTCATCCAAAATAAACAGATTTTTTTTTTTTATTTGTCAGCAAATAATGACTTGTTATTGTTGCAGACCACTTATATTAAACATGATTTGATGAAAATGAGTGGTTTAGCTTCATTCATTCAATACGCTACATGACTTGTTAAGATCTGAGGTTTCAGACAGTTCAAATATACAGTGTCTTGCAAAAGTATTCACACCCCTTGAACTTTTCCACATTTTCTCACATTATGACCACAAACATAAATATATTTTATTGGAATTTGATGTGAAAGACCAACACAAAGTGGCACACACTTGTGAAGAGGAAACAACATTATACAAGAATTCCATTCTTTTTTACAAATAAAAAACTGAAAAGTGCAGTGTGCAAAAGTATGAATGGCCTGTGACCTCATGGCGTGTTTTTGACAGTGATTTAACAGGAGAAATTCGTATTCAAGACAAGCAAGAGTCATTTTCAAAACAAAGACGAATTGTATTCAAACAGACATGTCAAGCGTAAAACTAAAGGTTGTTTTCACATTTTTTCTGCAAAGTTGTGAACAAAATTTACATTTGTGAACAACTTTTTCTTTATGAATTCATTTCTTATTGACAGTTTCCTTACCCCATAGCACAGAAGACAATGGGCTGCCAACACCGCCCCCAGGCTAACACACACACCCACTTTCTCCAGGGTTCTAACAGTGATCAGTAAAACACTTTTATTTATAAGCACAATATACACATCCATCTTTGCAAAAGCTCGGATGGTGTTTGTTTTACGTGGATAAAACGCAGACATGGCTGTAGTGAAGTTTGGAGTGTGACTGTTTGAGGTCTTGGACAGGTGTCTTTTTTATAGATAACGAGTTCAAACAGGTTAAAGGTCATAAAAGTATTTTTGATATCACATGAATAAAGGTAGCGAGTGGAGGACAGAGGATCCTCTTTCAAAGGAAGTTACAGGTCTGTGAGAGCCAGAAATCTTGCTTGTTTGTAGGTGACCAAATATTTTACAGAAGAATCTACGAATCGTTTCAATAAAAGTCCCACAATGTGATTTCCTGGATTGTTCCCCCCATTCTGTATTTCATAGTTGAAGTGTAACCATGATACAAATTACTGACCTCTCATCTTTTTAAGTGGAATTACTTGCTTGTTTGGTGGCTGACTGAATACTTTTTTTCCCCACTGTAAGCAGCAGCTCTTTAGGAATGTAGTGACATAGTTTACCTGCAGTTGATGAAGTTTGGCGCAGGGTTGAACAACCGACCCTCCATGGGCTCAGGGTCATCCGAGTTCTCTCCAGCCAGAACCATCCACTCCTCTGTGCGTTCACAATCAAACACTTTCCACTGCTGTGACGCACACATCAGGAGCACGAAGTCCGCTGCAGGATACAGAGCTGTGCATCAGCCCGATGCTCTGTGACACCATCGCTGTCATAGTCTTTGTCAGCATCATCACCATTTTTACATTTTTTAATCACCTTTCTAATCATCATCATTCTCATGAGCACTCTGAGATTTCTTTAAAACTGCCATTTTAAAAAAGAATTCCTATTAGTAGGGGATCACAAAACTCATGGTTTGGATCATTAAAATGGAAATAAATAAATAAAACCCTTCAATTAAATTTTTGAAAACTGAAAAGCTTCATTATGTATATTAAATAACACATTTAAAAAAATTTCAAAACACACAAATATATATTGTGTCAAAAAAATTGCTCATTTAGGTCTTTTTTTTAAAAACTCAACCTTGAAGACATCTTTGAACTCAGGATATTCCTATTTATGAAAATACCAGGGATACTGTATGAAAAATAGCATCTTAAAAATGTATTTAAAAAATAAGTAAGAAAAGCAGGGGGATGTCAGAAGTTACTACTTCAAATTCTTTCACAATGTACTCTGCAGCAATTAAAACCCCTCCCACTGGTTACGCATGGAGAGGGGGTTTCTCCTGTGTCCTCACTGGGAAGAGCTCTAAATGGTTTCATGAAGACATGCACTGATGCTTTTAATCAGCTCTTTGAAAGAAATCAACTGATCTCTCTGTGATGAGAAAAGCGTTTGATGAGAGCTCCTCCCACAGCTTCAGGTTAACACACTCTTGAACAAGCAACAAGCAGGAACCTTGGTGCTAGCTAAAACGGTGAACGGACAGGTGTGCACGAAGAGGGGAAGAAGGGGGTGATCCGACGTGCACGTGTGTGCCTTTCCGTGGTTTGTAATACCACTATAACCATAATTGTTACCATCAGTTGATTCTCACCAACATTACAATCAAAGTAATCAATGCCATCATTTTGAAGCTCAATCTGGTTTCATCTTCCTCACCTGGCTATTCTCAGGTATATGGTCATCATGACAAGAGAACACAGTTGTGTGAAGTGAAATCACTGAAAAACAAGAGCTGGACAAGGCTACTGAAGGCTGGAAGCATCAAATGCCTCCATTGATGAGATAAAAAAAAAGGCCTGCAGGGTTTCAGAGCCCAGAAGTGAACACAGACACAGATGTAACTGACCCATCAGGTTTCCAGAGTTGGGCACAGTGAAGAAGTCAGGCAGGTAGAGCCACTTGATGAGGGCGGAGTTCATTAGGACGGGGGTGTTCCACCTCCACGGGTAATCTGCAGAGACAAACAGGAAGTGTACAGCCTCAATATTCATAGCATCCCAGGTGGCATGTGGTAAGGACAGCGTGTGAAACATTCATGTGTAAACACAGTTAACACTCTGACTTTCTGCAAACAGTTGCATCATTCCAAAATAAAGTCTGGTTACACATCCTTACACCTCTAAGATTTAGAACCAATTCTGGAGAAAGCGTATGAATTAGATTTTATTTAGATCAGGGGTCCCCAAACTACGGCCCGCGGGCCGGATACGGCCTCCCTCCACATTTGGCCCGGCCCCCTGACCAATGTCAGGCAGGATTTTTCTTTTCTTTTTCAATCTGACCTCACGATCAAGAATCACACAGAACATGACTTTTTATTCACCCTTCTGCAGTCTGTACCCCTATCTGAACATCTCCAAATCTCTGTCCAATAGAACAGAATAAAGTTCTCTTTCCACACTACAGTTCACCTTTCTCGGTCTGAGCGATTCTGCTGCTGCTTTTCTTTTTTTAAAAGGAAACTCTGTTCTGTGTTCTGATTGGCTGGAGACCTTGTCAATCAATCTCCTCCGTGCTCTGTCTCCAGTGCAGAAATGCGCAGCTCACCAGATCTCCATAAATCTATGATCTTGATCAGATCTTTGTCTTCATTCTAGAATCCTGGACTTATTTTTCTACAAAGATTTAAACTTTAGAGTTTAAACAAGAGAGAAAAGTATGAAAATGTTCATGTCTGTCTGAGAAAAGTGTAAAGTGTGTAGTGAGGAGTTAAACATCTGTAATCCTAATTCACACATTTCACCTTCATGAGTTCTTTTTAGATTGTAACTCCCACAATAAACGAGGAAACACTGTACTGGTTACAACGTAATGGATAACAACTAACCTGTGCAGACACCTGAGAACAACCTTCTCCAGAACAGACAGATCATTACTGACAGAAGAAACTAGATCAGATTCACAAAGCTGTGTTGTTTGTGTTGTTTCACTTCAAAAGTTGAATATTAAATAAATGTTCTTAGTTTTCATCTTTTATTTTGTACATTTCATCTGAAAGGAAAAATTGAAGCATAAATGTGTATAAAATATTTTTTACATTATTCATTTTTGCACTAGTTTAAAGAGCTGGATGGCTAAGAAGAGCCAGAATTTCCATCATTATTGAGAAGTTTGCGTTTCAACCATCCATGTCCTCCTCCGGTCACCAGAGGGAGGCTTCTCCAGAGTACTGACTGTCTCTGGCAGCCTTCCTCACTCCAACTCGCAGCATGCATCATCCTCCACTCCTGTCGTCAGGGCAGTCTGAGCAGTTTCTTATTTTGCCTCCGTGTCTGACCCTTGCCTGTTTATCGCCATCTTGCCTTGCTCCTTGTGTCTGACTTCTGCCTGAACTCTGACTACGCCCTGTCTATCCCTTGCCTGTTGCTCGTTGCATATGGGTCCAACCGTCTCAGCCTCTGCGTCATGACGGGAGAGGACAGCCTATTGGTTTAGATTTTGAAATGTTTTTTTCTGTGAAAATTACAGGAAGGGATTTTTAAAATGTGATTACGTGTGGCTTTCTGGAAAAACGTTTGAGCACACCCTGTGATTATTACACTGTTTCTGTTAGCCGGCCCCTCATCTGAGAAGAAAACAGTTGTGGCCCTCACAAGAAGAAGTTTGGGGACCCCTGATTTAGATGTATGAGTGCTCCAGCAGGCAGGCCTTTGCTTATTTTGAGAGGGTTGAAGGTTGAGCCCCGTGCCCCTTTGGGTCTCCTCTTTCAGCATCAGCCCTCATGAAGCCGCCTGCCTTCATTCATTGAAAGCAAATGCATGAGATCCCAGGCTTATACGCACCTATGCACAGGACAGGCGGTGCGCCCACACAAAGCAGATATTGGTAGATCATGAAGACGGACAGGAACAGACAATATTTGGGCCAGATCCTGGCAATTGCCGCTCGGCGCCGCTTCACCAAGATGGCAACCATCCAGCAACCATGGATAAGGACCAGAAAGTTCATTCTCTGCCCAATCACATTCACTGTCATCAGGAAGCATATCTGTAGGTGGCAAAGCAAAACACAGCAGCACCGGAACATGTCATTGTTAAGTACTTCCCTTTAGTTCCAAACTAAAAGAAACTTTTAAGACAGACTAGATCTGAGCAGTCACCCACCTCCAGTCCAAACTTGTAAAATATGTAGTTGATCAGGTATCTGAGGCACGCCAACAGGCCTTGGTCTAAAGTGTCTCTTGTTGCAGAGGGGAAGACTGTAGGAATCGGAGGCGGAGATCTCTGAAGCTGGCGGTAATGGTGAGCCTGGTGTCGGTACACAGTAGCCTCAAAGACCAGCAGCATCAGAACTATCAAATGGTTCTGCAGGAAAACGTCCAGGACAAATATGAAAACACAAACCTCTAGGCCCATAATATCTGTGATTTAATCATCTGGAGCTGAACATTCTTCAATGAAAGTGAAACAATTTCTATCAGCAATAAATCTGCCTCTGTCTGTACATCAATTCATTCTGCAAGGCGGGACACAAGCATGAGTCCAGTTTTTGGTTTACAGATGTAAAATCTGCAGGTGATGGGTGTATCAGACATACTTTACTGTATCCCAGCGCTGTGGCATCCTTCCTGATGCCAAACCATTTGGCTGGATCCACTGGTTCCTTATAAAGGGAGGAGTTCAACACCTCCTCTGCTAACAAGTTAGTCTGATTGGTCAGAGGCTGTAAAGGAAAGAAGGGACTGTCAGAATAAAAGTTTGTGCAGCACTGAGGTGACTAATGACAAACAACAAGCTTTGTTTGAAATCCATCAAACAAAAAAACAAAAAAAAACAAAAATCAATCCTGGCTTGGTTTGAAATCCATCTTCCAATCTTCAGATGACCTATTATCCCTGTCCTCATTCATCTGTGCTCCACATTCAGGTCTGAGCTTGCTCCTTCAGGTGTCAAGAATCCTGGTTCTCCTGAGGTGCCTGCATGCAGCCGTTCAGCAAAGAGCATCAGCTGGCACTAATATTAACTCACCATACTGCAATTGCGGGAGTACTCATCTGGGTTGACCACGCTCAGCTGGTACAGCATCTTGCAGATGATGATGACACACACCCAGACCGTGGACAGGCAGGAGGCCATGGGCCTGAAGCGGCAGAAGGGCATGGCCAGTGACCACAGCACCACCAGGACCAGATTCATCACAGATGGCTTCAGACAAACAACACAAACAAATGTTACAAACCCCCACATTCACCACATTTTAAGGCCCCACAGGCAGTAAGAGGACATCACAGGTCTGACATCAGCTTGAAAGCTGATTATCAGACACACCGACACTCACAAACCCCTCACCTCTTGGAGAGCAACCCAGACAGTGAAGAAGGCCACCATCTTCAGGATGTGAAGCTCCAACAGCCTCCAAAGAAACACCTGAATTTTAGAGAGGATCTCCGAGAACTTCCTGGACAAAACCAGCAGGCGGTCCATCACCAGACCCCATTTACTGGACACCAACTCCTCTAAGAAAGATAGGGGATGTAAAGGACCAGAAAGACCAGGATGACATCATGTGAAGACATTAGATTTATGTTGCCAAAGATCGTGCAGAATAAATGTGTATTTTATTTACAGTATTTTATTCTTTATTTTAATTCATATTGTATTGTATTTACAGTAAAACAATAGCTTAAGAGTTTTCTGATGTGTACCTTCATCAGCAGATTCTTCAGTGGTGTTCAGGTCTTCCTCAGAGTTGAGCCTCCCAGCATCAGCAGAGGCAGCTGCGTCGCCGGTTCTCCGTCTGTAAGCACATCAGTAGTCGCGTTTCCATTACCTCTGAAAATGCGCAAATTGGATTTGCGATAATAAATTTGCTTAATGGAAACACCACAATTTAGAAAGAAATGTTAAATGGTGTATACTTCTATAGCGCTTTTCTACCTTCATTGAAGGCCCAAAGCGCTTTACAGGCCCATACACACATTCACACACTGATGGCGGCTCTGCTGCCAAACACTGACGCCAACCTTCCATCAGAGGCAATGTGGGGTTCAGTGTCTTGCTCAAGGACACTTCGATACATGGGCGGGCAAGGCGGGAATCGAACCTGCAATCGTTTGATCAGAGGATGACCACCCTGCCGCTGCACCAAGACCGCCCCAAAAACTCGCATGTATCAAAAACAGTTTTTGTGCTTGGAGGAGGTGGTTTCTTGGGCGTATCAAAAGGGAGAAGTTTAGCAAAACTGCAATGGAAACACTTTTTCTGAAATAAATGCGCTTCTTGGAAGGAAGTGGCTGCGCTGAGCGCTGCACAGCGGGCGCCAGTGAGGTCCCGCAGCATCACAGCTCTTTAAAAGTTGCATGCTTACTTGTTAGAATGGTTATTTTTGAATACCGATGAACACATGCATCAGTGTCTGGCTCATTTACACTTATAAAGATTAAAAATGGTCTGGCTACGCTGCACGCGCGCCCCAGAGGCCGTGACGTCACTCAGATGCTGCCTTTTTGTGAATCAACTAAACAATACTAGTTCTCATCCACCCCCGTGGTTTTGAATGACTTATCACGTGAGTTGCTTTGTGTTTATTCACATTATTATGATTTAATGGAAACAATGTCATTGAAAAATTGTGTTTTTCCACAGTTCTAGAATTTTGATTAAGTTTTGCACATCTGTGTATTGGAAACACAGCTAATGACGTCTCACTAAACCATCAAACACTGCGTTACCTGTGTGTGTCTATAGGTTAATTGTTTGTAACTTACTGGTGTGTGTTTTTGCGTTACTGGTCTGTGTAAGCATCTCCTGTGTTTAGGTGCCATTGTGTTACTAGTGTTTCTGTGTTACTTGTATATGTTACTATAATGTCTGTGTTACTTGTGTGTGTGTGTTACTTGTGCGTTGGTGTGACGTTGTCCAGGTCAGTGATCCTCATGAAGGGCTTGTGAAAATAGTGCAGTTGCAGAATACAAGCCAGCAGGAAGAACCCTGGGATCAAAATGCTGGTGAAGAGCTCGGACAAATCAAAGGTCTCCAATCCGATGGCCGCCAGTCTGCAGAGAACATGTAAGGAACTCCTGATGTTTGGAGCTCAATGAGACCAAACCCCAACAGAGGATGAAGAACGTACTGTTCGTCAGTGAAACCAGTCAGGTTTTTCCAGTACTCTGGGAAGTCTTCAAACTGGTAAGTATAGATAGTGATAAGCACCAGCATGGTGTAGGCCACCACCAGCCACCAGAAAATCTTCAGCAGATGCCTCCATAGGGAGTAATAGACCTGAGGGAAGCAGACAACATTCACCATGACGTTTTGAAAGTGACTGCTGGCTTCAGGCCCGCCTGCTCCTGGCAGCTTGTGCTCTCGTTTTTCATGATGCTGAAAGGATTTGAAAAGTTCTACGAAGTCATTTAGTTTCTAAAGGCTTTCACAAAGTCAGAGTTCGCGCCGCCTGTCACATGACACCGTCTTCAAGGAGTGCTTTGGTCTTACCTGATAGAAACACAGGCAGAGCAGGAACAGCAGCATGTAGACTATCTTATATGCAACCAGTTTCCCAGCAAACGAGACCATGATGAACATCCCTCCACACACGTAGATCCAGTATTTGGCATAGCAGCTCATTACCATGCCACCCAGAACCTTCAACATCGACTGCTCAGCGGCGCCCCCTGCTGGAGCAGAAGAAGAAAGAAAGTGAGGCAGGAATGCAAAAGCATCATTCACACTCAGCATATATGGGCAGTTTGTGATGGCTCCTCTGCAGATCCAAGAACTGACTAACCCCAACTACCCCTAATGAAAGCCAACTCTTAGAACTGAGTTTCAATCCATAGAAGACTTTTGTAGTTTCCTCAAAAACAATCTGCAGGTCAGAAACAGGAAGAGATCAAGAAGAACTCAGAGAAATGTGCAAAAAATGTCCCAGTGAAGGTGAGACAGCCGGGCACCGGTGTGTGTGTGTGTGTGTGTGTGGGTGTGGGTGGGTGTGCGTGCTTTGACCTTTTGTGGCGACTTCCTGCAACGGCGATTGAGAACTGCTTTTCCTCTTGAAGTTCTCCTTCACTGCCTGATGCAGCAGCAGCCAGAAGGTCAGAACAAACAGCAGCTGCAGAGGACAGGAAAAGCAGAGATTCCTCAGACACTGGAGCAAAACACAGAACCTGTTGGGGGCGGTTTCTCAAACTGTCTGAAATGTAAAAGTACAAGTTTCTTATCAAGTACCAGAGCCAAAAAAAAATGCAGAGCTATGTGCGTTAACCAGGGTTGGAGGAATGTGAGATCTTCTTAATTGCTGCAGCTGATGGTTTCATGCTCAGATCTTACCATTGCTCCAAGTCTCAGGCAAGGGTATTGGGCCTTGTCCAGTCCTAACTGTCTCAGACTCATAGTGCCTACACTGGTGGGAAGTTCTGGGTGAAGCTCTATGGCCCAGATGTACTGCAGAAAGCACAGAACCAGAGCGTAGAGAAGGATGAAGGGGGAGCACAGCGTGGCAGCATGTCGTCTGAAACCAAAGAAACAACCAGATGAAGAGACGGAACCAGGATCAGTCCATGAGAGAGCTCCTCACAGAACATGTACGATCACATAAGAAGGGATACAACAGGACAGAGAACTCGGTATAAACTGCAGGAACCTCCAATGAAACATTTTTGAACTTTCCTTTAATGTGCTCTGAGGTTTTACAGCTTTTGAAAAACGTTTCCTGTCAGTCATTCTCAGGCTGTTCTACTGACTGGAGCCACTTCAGAAGAACTGAGGACAACCAGAGGCTCCACTGGGCCTGCTTGAAGATCAAAATGAATGATGGACCACATCATCTGAAAGTGCAGCAGCCCTGACTGTCTCAGAAACAGCTCCTCCTTCTGGATCTGTTCAAACTGGGTCTGATCCTGGCCTGAAAAGGTACTGACATAAATGCTGGCTCTGCCCTTCAGACTGAAGCTCCAGTTTCCAGCTTCAGCTGAGCTAAGTGTCAGAGCTCCAGGGAAGCTACAAGGAGCCTTTCTCAGACACGAAGTCCCAAGACAGCCTTCAGGATCTGCCAAGACTAACAAATGGTCGGTACCTGGCCCGCAGGATCCATATGAGGCAGGCCCACAGCAGCAGCACAAAGGTCAGCCAGCTGTGGTATGTGATGCTCCAGACCTGCAGAACACACCAGAAGTGAGAGTGGCAGTGAGGTGGAGCAAACATCATGGCTGAGCAGTTTCTCTGCTTCCTGCTCACCATCATGGCGATCAGGGCGCTCACGTAACTCTGCTGCATCACCACCTTTCCCAGCAGGAAGAAGGGGCCTTCACCAGACGGTCTCCCATGGGTACTGTGGACTGCTGCAGAACCCAGGAGAGCTGCCGTCAGCAGAGCCAGGGATCAGAGAGAAGCGGCTCACATGAGCACTTTATCTGTTAAGCTGATGGTTTGGTTCAGACTGGACTGTTTACATTTTTGGATTGTTAGTATTCATCATGGATGTGTTGAGTGTGTGGCCTCCACATAATGGGTTAATGCGTACAATATGTTCAAACAGTGTTAGAGTGCTTAGTACCTGGATCTGCTTGGTTCTCCACAACACCTGCTCCCCCGTCTGTTACCGTGGTAACAAGCGTGATCTAA
Source organism: Adrianichthys oophorus (assembly GCA_036245035.1). Lineage (NCBI taxonomy): Eukaryota > Metazoa > Chordata > Actinopteri > Beloniformes > Adrianichthyidae > Adrianichthys > Adrianichthys oophorus. Next base: position 510,230 of record BSAI01000161.1, read on the forward strand.
GAGGGAGCAGATCAAAGTCTCATGAATACTTTGTGAATCCAGGAGAGGCATCAGTCTCTGCGTTTCTGCTGAGCAGGAGGCGGCTAATCTTCCACGTGTGCTAAAGCTGCTGAAGAGGAATCTCTGGGGTTTCTCTGACCTGTTGCAGAGCAGGAGCTCCTCAGATCAGCAGAAGAAACAGAGTGCCTACCTGAGTGTCATCTTTGTCATCTTCTCTCTGGAGCTTCCATGGCTTCAGCTCCACCAGCTCCTCCTTCAGCTTCCCAGTTCCCCCCTGATCCACCTGCAGATGAAACCACAACCTGTGACAGCCCCCCAGCAGAAAGCCTGCTGTCCTCTACCTTCACCTGGAGCAGTTTAGGAGGCCCTTCCTGCTCTCTGTAGTTTCTGACCTTCAAACCAACCTTCTGTTGTCTGAGGAGGCCACAGACAGAACACAACAACTGCAGGTTCTGATCAGTCCAGAAGAAATTCATTACGATGAATTAGGGTAACGTAGAGTCGTCTCCTTAGAAATAGGAGATGTAGCTCAGACATCCAGAGGAACTCAGATCAGCTCGCCACATGATGCTATGCTTCTATGCAGATGAACGAACCTCTTTCTGTTTAATATGCTTTTACCTGTACTCTAGTAGCACCCTGATGCTAACAGAAAGGTGAAGCAGATACCTGCTGAGGGGTGTGGTTTCCTGATCTGAGGACAGCAACCACAGTCATGTAGAGGAGCAGCAGGATTCCTGGGTTGACGTAAACAGGCCAGTCATGGTTGGTGTTCAGGATGAGTTCATCCGGCAGTGAACAGTTTCCCAGCACAATGAAGTCCTTCAGACCAAAGAGCCTGGGCAGACACAAGAAGTGTTCTTAGCCTGACATGAACAGCAGGTAAGACTAGATGATGATAAAGCATGGTGGAACAGAGGAACCTGCTGCATGGATCCACTGTTACCTTTTATCAAAATCTTTTGAGAGCCAGAAGCAGCGTTGTCAGCTTCTTGATAATCAAAAGAAGCTGTGTTTCTCCATCTCAGCAGTACAACATTTACAGAAATGTAGACGTTTTCTTCAGGTGAGACAGCCAGTCCTGCTACTGCCCCGCCCCTCTGTGGGGTCTTATTTATTATTGCAGTGGAAGCTTTCATGCCATGGGGCAGGGATAGGCAACTCCAGGCCTCGGGGGCGCAGTGTCTGCATGACTTCCAGATGCTCAAGCCCTACTCATGACTGACTTCAGGTGAAGTAAAGAGGCGAAGTAGCAGTATCACACTGAGAAACAATAGAGACTTAGACTACAGAGTAGTGCTCCAACAACCTCAAAGTTGGTCTGTGGTTCACTTAGTACCAGAACTCACAGAAAAGAGCAGATAGCTTACTTAAGGGGTCTCCAACCCTGTTCCTCCTGAGCTCTCACCCTGCTAGCTCCACAGCTAACCTTGCTTCAGTAATTACTGCTCACCTGGATCAGGTGTGTTCAGTCAATCAGAAACTGGTTCATTCAAGCCAGCTATTCGGCAATAAGTCAATGTTCTTGAGTTTTTCTGTTTAGTTAAAATGTTCTTAATAAAAAGGTTTCACTAAAAGCTTTATCATGAGCTTCAATGAAGCCTGCTTTGTTATTTGATTGAGTATTTCAGGGGGGTCAAACCTGATCGCACAGGGGGCCAAAACCCAAAACAGGGGGCTGAAAAAGAGGATTATTCATTGAACACGCTAAAACTACGTTTTTAAAATGTAACTTTTTAAACATAAATATGAAAAAAAAAACACTCAAGAGTATTATTTCAGAATAAATCAACTCAAACCTTAAATAACTTTCAATATTCTGCTCTTCATAAAGACATATTCTGTCAAAATGACAAAAGTTAGAAATGCAGTAGGCCTAAATGTTTAAAGAAAAAACACTCACATTTCTTGACTTTTATTTCATTTTTTATAAAAAAAAAACTAAACATAAATATTCCAAAAGATTTTTGCTCTCCATAAAATATATCCTGTTACAATCATACAAATACTGCAGAACAAAACAAACAAAGCCTGGAAATAAAAATAAAATGTGTGTTTTTTTGGCAAAAACTAATCAATTCATTCTTTTTTCTTTGCTTTTGTGTGGTTTTATCAGAGCTGAACGCCTGGCGTTGTTTTTTAACATCAAGTTCATTTCTGTTTGGTGTGTGAGATCCTGTGTCTTTGTGAATTGATTTTTAAAAACCTGTTATTGTCAATATCCTTTTTTAGGTGTTAATAAAACATTTAAAACTAAACAACTGCATTTATAGAACAGATTAGTGAACATGTTTATTAATAGTTGCTCATGATGTTTGGTGAGAATGCAAACAGGAGACCTAACTCCCCCGACCACACCTGCCTGGTGGACACTTGTTTTAATAAGGAACTAAAAACCACCAAACAGATCCCAACCCACACAAATGTCCACCTGTTACGAGCATTTATTCTCCACAAAATCTGATTAAAACCGCCAAGATAGGCGGGAAACTGCCCAATCTGACAACACTGTTCATGAGGTGTGTGCCATTCTTACATCACGTGGATGTGTCTTGTAGCGCCCTGAGTCACCTGCTCACCTGGCCCACAGACTGTGGGGGGGGAAGAGCGCCTGGGCCAGCAGACTCTGGTACAGGTACAGGCAGACGATGTGACCAGCAGCAAAGAAGCCAACCATCACACAGAGAGCACTGAAGCCGAGCTGGCTGATGGGGAGGTGACACGCCCACCATGTGCACACCCCCACGAAGAACAGGAAGTAAAAGGCAGAGAAGGCAGAGGGCAGAGTGATGCCTGAGAAAAGGAGACAGACATGGAATTTCTGTTTTACTTGGAACACAAAAAAACCTCACCACAAAAGCTCATGTTGGTCCTGACTCTGAGGAAACCAAAAGAAAAGCTTTGTGAAGACACAAAGCTTTTCACTGGACCACGGTACCAACAGAGCAGAAGAACTACAACAGGAGTACAGAAAACCTCAAGTTTGGATCCACAGTTGTTACATGCAGATGTTAGTGGATCCCTGTTTTCAGTCTCCTTCTCATCTGTATGTTCTCCTTCAATGAGCTAACTGAAGACCCCTGGAAGACCCCTTGGTCAGTATTGTATGTTTTAAATTCTAATTTAGTAGAAAAGTTAAGGAGGCTTTTGTTTAGTTTTAATGACAGGGTGTTTGGGCCTGCCTTTGTTCAGTTTATTTCCTTTCTTTTGCTCCACCCTGGTCCCTAGCTCCAATCCTCCCTTTTGTTTGTCTTAAAAACCCTAAGAAGATCCATTGTGTTCCTTATGTTACTGCCCCCCAAAAGATCAAGAACAAAACAATGTTAAAGCATTTTTATATAATCTGGATAGAAGAAAGAGCATGCCAGAACTTCTTACTGTTTGAACCGAAACAAACCAGATAAGTCCAGGTTTGGTTTCAGCTCTATAGACTGAGGGTTACAGTCATGTTGATCTACTGATACACGTGTTCCTCTGTATCTACAGATATAAGTGTTCCTCTAGAGCAGGGGTCTCCAACCCTGTTCCTCGAGGGCTACCGCCCTGCTTGTTTTGCAGCTAACCCTGCTTCAGTAATTGCTGCTCACCTGGATCAGGTGTGTTCAGTCAATCAGAAACTGCGCCAATTCAATCCAGTTAATCAGCATCTACTGATGCACGTGTTCCTCTAGATCTACTGATGCATGTGTTTCTCTAGATCTACTGATGCATGTGTTCCTCTAGATCTACTGATGCACGTGTTCGTCTAGATCTCCTGATGCACGTGTTCGTCTAGATCTCAAAAGGGAATACTTCATTATCCTTTTTACAAATGGCATTTTAGGAGAACCTTATAAATACCAAAGATGTTCATTTTTCAGTAACCTTTAACTTCAATGATGGCTCCATGTTTCTTGTTGCTCTCTGAATTTGCTTAAATCATATCCAATCTTTAACTCATATCTTAGATTTAATTCCAACCAAATTGTGTTAAGAGATTTTGCCTGTAATTCCTATTTCTATAATAATCAAATTCATATATTCCTTATAACACACTCTGTTCTGTATTTGAAGGTTACTTGTAATGAAATCATTCATTAAAGGCTACCCCTCAATCCACAAGTTTTAGCTAATTACAGGCCTGTTTCTAATCCCACCTTTAGTTATTGAGAAAACTGCTACACATGAACTCAGTGAGCATTTGAACAGAAATGACCTTTGTGAAGCTTCGTTCAGGATTTAGAGCACATCATAGCCTTAACCAGATCTGCTGAAGGCAACATTGATCTTATGGCAGCAGGCAGTGAAATAGTGCCTGTACTTGTGCTTTTGGACCTCAGTGCTGAATCTGAACAGCACTTACCTGCCAAACCCAGCAGGCCCACAGCCAGGATCCTCCCCAGGTCTTGAAGAACTTTCCAAGCTTTGGCCTTCAGGTCTTCAGCCAACTGTTTGGCTCTGGTTGCAGTGAAAACTTCTTCAGGGTCAGAATTTAGGAAATCCTCCTCTTGATCTTCATCCCCTGATGTGTCTTCCTCCTCCATCGGTTGTTCTGCAGAATCATTGTCTATCTGTGGTTTGAAAGAACAACATTGGTGGGATTTCCCTCTACTGTTTTCACTGTGAACCATCTGGATGCCATGGGGTCGTTCATTTTTGGCCACCCAAATGTTTATTCAGAGAACACACACACATCACCTGCGTTGAAGTGCTTTAAAAAGTCATGTGGACCACAGCAGTAAAGCAGGGAGAAGGATTCATGTACCTACATCAAAAAGAACTAAAAAATTTGCTCCATCCAAAGTTCTGCTTTGTTCAGGAGGTTTTTGGACCTGGATGAGAGCATTCATGTAAGAGGGTGCCTCTGAGGTGACCACTCTGCAGGTGAGTTTTAGAGGGGGGGCTTCCTATAGACATGGATGCATTGGACCAATGATCTCACCAAAGGATTGTCAATGACAAAAAGAAAGCATGCAGTGGACGGGCAAACCAGTGTAAAGTACTGTAACTTCTGCTGAGTCCATCTGCCTGCCAATAAAAAAAACACCTCTAATAATACACGACATGAAGCTCTGATTCAATGAAAATAACAGATTAAAAAAATACAGAAGATCCAGAGTTAAAGAGCTGTGTGATGGTCTGCAGGAAAGATCAGGACTTCGGTCTGAGAGACCAAAGTTTTTTTTCCTCTCAACCAAGCAGAGATGAAGCCAACTGTTATTTTGTGTGAGGTAACATTCCTGGTTTTCCACAGAACAATGATAAGTAAAATTGAGCTCTGGCATGAGGTACAGGTTGAGAACAAAGTGGGGTGGAGATCAGAACCCTGTTGAACAATGGAGAGAGTGTGATAGCTCTGAGGCCAAAGATCCAGTTTTCTACTGTGTAAATCTTCTGTGAATGTTAGTTCTGGGTTTGAGACTGATCCTCAACAGGTCGCCTCTCTGCTCTCTCAAAGCCTCTGGTTTGAGATTTGACATAGGACCTTCTCACTTACCAATCTTTAAGCTCAACTGGGATTTTAGGCCACTTAGAGGTGCTTCCACCCCACGTCTAAGGTCACCACCAATGGAAATTAAAGGAATGACTACAAAGACTTTAAAATTGAGTTGTTTTAAAATTCTAATCATGTGGCTTTGTTTTTACAAAACGCAACTTTTGTTTGAAATAGACCATCAATGTGAATGAGCTGCATCTCTGAATGCTGAAACGTAACCTGCACAGAAACCTTTGTAGTTTGCATTTTTCACTCTTGTTATATTGCAACCATTTGCTAAAATCATTTAAGTTCATTTTTTCCTCATTAATGTACACACAGCACCCCATATTGACAAGAAAACACTGAAGTTTTGCAGATTTATTAAAAAAAAAGCCTGTAATATCACATGGTTCTAAGTATTCAGTCCCTTTGCTGTGACACTCATATTTAACTCAGGTGCTGTCCATTTCTTCTGATCATCCTTGAGATGGTTCTACACCTTCATCTGAGTCCAGCTGTTTCTGATTCTACTGATTGGACTTGATTAGGAAAGCCACACCCCTGTCTATAGAAGACCTCTGACAGCTCACAGTGCATGTCAGAGCAAATGAGAATCATGACGTCAAAGGAACTGCCTGAAGAGCTCAGAGACAGAATTGTGGCAAGGCACAGATCTGGCCATGGTTACAAAAAATATCTGCTGCACTTAAGGTTCCTAAGAGCAAAGTGGCCTCCATAATCAGAAGCCTCTCCTCAGTGAAAGAAACATGAAAGCCTGAATGGAGTTTGCTAAAAAAAAACACCTGAAGGACTCCAAGATTCTCTGGTCTGATGAGACCAAGATAAAACTTTTTGGTCGTAATTCTAAGCGGTATGTGTGGAGAAAAGCAGGCACAGCTCATCACCTGTCCAATACAGTCCCAACAGTGAAGCATGGTGGTGGCAGCATCATGCTGTGGGGATGTTTTTCAGCTGCAGGGACAGGACGACTGTTTGCAATGGAGGGAAAGATGAATGCGGCCAAGTACAGGGAAATTCTGGACCAAAACCTTCTCCAGAGTGTTCAGGACCTCAGACTGGGCCAAAGGTTCACCTTCCAGCAAGACAATGACCCTAAACACACATAAAATAACCAAGGAGTGGCTTCACAACAACTCTGTGACTGTTCTTGAATGGTCCAGCCAGAGCCCTGACTTAAACCCAATTGATCATCTCTGGAGAGACCTGAAAATGGCTGTTCACCAACGTTTACCATCCAACCTGACAGAACTGGAGAGGATCTGCAAGGAGGAATGGCAGAGGATCCCCAATTTCAGGAGTGAAAAACTTGTTGCATCTTTCCCAAAAAGACTCATGGCTGTATTAGATCAAAAGGATGCTGCTACTAAATACTGAGCAAAGGGTCTGAAAACTTTTTCTTTTTTAATAAATCTGCAAAAATTCTGTGTTTTTTTTTGTCAATATGGGGTGCTGTGTGTACATTAATGAGGAAAAAAATGAACTGAAATGATTTTAGCAAATGGCTGCAATATAACAAAGAGTGAAAAATTTAAGGGGGTCTGAATACTTTGCGCACCAACTGTACATGAATGGTGGATATATTATTCAAGGATCAAACCTGTTTTGTCGTCCCTCAGATCGGCATTTGTTTATTTTTTACAAAAAGAGAAACAGATTCTGGTGAGAGAGTGAGGCCAGTGTGTTGTGTGGCAATGACATCTTACATTTATGCTTTTAAAGCTCAAAAACAGTGAAAATGATAAAAGAGAAGATGATGAACTGAATGTGAATGTAGTCAAATGTAGCTTATAATGTCCTTCATACTGCATTTACCAAGCATTGCAGCAGTGAGCAGCTTCCCTTTGAGCATTGTGTGTCTGAGCTCAAACATTTGATGAGCTGTGTTCATGTGCTATAGAAATTCTTTTGCTGTTTTATGCAACCCTCAGTGCAGAGAGTGAGGGGGGGAAAGAGAGGAAAAGACAGATTCAGATTCAAACTCCAAAGAAAAAAACAAGTAATGATTTTGAGCTTAAGGATTGATCCATCCATTTTCTGAACCCACTGGAGCCTGTCCCAGCTACTCATGATCAAAGGTAGAACACACCCTGGGCAGGACGCCAGTATGTTGCAGGGCCACACAAACACACTTACCGGTAATATACATGCACACCTAGAGACAATTTAGAATCCCCAGATAACCTATGAAGCATGTTTTGGGGGATTTTCTCCAGTTTTTAGGGGTAACCCAGCTTCCTCCCATAGTCCAAAAACAAACAAGATTAAACCAAAATCCTGAATTGTGTGTTAATGAAGTGAACTACAAAAGCAGTCTTTTTTATAACATGAGCACCATAGCAGTGCATAAGCACTCTCAGATGTTGGGGACTTACCATGATGATGTTAGCAGCAGCCACCATTTCTCTGTCCCTGACCAGTCTACTGCAGAGGATAACTGTAACCATGGATATCCCACATACAATTACGTCAGGACAAAGGAGGCGTAGCACGTTCCACGGGTCATTCACAGGCAGCCTACAAAGCAGATGCATGTCTGTTACATCACAGCTTTGAACATTTACAGTATCTCTGCTTGAGTGTGCACCGACCGACATGTCCTGCAACACAAACTCTGGTGGACATGGCAGCTGAAGGTCTGGTTGACCTGTAGAAGTCTGCTGGCAGCAAAGAGACACAGATGGGCCAAACGTAGTGCCGCTTTAGCTGACACTGAATCTAAATCTCGAGGGTGGGAGGAGTTTGGTCAGGCAAATGAAAAGGTAAACTTTTAGAGGCTTCAGGTGAGAAACGCTACGCCTACACCGTGCGGGTAGGGTTGGTTGATCTCAACCGGGAATTAATCTCAAAATATTCTCAATCCCACAAAGACCTGAGCTGAAAAAGAAGGAAGCAGTACCTTTGGATTTCCAAATTGTAGTGTTACTTCCTTTCTTTAAAAAGGGGTCAGAGGGGGGAGAAAGGATGAAGAGATTTTATGTCTTAGCTGACGTGAGAACTCTTTGTTGTTCGTGGTCTGGAAAAGATGAGCAAGGAAAGGAAGCTCTGGAATTTCTTGCTAACACTGCTTCCCTTGCAACCAGAACCCTAGTCCAGACTAAATTAAAGGTTTGCTGTATGACTGTCTCAAAGCTCATCACAAAAGGCTTAATTTAAAGGACTAGAAGTTTCAGGATGGAGGGTTTCATTTCGATTTCCATTTCCAAGTGTGTTTTACTTCGACTAAAATGGGGTTTAATTTCATCACACTGTCATGAGGGTGTTCTCTTCTTACAGAAATAAAAAAAATATCAGTTGATCAATTGTGCTGCTCAGCAGATACTGTTTCTGCTTTAAGAACCTGCAAAATGGATGGATCACGTACGTACCTGGACAGTCCTATGTGCCTGCTTATGGTGTCCCATTGTGAACAGTTATCCCCTAAAGCCACACTAAGGGGTGGATAGGTGTACAGTACTGTCTGAAAACAGACATGAGCCAGAACAAACAGCAGACTGGTGCAGAGGACTGTCCTCATGAAGCGGCCTGTGTGACCTGCAAGAGACAGAGCATGGAGAAAACAACAGAAGTTCTTTTGAAGTTCATGCCATGTTTGATTCTCTTATGGATCAAAACACCATGGTGGACTGAACAGAGGTCAGTTCATTCAGTTGCATTATCTACAGTAAACACAGCAAGTAGTTTCATTATTCACGAGGAAGATGAATAGATTTGTTCTTTTGTAGACATGCAAAAGTAGGGCGTGTGCCTATTTGGGTGTAATGATTGGTCCAACAACAGCATAACCACAGGCATTCACTGCCCTGCATCAAACGGTTGTTTATGGTGCTTAAATGTTAACCGATCTGTTTATCAGATTCACTGTCCATCAAGATCATGACTGCCACATGCATGTCACCAAATGCCAAAGGTAGATTAGCTTTTGTTATCCCACCAGATGCCAAAAACAAACAGCGGGGACACTGTACACATCATCAGCACTGCTAAAAAGCATACTTCCACACTTCCAACCAAAAGGGACAACCTCTTGATCATGACTATTTCAAACATGCATACAGAGCTGTTTCTTTACTATCAAGGCCTGTCAGACAACCTCCATCTACACAAGATTCCAGCATATCTTCAGCAGAAACACACCACCTCTAGAGCACTCTACCATGCTGCCAAACCCTATGACCTGAGGACCTGAGTAAAGGGATCAGGGAGGCAAAGAGTAATTAAAAATGGATGATGGGACACCACAGAGCAATTCAAGGCAAATGTGACCGGGATTTCAGCAGTTAACCAAATTCAGAGGCTGCTCTGATGCAGATGGAACCAGTTCAACCTCATCATCAGAGGAGATGAACTTATTTTTTAGTCTGTCTCAGTCAAACACACCAGTACAGATACATTACCACGAGGTGGTAAGGTTTGTAAGGTGATTGTACTGGCTTCTTACTGACTGTTTGGGAATGTGTGCACACAAGGTGTGAACGTAATATGTAACTGCCCATAGAACGTCCATAGGATGACCACACAAACTACGCTTTGATTGTCTAACTTCCAGTCAGGCTGCAAAAAATTGTGAAAAAAAGGAAAATCCATACGACTCGCCTGTATAAGTGTTGTATAAGTGTTCACTACAACCTGTCGCCTGCACCATGCCCGAAGAAAAAATGTGGATGAACATTTTTCTCTCTATGGGTTCATTGAGAGGTCTATGACCTTGATATTTTGTGGGGGCCACCAGCATGTTCCGCACAGATTTGATCATTTTTGTCTGCAGACAACCCGTATCCACTTGTAAGGACAGTTGTGACTAAGGGTTAACAAAGATGAGCTTCTGAGACCATCAACTAACAATCTGGATGTGATGCATACGGGGAGGCGTTTGGATCCATTTGCAGGCAGAAGTTTTATTAACAACAAAAACAGACAAGGGCAAAGACAGGATCAAGTCTGAAGCCAGGCAGGGGTCAGAGACGTGGAGCAAGTCAGAGAGGTGAGGAAACAGGCAAGGGTTGAAACCAGGAACCGGAGGTGCGCAGGCCGGCTTGAGCAGGGAGACGTGAAGGTTGGAGAGATCTTTAATTCTGGTGGCAAGGCGAGACGGAAAGACACAGGTGTGACACTTTAATGATTGGAAGGGACACAACGAACCTCGGACTGAGTTTCTGACACAGCAGCTTGAGACGAAGATCCCGAGTCGACAGCCATAACCACTGGCCGGTTTGGAAGACGGGTCCCACACGATGGTGTGGATCAGCCTGAACTTGAAACCGCCTTACAGCATGACGAAGCTGGGTATGTGCTGAGACGAAGTCCACCGCTGCGTGGGACCAGGGTCGTTGAGGTATGGGTAGGGGCTACAATGTCCCTGAACACATCATTAATAAAGGCCTGAAAAAGTTGCTCCAGCGCTGGGGGAACTAGAGGCATGTGGTCGCAGTACTTGACTCATTGAGGTTGCGGTAATCGACATAAGGACGGAGGCCGCCATCTTTCTTTCCACCATCTGGTGGAAGACGCGGGTGAAGTGGATGGTCAAATGAAGCCTTTGTTGAGCTTCTCCTGGATATAGGCCTGCATCGCTTCAGTTGGGATAAGGGGAACACCCTTCCTCTAGCCGGGATGACCTCTGGCGCTAGGTCAATGGCTCATTGATGCGTTCGGTGCAGAGGTAGGCTTATGGCTAGTTTTTTATTAAATGTCTCCCCTAAATCCCGATACGGGAAAGGTATGGAGTTGTGTGCGGTGTTGGACCCAGCTACTTTTATTTCGGTGGTGGCCACCTGGCATAGGGGTTGCTTATCTGCAATGTTGAATGGTTAGACACAGTGACGTTGGCAAGTCAGTGACTCAAATTTGAGGATTCTTGTGGACCACGTGATGGTGGGGTCGTGAGTCTTGAGCCAAGGTAACCCCAGGATGAGTGGACAGTGAGGAGAGTCAATGACGAAGAACAGGATGAATTCCTGATGTTGGTGTTGGATGTTGAGTTGGAGATCCGGAGTCTGGAACTTGACCCGACATGAGCCCAGGGAACGACCATCTAGGGCGGAAACTGCCACCCACGATTCGCAGGACAGCAGCGGAACAGAATTACCTTGGGCAAAAGCCAAATCAGTGAAATTTCCTGCAGCGCCTGAATCTATCATTGCTTTGGTCATAATGAGCTTATTTTCTTGCCATAGAGTGATCGGTATTTTAAATATTGCAGTCCATGATTAAGTCCACTGCGGAACACTGTCTTGAGAGCCACTGAGGTCCAGTCCATCTGGGCGGTTAGCCTTCTGAAACGAAGGGTGCATGTAGCGGCAGTCTCCTCTCTTTTTTTACAGTCTAGGAGCTACTCAGCCAGATCTTTCCCTTAGCTGGCATGCTGAAATATGGTGCCCAGCACCCAAGAGAAGTCGTCAAAGGAATGGAAGGGCAGCGAGCCCCCAGACCAAGCTGCAGACAGCCACTCCAATGCTTCTCCAGAGTGCAGAGAACACCAGGGATTCTTCCGTGGGGTAGAGGTGGGCTTGCTGGTGGAGGTACAACTGGCACTGCAGTAAGAAACCATTGTTTGGTTCTCCCGGTGAACTTGTCCGGCAGTGAGAGACGAGGATCAAATGGTGAAGAGCTCACGTAGGATGGAGCCCCAGAAACCACAGGTAAGAAGGGCGTGGATTGAGACAGCGAGTGAACTGTTGAAGGTGTCGCCGGCATGGCCATCAGTCACTCCATGATGGCGTCTGTTGTTCGCGACAGCTGGTGGAGCTGTCTGCCGTGTTCCAGGAGCATGGCTGTTAATTCCTGATGGATTAGCTGGAGTAGATACAACTGCCGCTGGATCCTGGTATGTATTCTGTGATGAATGCGCGGAGGCGTTTGGATCCATTGGCAGGCAGAAGTTTTATTAACGACAAAAACAGACAAGGGCAAAGACAGGATCAAGTCTTAGCCAGAAGGCAGGACCCTGACACTGGAACTCAACACTATCAAAACAATGGAAATTGTCATCAATTTCAAGAAGCACAAAACAGAACCTGCTCCAAACACAGACACTAGGTAGGAGCAAGTCCAGACCTTCAGATTCATTGGCATTCTCATCTCTACTCACCTTACCTCGTCCAAAAGCAGAGCAGCACCTTCATTTGCTGGTAGGACATCAGCAAACCTGTTTGGTGTTGGAGTTGCTGGTGACCCTCTACAGTTTTGTTGTGGAAATCTTTCTGCTTTGCTATATGCCAGTGTGGTATGGAAACTTCCCAGAGGTACAGATGAGTATCAGCACATCCCAGAAGATGCTGCTCCATTCCCTTAATGATGAACCCCCATGACTTCTGCTGCCCCACAGAGCTCAGAACATTCCCAAGGCCCACTCACACCCCAGTTCCCAACTGTTCAATCTGCTGGCCTCTGGGAGTTTAATTAGTTGCATCAGAATCTGGACACACTCAGTAGCAGTTTTTCCCTTGAAATAAAATACTGAAAAACTTTACTTTAAATGTGTGTGTGTTCTTTACTGAACATACATGTACTAAAGCCCTCATGTTCAGCAAAGCAGCTCTACCCACAAAGAACACATCACAGTATATTCATCATTGAACATACTGTGCAATCTGTGAACTTGCTTTTATAATGGAGCCTGTGTGTTTTCATCACATTATTTAACTGTCGTTTCATTGTTTTTTTCCCTTATTTTTGTTTTAATTCCTAATTGGTTCTTTATCCTTATATTTTTTCTTTCCTTTACTCTCTTTTCCTTTTGTCTTGAATATGCATCTTGAGTCGAAAGGCCTCGTTTTCACTTTTTGAGTTAAATACAATGAAGGCGTTAATTCTGACTATGTTTCATGTTTCAGTACTTTGTGTAAAACACATAAAGGGGCAGAGCTCTTCAGAGATGTGATCTGCAAACATGACTGCTCTTACCTCGGAGTGTGTATTTGTTGGGATAGGAGAACCAGGGCAGCAGGAGCAGGAAGATGAGGTAAACCAGGGAGAGTAGGTTGAAGCGGGAGATACAGGCTGAAAGACAAACACAGCATTCAGTCAGCAGCAGGCCTCTTTAGAAACATCTGAGGCATCTGAGCTTCACAAGAATTGCTCTGACTGACGGACCAATGACGGTCCTGGCGTTAATATTCAGTAAAATTTCAGCGGGGATTAAAAAAGCATGAGCAGTTTACATTTTTTAGGATTATTTAGGGACGTGTCTTTTTAATTGACAGGTGAGTGCACCCATGGAAGAACTCAACAAAACTTTGCTTTGTCCCGCCCAATCAGTTAAAAGTGTGTGCTTGAGGCCAAGTACCTGTACATGTGTTTGTTTTTGTCCTGTCCATGGCTGAGCAAACAGATCAGAGCTGAGAAGGCCTCTTGTGTTGGACAGATGTTACTGTTACAATAGGGGGTTATGAATCTTCAGACACATGAGGTGTATATTTGTATAAACCCCTTCTGTATTTGAAGCTAAACTTTATTTTTTATAATAATTGTGTACATTTTTTTTGGGCCTGGATAGAAGAGTGAGTAAGAGTGGGACATTAGGGATACTGGACATGGGTACTAGAAAGGATAAGGGGTAAAGTAGTTTGAGGATGGTTAAAGAAAGAAATAGAAGGGGAAAGATTACAATAAAAAGAGGTAAGAAGTTTCTGGAAGTTTCTCGTTGTTTCTTTCAAATGTAGATGTTTACCCAAAGGGCGGGGCCTGTTTAAAGACACATTCATGCACACACATAAATATTATGAACATACTTGATGGCCCCAAAAACCTTCACACATGCATGTACATAAGTACATATCATCTCACACATATACAGTACATTTGCATACAAGCAAACTGATGTCCCAGGTATGTTCTTCCTGCATACAGATATCCTGTTTATGTGAATGTGCACAGGTACCTGTGCTCAGATGAATGTCTTCTACTGTGGAAGACGATGTTACAAAATGTAAAAAGTAAAACAAAAGGAAAGGAAGAACCCTTTCATCCCCACACCAGGTCCCCATAGGAAGTGAGACGGTTGTGGCAGCCAGGACCCCCCAGAAACCCACGTGAAGAAGCAGATCTATAGGGGGCCCTCCGGCTGGGCAACCCAACACCAGCCAGCCAGACCAGAGTCGTATCGAACACTGCAGGAGCCCTCAGCACCAAGCGGCAAGGAAATCACATCACAGAGAGCACAAGCTCCAGCCTAGCCAGAGAAAAGTTCCCCCCACCGTGCTAGGGTTTTAGCACAGGGCCCCACCCATCTACCACAAGCCTTGGACCACACCAGAATTCCAGGTGCATCCGAATGCATCCAGGAGTTCTGAGCGTCACCGCTCAACCCCAGACACAAGCCAAAGTCACCTCCACATGGTTCTCCAGGCAAACCACCAGTCTATCCCAAAGAGAGTCCAGCAGAGTATGTAACGTGCATGTGTGAGTGTGTGTAGTGCGTTAATGTGGGGTGTGTGTGTTAATCTAAGGTTAAAATGAACTCCTTCATGCCGTATGTCTCTTGTTCCTAAAGTAACATATAGTTCAGGGCTCCACTTATTAAGCATCACTGAATAAAAAAAACACTGACGAACACTTATATAGAAATGTAATTAAATAATTCAGGTATGAAGGGGTTAAAAGGACTGTGATGATAAGTCCTGTTTGTTGGCTGTGAAATCCAAGAGCCCTTCCACCAAAGGACCCTACAAATCTTAAAACGAAGAGGGAAGGGGGGGTCCTTGAGCTGTACTGCAACCAAGAAGGGGAAAGCACTGCTAAGTAAATGGGATGTAGTAGTTTTAAAGCACTTTACTACCTTCTTAGAAGGACCAAAGAGCTTTAAACTCAGTCCCATTAACATAGTGATGGCGGCTCCACTGCTGAACATTGGCTCCAACCTACAACCACCAGGAGCAATATGGGGTTAGATATCTTGCTCAACAGCACTTTGAAACATGGGCGGGCAAGCCAAAAACCAAACCTGCGAACTTCCAATCAGAGGTTGACCACTGTACCGCTGCTGCCCCTAAAATTTGATTGCACATAACCCCTGCCCCTGAAACCCAAATGAATTGAAAGAAAGAAAGGTAGTTCAGGGACAGCTTCAAGGCTGACATACGATTTCTTTCAAAGACCCTCACCTCCAGGCCCCCAAGCATGGGGCTCAACTAGAGCTGGCGATACGGGCAAAAAATAAAATCTCAGATTTTTTCACACAAAATTCAAAATTCAATTTTAATCATTTTTTTTCCTTTTACTTTCTTTAAAAAAACACAAATGACAGAATATATTTAACAAAAACTATTTTATTTAAAAATCTACCAGTCAGGCACGTTTTTTACCGGACAAACTATGACATTATTTTATAAAGAAGAACTATGGGTGTTATTTTAAAAAATGATATTATGTTGAATGCAGAAAGAGGATGTCACACCAAAACAAATACATAAAAACAGTTTTAAGTGACTCAGATTTCTAATCAGTCTTTGCTCTCTGCTTTTGTCATTTTCACACAGTGTATGAAGTGTTTTGTTTTTGATAACAAATGTGTTGTTTCTTCTCTGTAGCACAGATAAAAAGCCCCCCTGTGACCCCTATGAGGAGAGCTGTCAGTCACCTTTAGTCTATACCATTAACATATTTTTTAAGAAAATGAAATAAAAGTAGTATATAAATAGTATGAACACATCTTTAATGTCATCTAACTGTAAACTCAAGTTCAAACATGGTGAAAAAACAAGGACAGATTTACTAGAGGACTGCAGACTGACAGAAAATGCCCCCCCAGCCTCCGGCTGATTCATTTTTTCATGAAATCATAACAAAAACAGCCTAAAAGCATTATGTTTTGGATTCTTGTCATTATGTCATGAACATTCGTGAAAATATTCTCTGACATTAAATCGGCCACAAACGTGTGACAAGCGGCACAAGCTGTTAGTATGGCTGTTACTAACGATTATTTTAAAAGTCGATTAGTCACCAATTATTTGATGACAAAAGGTAGCTTTTGTTGTCGTGCTTCGGCTTTTGTCGTTGTGTTGTGTCTTTTGCATTTATGTGAGCTGTGTCAGGCACCGTATGTGGGGGGGCTGGGTGTCTGTAGCGTTCAGCCAGTGTAGAATGGCTCACAACATTTTGGCTCATTCCATTTTGTTTAAACTTTTGGAATATACCGCAGAACATTCTGGTGAGGAATCTGAACCACATTTTGGGATGAATCCTAAACATATCAGAGAATGGTGCAAGCAGATGGATGAAGGAGTGAAGATGGCTGCAGAAATAAAAGGAGCAAACCAATTTCCTGGTGTTTATAGTGGATCAATCCCTGGATTCTCCTGAACTTCATTCATTTTCTTGCCCCACTGGATCCCTTTCGGGGCAGCAAGATTTCTGGAACCGTCCAGTCTGCTGCTGTTGGACTAAGGCGGGACACTTTACAGCTGGAGCTCGCTATGCTGTCACTGGGGAGGAGCTGGCAGCCAGACAGAAAACCGGCGCGGGATGGGAAAGCAGTCTGCTCGGGCCTAATCCTAAACAGCAGAGAGACTGCAGAAAAAAAGAAAAAGAGCAAGCCTGGTTTCCTGGTGAGCAGAGAAAGCAGCAACAAATGAGAAGAACTGGTTTGAACATGGATTACTGAGCAAAGGAAAAGGTCAGCGTGTCTCCAGGAAAATGATCGGCATGAAAGACAAAATGAGTTTTGATGCGGAGATTGACGTTCACAGCCAGTGTGAATTATAACAGAATACAATGTTCTCATCATTTCTATAAATCCTGAAATGTTCATCTGTTGTTTTCTGTATTTTGTAACGAATTTCACCACAAAATTAACCCATTAACCGTCACCATTCTGTCTGGGATGGAATAAACATCGGTCTCCAATAGACGCTAGTCTCTAAGAAACGCCGGGTCGGCTGACAATTTTTTAAATAAATGACCCGGCTACTATTGGAAGATATAAGGTAATAAATTATATTGATATATCGCCCAGATACATCATAAGGAATACCATACCTCAGCCCAGAACCAACCACCCCATCCCACTTGCAGAGAGAGGGAAAAAAATAAGCCCCGCCTCCAGAAGCAACCACAGGCCCCTGCCCCTGAGCACATGACCCATAGTGGGAGCTCTGGTCAGTAACAAACAAGTCTGAGGCACCTGTCTGGTCAGAGCTGCCCCAAGTTTTACTGGTTACTTCAAGCTGTGAATCATCCCAGATTCAGTTCCTGCTATGTGCGTGTATGTGCGTGTGCATGAGTCTTACATGCGTGGTACTCTCTGCATACACACTTCAAAGTAAATTGGACTTTTTAAAGCATAGCAGATGTTCATGTGCACAGAGGAGGTGGGCACGCGCCACACCACACCCCAGCACTGCACAAAGTGATCCCCCACCCCCCAGACTCAGGAGCTGCACTGTAATAAAATAGCAGGCGTCTGCACTGAGTTGTTTTACGGTTTCACTGTTCCACAAACATGCTCCAACGCAGCTCTGTGTTTCCCAAAATTCTCAGGTGCTAATTAGACAAGGAAACATCCTGGAACCCAAAACTTCTTTAACAGGCCAGACTGTCAGCAGCAGTCTGCTCAGAAAACTGAACCAGTCAGTACAGAGCAGCAGAGCGATCAGCTGCTAGGACACAGGAGATCATGTTCTTGGCTTCTAAAAAACCTCTTAAGTGATGAAATAGATATGTACTATAACTACATTTAACTATTAATAACTCCAGGAGAGGCAGGCGATAAATCCAGCAGGTAATCACAGCCCAAAGCAGTTATGAAGGTGTGAAAACATCAGCACCTTTCAGCTGAGCTGCTGCAAGAGGAGCTTCCATCTGCGGCTTTTCCAAATCAAAAGACCACAGAGTCTGAAAAAAGCAAAGGAGAGACTAAAAAATAAGATCCATGAAGATCCAAGAGTGTGTCACAGCACAAACATGCAAACCTATCTCTGTCCAGCAGTCTAATGATGAAACTACCTCAAACTGACATCTGTGCACAAAGCTGATAAGAGGGTGCAGGAAGCCGCTCTGTTTGAACTCCACCTCTCATTGGTGTGAGGTCCCAAATTTCTGTCCATGCCTGCTTCAGCTGTCTGTGTTTTTAAGAGAGTGGAACTCAGTGCCTGATGTCTATTGGTTGGTTTTAGAGAAATAGTATTAGCTGTTACTTGTGTTGTGACCTCTGTGGCTTTTCTTACAGTAACAGACAGAGAGAATGTCTTATGTTGGTGTGTGTGACTGAATGTTGATGCCAGAATTATAATTGGTGTTTTCAGCAGAGGTCTCGTGTCTCCAACATCTGAATTTTTTGTTCTTTTACTAAATTATTAGGGCTCAAAGGAAACGGGAAAAACCGCGTCTGCTTCCAAAAAACCCATGAGGGTTTCCAGGTTCTCCGTGATGTCTCTGTGGGAACTCTACAGTAAAGCAAAAGGAGTCTGGATGTGGGCAGCACCCTGACAGCTGACAACCAACCAGCTGAAATCCTATTGTTTCCAGGGACTCCCCTGTCAGATCAGGAAGCGCTCTTGGGTTCGGACAGGAGCTGCCTCGCTTCTCCCCATGGATGAGGACAACACGAGGCAGAACGTCAGAAAAAGGACGTTCAGCCTTCACAGCTCCGAACTGCAGAATGAGCTGCTGCAGAGCTAAACACGCACATCAGCTCGCGCACAATCACACTCAGTGTGAGTATTTGTCAGAGAGCTGTGAGCTCCTGCAGGACAGTTTGAACTCTGAGCATCAGCTTGGGGTCTGGACTCCACTGTGCATCACAGAAGATTCAGATCCACTCACTGTGTTCTCTGCCTTCGGGAGTCTGCGCATGCACAAAGACACCCCAGCTGCTGATGAAGAGGAGAGTCTGCCTCCTTCATGCTCAGTTTGAAATCAAAGAACAAACTCAAAGAAATAAGAAGAAACTATTAATTTGAAATCTAATATGTGAGCTGAGCTCACTAATGATGGACCGAACTGACACCTTTTCAGCATCAGCAGATATGAATGCTTCTGTGGATTTGTCCTTCACAGCTTTGGAAAAAAAAGACTTCCTACCAACTGAGCGGCGAAGCCAACAACTGCCATGAAGGCAGAGCTTCAGAGATCATGGCTCTGTGGTAAAAACTAAACCCAGTAAAATCATTAATCTCCCACTCCCAGAAAATATCCTAGTGTAACAAAAACCTTTGGGAGTTAACCACACCACCCTCTCTGGATTATCTATCTCATTCTGCTCCGCTGTACTTTCACAACAGTTGCTGAGTAACACAGAGGGGTCTACTGTTTGATGGACCAGATGACTGAACAGTCAATGTTTGGCTTAGGAACCTCACAGACTAAAGGCCCAACTGCACCACTTCTCCATGTTTTTGGTGTTCTGCTGAGTTCTGTCTACAGAAAATACCTCTAAACCCAATGCTTAAGGTGTAGCTAGCCCCTTCTTGCAACTCATTAGCAACATTCCAAAAACGCAGGACTCAACTTGATTTATCACCATAAACGGAAAAAATTATCAAAGAATATGTTTTACACCCTCATTCAAAGGTTTGGGATCACACAAACAATTTTCCGTTTTACACGAATAATCACACTTTGATTTACCAAATGAGTTCTACAATGAGTAGAAAATGTAGTCAAGACATTGGCAAGGTTAGAGATAATTAAATTTATTTAAAATACATTTTTTTCCTTCAACTTTTGGGAGAAATGTGACCCCACTCTTCTAGAAGCCCCTCCCACAACCTGGATTGGCTGGCTGGGCACTTGTTGCGTACCATATGGTCAAGCCTCTCCCACAACAGCTCACTGGGGTTTAGATCTGGTGACTGCGCTGGCAACTCCATTACAAACAGATACCAGCAGCTGCTTCTTCTCTAAACAGTTCTTGCACATGCTGGAGGTGTGATTTGGGTCATTGTCCTGTTGTAGGATGAAACTGGCTTCAATCAAGGGCTGTCCACAAGGTATGAAATGGCATTGCAAAATGGAGTGATAACCTTCCATTTTTAAAGTCCCTATTACCATGAGCAAATCTCCCGCGTTTCCTGCAACAAGACAACCCCGGACCATCATGTTACCCCAGAGCCGGCCCTGTGCATAGGCGACCTAGGCGACTGCCTAGGGCACCACCTGCTGGAGGGGGCACGTTTGTTTTGCGTTTATTTCTCAAAGTTGAGACTCTAATGTTCTTATCTTCTTGCTCAGTTTTGCAGCGGGGTGCTTCATCTCTTTTTCTACTCTGGTTAGAGCCTGTTTGTGCTGTTCTCTGAAGAGAGTAGTACACACCATTGAAGGAAATCTACAGTTTCTTTGCTATTTCTCTCATGGAATAATCTTCATTTATAAGAGCAACAATAGACTACTGAGTTTCACATGCAAGTTCTCTTCTTCTGCTCATTATAAGCATTTAATCGACCCCACAAATGTGGTGCTCCAGATACTCCATCTACTCAAAGGAAGATGAGTTTTATAGCTTCTCTAACCAGCTACACGGTTTTCAGCTGCGCTAACATGACTGCATAAGGGTTTTCTAATCATCTGTTGGCCTTCTGACACAATGAGCTAACACATTGTACCATTAGAACACTGGAGTGACCGCTGCTGGAAATGAGCCTCTAGACACCTATGTAGATAATGCACCAAAAACAAAACATTTGCAGCTAGAAGTCTTTTTTTAACTGTTTACCACATTTATAATGTATAGAGTATATTTTTGATTGGTTCAAAGTTATCCTTGTTGAAAAGAATTGTGCTTTTCTTTCAAAAGTAGAAAATGTCTAAGTGACCCCAAACTTTTGAGCGGTAGTGTGAATATTTGAAAATAAATTCCAACATGAAAGTTAAAGCACAACCTAGAGTTGATTCATCATTTGTGTTACAAAACAATAGAAACCTGAAGAGCTGAACAAGCTGTCCTTTTGTTTAACTGCTAGATTCTTTTATTGTGTCGTTTTAAAATCCACTTTTAACCTTGATTGGATTAATTTAATCTTGTTTGAATCTGAGCAGTTTTTTTTGTCAATGCTGATGTGATTTTTGGTCAGTACCAAAGTGATGTTTACACAAAAATACATTTGTTGTCACATCTTCAATAAATGAGAATAAAAGTTTAAATATTAGATCCTGCATCCTTAGCCTTCATGTTAGATCTACTGATGACCGCCTGTCCTGTGGTTCAGCAGGTTTAAAACCCTGCCCCTCTGTGGGAAGGAGCCCCCTCAGCTGGGGGCCTCAGGTAAGCAGGGGCCTGTCCCACAGGAAGCCAAACACATCCTCTGAAGTGTTGCAAACATGTTCTCAGTTCATTTCCTCTGACTCACTGAGAAAACATCAGACAGAATCTGAAAGACCTGACGTCAGACTGTCTTGGTTTGGAGAGGACCTAATGGCGTGTCCTTGAACGCACCACCACACACCTCTGTCCTTTTGCGTCTCCCTGAAGGCGTCTCAGTACCTTTGTTTAGAGATATCATTAACTGGCTACTAAAGGATGGTCTGACCTGAAAATCTAAGACATGGGATCGAGGAGAGTAATCACGTGACACCAAGTGGAGAGCACGCTTTGATCTCCGTGCTTACAGTACCAAACAGAAGTTGGGGGAAATTTCTGACGTGTTCACTGAACATCAGAACCACGACAGAGGGGTCCAGAGTCTGCTGACCACAATGACACAGAACTTGTCAGACATCCCTGTCCCTCTGTGGTCCCGCTCTCTTCTGCGGAGGCTCGTGCGCCTCGGACATGTAACCCCCCCCACCCAGTTAACAGAACGTTTCCTACCTGCCAGCAGCGCGCACGGCAGCAGGCCACTGAACAGCAGCCACACCGACACCTGGAGCTCCATGCGAGCCCGCGGGTCCGAACCGCAGAGGACACGCCGACCGTCTTACTGCCTACGTGGAGGCTCGCAAAGTAAACGGCTCAGTGTCATGCTGTCCTAACAAAGTTCGGTTCGGTTTCAGTCCTCCGACAGCGCGGACAACTTTCTGCAGGGAGGGGCAGGAAAGTCTCAGCGCACGAGGGCTGTGTGCGCGCGGGGTGGAAAAAGTGATTCACAGTCATGAGCGCCAATAGAGGAACTATTCTGCTGCTGCGCCCCCCCCCCCGTTCAGAACCCGCCCATGTCCCACCCGAACTGCCGCTTCTGGAGCCGGGCGCACTGCGCGCTCACGGCTCCTACAGAAGCGCGCTCACACCCTCAACTGCAGACCCGGGTTTGAGAGCCACTAGTTGAGGTTGAAAGCTGGCCGGCAGCGCCCCCTCCCGGAGCCGGGGGGGGGGGGCCTGAACAGACAGGGAGTGACCACATTCAGTGTGTTTAGATGCAGGAGTGAACCCCCGTATGGAAGGGGGAAGTCAGTAAAACAATGATGGCATCAGGAGACCCAACAAGAGGCCCCTCCATTCCTTTTACACTGAGGCTGCTGTCCTCGGGTCCTCCGTTTGTGGGTTCTCTGGAGTCTCCTCTCACAGGTGTGAACGCACAAATACACACATGCCTGTGCATCACTGCTGTGTGACACAGAGGGTCTCAGGGGTCAAACGCCCTGAGATTCAATAATCCACACTGGCAGGAGACGTGTAACACCACAGGTTGGGTGTTATTACATGCCAACTACTTTGTGGAGATGATGGTCACGTGTCAAATACAGACAGCGCCGCTTGTGTTTCAACGACTGAATCTAGTTTCTGAAATCAGACTTTAAATAAATTAGATTTTTGTGTCATTACCACCCACACTGGGCTGCTGTTCAAAAATGTGTTCAAGATTTACGATCACAAGTTCCAACAACAACAGGTCAACACAGTGCTAATTGACACCGAACTTCATTTTGTGTCTTTAATCCATTCACTAAAAGATGACAGCTGCAACAGAGAAGGATAAACTAAAGAAGCCCATTCACCTCTATACTGTTCACCCCTGCCAGCCTGGGATAAAAAGCTCTAAAAGCTTATTTGATCATTCTTTTGGCACCAAAAATCAATGTTTTTCTCACCACTGTCGAACTGAAAAGAATTCCTCAGCTTTCAACCAAAATACACAAACAATCAGAACAGAAGTACAATCATTCAAGGCAAATCAGGAACCTGAGCTCATCTCCACCCTGGCAGAAATGATCATGGTTAGGCAACATATAGATGAAGTGATTGAGTTTCACTTCACAGTTATGCAGACGACTCTCAGCTCTATGCAGCTCTGTCATCAGAACCTCTGCTGCTCGGAGCAGCTGACCTCCTGGATGCAGACAAACATTCAACAACCAAACTGCTAGATTTAGGAATCTAGAAGGAAAGAATGCATGGGATGGACGAGGTGGTTTTTAGAGGAATGCAGATTTAATGTTACAGTTAAAAACCTAATAGACTCAGCTATGCTTCTGCTCCCAAACCTAATCTGCTTCTCATCTTTTCTTGACATTCTCCTGACAGGCTGCGGGGGGCTCGCTGACCTCTGCATGTGAGAACAGCTCATGTATGTTTCCAACTATGTTGAAGAAGGAGAGGCTTTGAAACATAAAAAGTGACCACAAAGGACAAATGAGGATGAAGACAAACTGGGGGATGATTGAACTAATCCTGGCCTCCACGTTAATCAGAGGAAGAGCAGATCTACTTCCAGAACAAAGACCTTTTTGATGAAGTGCCTCAACGCCCCTTGTCTTATTAACAACACATTTGGGGGTTTGATCAAGTTTATGTAATCAAGAGTGTTTCTTAGGGGGTGGGGGCAGGCTTGTCATTTAGGTAATGTTCAAGTAACTGAATCAAAATTACAATTTAACACAATTTTTCACAGCGATTGCTTGAAGAGAAGGGTCATTTTACATTTACTTTTTTTTCAACCCTGACTTATATATATATATATATATATATATATATATATATATATATTAATACCTGGGGAGAGCCACATTTTTTGATGTGCAGAAAATAAAGGAAATTCTAAATCCGAGCCCCCACCCCAGCTAAAATTAATATAAAAATGCACAGAGAGCAAGATGCTTATAAAGCAACGACAAGAATGAAAGAGGAAAAACTAATGAATCCAAACGGAACCAATCAAAAACAGAAAAATTAGAGCAGAAAATATGGGATAGGGCAGTGCCTTACTAGTGATTAAATTATAAAATACGACATATTTTCTTCTGGCTGCAAAGTTTGTGATAAATATTATGCAATGCTGTGCATTTTAATGAAAGAAACTTAAAAAAAAAGACATTAAATCAGAACTGTTTGGCTGTTTTCTTTGTACGGCTTTAATTTCTATGATCATAAACATGATTTTGTTTGCATTTCGAAAGGATCTTTGAGTTATAATCTTGTGATTGTTTTGTCGGGCTTCTTGATGCCCCGCCTCCATACGGGTACCGCCTATGCGTCACGTGCCCCGGAAGAGGCGCGGTTTGTTAGGTTTCGCGCGAAAATTGCTTTCTTCTTCCTGTGAAGCTCGCAAACTTCCGGATGAGTTTGTTTGTGTTCATGTTGCTTCTCCTCGGGACGGCACACGGACGGAATGGCTCAGGTTCGGCTCACCGAGTTCTTCTCCCAGCGGAAGAAAGGCGCTGGACCGAGGAAACCCGCCGAAGGCCCACTGTCCTCCCCGGTGCACCGGGAGTTCGTGCGGGTCATTGATGAAGCGGCTGGGAGTGATAACCGGAGCGCTGACGCCACAGATCCCGTGCCCAGCCCGCAGACACCGAAGCGGTCTTCCGGGCAGAGCCCAGACCGGGAGTCCGCCGCGGCGGAGCACAGTTCTGCCAAGAGGAGGCGGAGGGTCCCGGGCGGCGGGGGGGAGCCCGCGGCGGACGCGGGAGCGCGCAGGGGGGCGCGGAAGAAGCTGGTCCTGCGCGATGACGCGGGACGGTCCAAAAGCCCTCTTGGTGGGGCTCAAGCACAGGTACTGGTTACACCTGTGCGTCTGCTACTGAGACTCAAACCTCGCGGTCCGGTTCCAGAATTATGACCCAAGTTCTGCAAAGACCAGTGGATCAGGTTCAGACTTAGTTTTGTTCGTGGTTTGATCAAAACGTCTGAACTGAACGTGTGTGGGGAGAGGATCTTTGTTTGAGGTTGTGGGTTCAAAGCCTCAGTTGTGGCGGACCATGTTTTTGGCCTCATGCCTCTGAGCAGAGTCTTGCAGCTGGTTCCCTACGCTCTGACCTGAACACATCTTCACAGTTAATCTTCTTGGTGGTGGAGGTACTAGATTCTGTTTTTTATCTTCCACATTTAAGCATGTTTGAAGGCTGCTGCAGAGCCCACATCACCAACACTCCACCTCTGTGCCTCACAGCTATTTTCTAAGTATTCGTCAGTCGTGAATCAGGGAGATCCATGAGTCTGGCAGTTGCTTCAATATTTTTGCCATTTGTCTTCTGGTTCTGACCCAGTGGGTGACCTGTCTGCTAATGTTCCTGCAGGTCCTGTGTAAGGAGGACCTTGCTGCTCTAAAATGTCGCCTTCAGAAGATCAAGAGGCAAGTGGAGGTGGTATCTCCTGCCACCTCCTCCTCGGCACCTCCTGCAGATGTGCACAATCTCCAGGCCAGGCTGGTTCTGGCTAAAGAACTGTCTGCAAAGGTCCAGAAGAGGGCAGAGTCAGAGAGGAAACGGGCAGATGCACAAGTACAAGACAGGTGAGCTAGTTGGTTGGGTTCTGGTTTGCTTGGGTCAGACAAAGACATCAGTTGTTTCTTTGCTGGTGTGCAGCACCGAGCGGCCAGCGTACCAGCGGTACCACACTCTTGCTCAAGACATCCCACCAGGCCTGGTTCTGCCGCTCCACTTTAGAGTTCTGGCCGAGATGTTTCGCAGCATGGACACAGTGGTCGCCATGCTCTACAACCGCTGTGAGACCGCCACCTTCTCAAAGGTCCAGCAGGGGGTCCAGGATATGACCCACAGGTATAGACCATTGTATTAAAACGGGTTCTGCTGTTCAGGATTGTTCCTGAAAAACTAAAAGTGGTCAGAATTTCTTAGTCTGACCCACTTCAGAGAGCAGGTCGTTCGGTTCCATGTGTAATCAACTGAAGGCTTGTGTTTTCTCTATAAGGCGCTTCGAGCAGAACCATGTGGGTCAGATCCGGACTGTGTTCCCTGAGGCTTACACCCTCAAGCAAGAGAAGAATGTTCCCACCTTCAGCACCAGTGCCAATAAGGGCGAGTACCAGCTGACTGTGGAGCCCATCATTGTTTCAGGTCAGAACCACCCCTATAACACGTGGTACCACCCCTTGAAAGCTGTATTCACATCTCTGTGTCCTCCTCAGACCAGAGCCAGGCCCGGCCCGCTCTCTCCGCCTCTCGTCTGCTGGAGAGAAGGCGTGTCTTCCACCAGAACCTGATCTCCCTGGTGAAGCAGCACCACCAGGTGAGCAGCATCGCTAAAGTTACAGTGATGGATCACTGTGCCTCCTGGGTTCTGTCTGATGGCTCATGTCCCGTCCATCTCTGTCTTGCAGGAGTTTCTGTCTTCGTTGGTTCCGCCTGTTTCAGTTCCGGAAGACAAGCTAACTCGCTGGTATCCCCGCTTTAACGTGGATTTAATTCCTGCAGTCCCGGTGAGCCTATTACCTCAACCTCCTCACAGGGAGACCCTGTCTACTGCCCAGGACGTACTGGACCGGGCCCGTTTGCTTATCAATCCCAAGGTACCGGAACCAAGTTTGCATGGTTCTTAAAGTTAAGCTTCAGATGTATTACTCTGACCATTTTTTGTTCAGATGGAGAAAGCATTGACTTCTGCAGCCCAGCGAGTCCAACTTAGACCTGCTCAGGGTTCTGAAACAACGTGCACCCAGAAGGTAGCAGAACCTGTAGCCCCTGCAGGTCTGGTTCCAGATACTTTAAAGGGGGTGTCCCAGTCCTTGCTGGATCGGGTGGGTGTCTCCACTACAACTGCTACTACCGATTGGATTTGAGCGGCTTGGGGTATTCGGGACTGGTTTTCCAGATGCTAACGTTTTCTGTTTTATCCTCAGATTCGGGCCAAAGAGGCCCAGAAACTGCAGGCAGTCATGACCCGGGACCCGGCCCAGGAGGAGCGCCTGCTGATGATGTCCCGGCTAGTAGAGCTGGCCCGAATCCTGCGTAGCATCTTTGTGGCTGAGAAGAAGGTGTCTTTGACAATGGAGGCGGCCTGCAGCCGCATGACAGCAAGCTACAGTTCTGCCCTCACTGCAGGTGGACTCTCATGCCAGAACCAGTTTTTCAGTTCTGCTGCTGGCTGCTCACAGGTTCTGTGGGTCAGGACTAAAAACTAACTACATCCTCTTCCCAAACAGGAGAGATGGAAAAACACGTCCACCTACTGGCAGAGCTCGCAACTGATTGGCTGACCCTTCATCCAGTCAGGAAAGACGTGTACTTGAAGCTGGACAGGAAAGTGGAGCTGGCCGTGGTGCTGGACAAGTTGAGCCGCCGCCTCAGGGAGGAGGAGCAGATGTGACAGCAAATGCTCCTTCTGGTTTTCTGCAGTGGGACTTAGTAGAGGCTCAGTGTTTTTTGTTTCTTACCTGAAAGAGTGAAAACAAACAGACCTGCCCTGATGAAAATGAGGTCTGCATCCTTTGGTGCAATGTGGATGCTGTTAGAAAACCAGACTCCAACAGTCTGACCATGCAGACTTTCTGGCTGCTCAGTATTTCAAATGATTGTTTTGTGAATTTGAGTGAACCGAACTATAGCAGAAGGACTGTTTGGCTGAGCAGCAACTGCGTGAAGGAAAAGATCCTCATGTTCTACTTGGGGGATGTAGGTGTGAAGTATTCAGGGGTTTAACTGGGGGGGAGGGGGGTAGTATTAGGCAATCCTCTATCATTTGCAGCAGCGAAAAGTCAAATAAAATCAGATTTTTTTAAAATAAAATCTTGAGCGCTGAAAAATTCCTTTTGATCTTTTACTGTTTCAAAACGTTTAGCTTCACTTAGAGAAGCCGCATTACAGATAAAAATTGGAATCAGCTGAATGTTTCAGGATCCGCTTCAAGCATGGAGTTCCAGCAGACTCGCTGAAGATCAACCTGGAGTACAGAAACTGTAAAAAGATAAAAACAGGGAGCAGTTAAACTCAGCATGGCATCCTGACACAAGGAAACACTTCAGCTCATCACCTGCAGCGGTCCAGACTACTGCACCAGTCAAAAGTCAGATCTCAACTGTAGATTTAAGAGCCTCTAGGCAGTTTCCCAGGATGCACCTCTCCTCCTTTCGCAACGATCCAACCACTTCTAGCTGGACCCTGATTGGCTGCTCACAGTGCTGAAGGAGGTGGGAGATCTGCACAAACAGTTCCAGGTGACAGTGTCGCTGAAAACAGCATAGTGTTGGTCAAGCTCATCCTCACCTCCTGTAGAGACGACCTTGTTTCCTTCAGCAGACACTCACACAGGGTCTTGGCGGTCCGAATGCTGCGTTCCTCTGCCTCATCGCTGACCATCTGTCCGAGCAGCACCATTTTCCAGCACTGACTGTGAAGCCAACTGGTCAGAAGTGCAGATTTCAGAGCAGGAGGGGCAGCATGGAGCAGAGTCTCACCGTGGTATTTGGGGCAGCGAGAGTAGCCTGAGGGCGGTCAGGAGCCTCCAGCTGGGACCTTCATCAGACACTGTCAGGTTCCTGCAGGGTGGAGGAGAAAAGCAGCCGGTGAATGTTCATCCTGTACAGAAAGGGGTGAGCACATTTGACCCCGCTTTTTGTGGACTACGGAGAATCACTGGGGATCCGACCAGCACCACAGGCCGCACGTGCCCGATCACAGCAGACAGACCAGCTGGAGACCAGTCTGAACTGAAACGGACTCTGGTTCCCTCTGAAGGTTTGTGCGGCTCAGTTGTTTGCAGCGTCAGAGCGTGGGTTAACTCTGCAGTGAGGCGTTCTGAGCATGCAGGGCTGTTTGAACAGTCAGGAGTGTTCCAATCCAAGTTTCTGGACAATCGCTGATTCTTCTTTTGGGCAGTACTCTTGGATGTGTTGGTTTGAGCAAAGTGGACCAATAAAGTTTTTTAGATCTCTCTGGCTCCGTGGATGATTGCTGGGTTTTCAGGCTCAGCATTCACCCGTGACAAAACGAAACCGTCTGTGTTCTGACATGTGTCACCCCGCCTCTCACACTTTTCAAATTACATAAAGGCTCCGGGATCCGTTCTGAAGCTGGACAGCATGGAGTGTGAGCCCAGGGTCAGGGGTTCTGATATCTGTCAAGGGTTCTGGATTGGGCATCAGCAGCCAGGCAGACCCTGTGGAAATCCTTCAGAGCAGATTTAACATTGAGTTGGCATAGGTCAGAGTCTAACCTTTGCAGAGCTGCAGTTTCTTAAAGGTCTGTTTATCAGTTCCTCAGAGACCGAATCAAGTCCTTCTGATCAGGAGTCACCAAACCACAATAACTCATGTGAGACAGCAGCTGAATTCAGAAAGCTAAAACCACTAAGAGGAAGGAAAGTCTGGAAAGTAAAAATTTGCATAATCTCATTTAGAAGATGAGGAACATCCCCAAACTAGAAAACAGACTTACTGAAAGAAATGGTTTTCTCTGAGAAATTGGATTTTCTCATCCAGGCTTCGATCTCCCCGGAAAGCTTCACAGAGTAGATCTGCGGAAACATGGGAGAAGACGGAGGAACAAATGGATGCACGAGTTCCTGCGGATGCTGTGACGAAGTTCTGCGGGTTACCTTCTTCTACATAGACAACGCTGTGAGGGTTGCAGGACGAGACAAAGCCGTATTCCAGCAGGAGGCGCTGGTTGTCATGGGAACCATAGCTGATGAAGGCCTGTTGAAAACGCTGGACTCCAGAGATACTTCTGACTTCATAACATCCTGTGCTACAATTAAAACCAGCTTTCACCTAGAGGAGGAGAGGTTTTGAAAAATGACCCAGTCGGAGCACATAGACCCCAAGAGGGTATGTGGGGGGTGTTTCTGTTTCCACAGAGGAGGTGGGAGGGGTGTTAGGCAACACCAGACAGACCTGCACATCCGGGCGGTGATTCAGCAGGTCCAGAAACGGAGCTAAAGCGTAATTATCTGGTCCAGACAGGAAGCTGCTGGATGGGCGAGTAATGAAGACGGAGCGTGTGTTGATGCTGCACCAGGCCCACCTGTGGGGAAGGGGGGGCAGACTTTGATCCAAAGCATCCTGGGGCTTTCCATCAGTTTCCTGCCTCATGTCTGAATCTTTTGTGGTTAAAGTGGTTGAGTGTGTGAATGGGTGTCTGCTTGTGAATGTACCTCAGAGCTTCATAAGTCAGCACTTCTTCGGGGGCGCGGTTCAGAACTGGCTGCAGGGACCTGGACCCACAATGTAAGCAGAGGTCATGTTCTGACAGAAGATAAGGATTCTGGGATGGAGATGTCATTAAACTGCTGATGAACACGGCAGGAACTGTTGGTAGGTGTGTAATGATGCGAGATAATCACGTGTAAATGAAATATGTGTACAAACAAACACTGTATGGTTACATGCATTTCCACACATTGGACTGGAATGATGGTTGATCAGTTTTTGCTGCCATCATGAATGGTGTCTGCTGTGATGTGCTTGGTCATTTTAACATAGTAAAATAAATCTACCTTACCTCAATCCAAATGGTATTTTTCAATTATGATACAAATCAATTTACTTCATTTTGAAACAATTTTATAATGGAACAGGTCAAATGAATAAACAACTTACCTCAGACAGAATGATGTGGTTGGATCGTGGGAATAGAAATCCATTCAATGATTAATTGTTACGCCCCTAGCTGTTAGCCACATAAGCATTCATAAAACTGAACACATGGGGTCCAACCGTATTAATATTTAATTAACCTGTTTTTCATTAAGAAAATGAGTCAGGAACAGTTTTATTGATTCATTTTTCCAAACATTTCTGAATTCTTGGTTTCTCTGATGTGGTCAGAGCCATCACCTTTCAGGTCAGACCTTTCTGTGCACAGCTGGGGTCAATGTAATACCACAATAAAAAGAAACTCCCTCCAGCCAAGGCATTCTCTAACTTAACTTTTATAATAGGTAGAGCTAGACTTTTTCTTCTCCACATGTCTAGTTTATCTTCTGGAACTCAGCTTTCCAAGATGTATGCGTTAGTAGCCATGGTAACCCAGTGAGAAGTGACCTCCCATCACCCGGTTAAAGATCGGCAGCACAGACTCACCTGAAGAAGTCCTGGTGAAAGGCATGGAGGTGTTGCAGCACCTCCCTCTGCTCCTCAGCGCGCCTCCGAACCCCAGAAGGTAGGACAGCCATCACGCTGTCATTGAAATAAGGGGGGCAACTGTAGGACCGCGGGAGGACGTCTATGTATGGGAACCAATCAGAAGCCTCGCCTCTGTGCCGCTCGCACACCAGAAAGATGCAAAGCGCCATAAGGGAGGAAAGGCGGTGCTTCCAGCTGCAGAAACAAACAGTTCAGCCTCCAGCAAACTCGTGGCTTATGAAGGACACTTCAGGTGTTGCCCCACCTCTTTAAGAACGGTCCCAGGTGGCTGAGCAGAACTGTGGAGGTGGTGAGTAGGCAGGACTCCGGCAGAGAAACCAGCATCCCGCCAGGCTGAAAGCACACACAGCCTCTTCAAGCAACAACTTGAGACTCGGACCAGAAAAACAGCTGACCTGAAAGTTGATCTCTGTGAGTGTTAGTTTATAGTTGTAGTGTATCTTTCTGACTGCTGAAACGTGAATCCTGACCTG
This sequence comes from Adrianichthys oophorus, assembly GCA_036245035.1. Taxonomy (NCBI): domain Eukaryota; kingdom Metazoa; phylum Chordata; class Actinopteri; order Beloniformes; family Adrianichthyidae; genus Adrianichthys; species Adrianichthys oophorus. The sequence goes on from BSAI01000161.1 coordinate 542,371, forward strand.
AACTGAGTCACTTCCTTTCACCTGCTTTTGAGTCTTTAATGACCTTTAGGATGAGTCCTCCTTGTGTTCTTGGACTCGTTTTGATCATTCACTCCTCTTCTCCACAGTTAACAGCTTTGTCAATGTGTGGATGATGAGTCTCTCAGAGGTAAAGGTGTTATTTTTGCTGCGGAGCTCGACTGCTTTGCAGAAAAGTATCTTCACTTCAGCTGCGGCCCTTGAGAACCGGCTTTGTGCAGCTAATCTCTGACTTGTCAGGTTTTGGTTGAAACTTCCAGCATCAGGATGTGAATGCTGTCATGCACAGATCACTGTCTGAAGCTGCATGAGCTTCCTTCAGCAAAACCTCACACATACACCATTCTAAACATCAGGTGAGTTACCTGGATCGTCTGGAGAGTCTGCAGTCCTCTGTCTGTGTCTGCATGGGGGGACATGAGAGATTTGACAAACGAGACTAAGCATTTTGGCCCGTGATCACAGGAGAAGCAGCTCATCACCAGAGAAAAGGGCAGGCTGCAGCGGGGTGGAGGTGAAGCCTCGCTGATGAAGGAACTTCATCAGCCTCACGTACTTCAGCTGGTGGCTCAGAGACTCTGAACACAAAGAAAAGAAAAGCAGCGGTGAGAGGAAAAGCAGGAGGAGCTCCTGAACTGAAGGAAACTCATGGTACCAGGCTGGATGCTGCCATCACGTTTACACCGCCGCCGCCGCCTCCTTGCAGCTCGCCCTGTTCTGCAGCTGTTATTTGCCATGACCCCTCCAGGCCTGTGGTCATCAAACACACACAAGACAGTACATCTTCTTCTGTACCAGGCCGTTAGAAAATGTGCATTTTTAAAGGGAAGTAGTTTCATCTCCTAACACTACTAAGCTGGTGTGAAACACAAGCCAAACATTTATGTTCAGAAGAAGGAAATCTGTGACTGAACAGACACTAGAAAAACAGCTTTCTCCAATGCTGACAAATGAAGCTGTGGAGTAAGTTGAAGTAAAAGCAATTCCTCAGTGTTTTATGGGTTTTTTATTCTTTCTTTAAATTACCCCCTTCTTTTGTTAAATGATGTAATCAATTTGCTTTATTCCAACTGTTTTACACGTGTTTAAAAAGTGAATATCCCATCTGACAAAGCATCAGAAAACTGCAGTAAATCATCTGCAGATGAACAGAAAAGCGCGACACCAACCTGATCCTGACAGCTCCCTGAAACCCACAACGTTGATGAAACTGTTGGGTCTCAAAGAGAAATAAATATCTTACATGTCGCTTCGGCATCCGCTCTCACATCTGACCACACGTCCGCCGTGTTTATCCGGGAATGCGCAGTAAAGCTGCGCAGAACATCTGTGCTCCGCCTCGCTCTGGTCACGTGGTTGTCACACTGCTTTCCCCCTCAGCTCTCCAGCTGCAGTTTCAGCTCGGTCGCCGCCGCCTGCCCCATCTGTTCCCCGGAACCCCCCGCACCGAAGCGCGAGCGCGGTAAGAAGCTTTCCCGCCTCCCTCTCGCGGATTTCATTTCAAATTCCAGAGCGTTCGTTTTTCCACATGTAGAGCCCCTAACAGGCGCGAGTGAACGTCGCGGTTATGCAACGTAAAGAGGCGTGGAGTCCTTTCAACGTGATCCCGTTCAACGGCGGTCAAACTGTGTCCACAGATTGTTCATGAGAAGAAACTGCCAGTAAAGAACCGAAAATAGCTTTTAACTTAATTTTCTTTACTTATGTACTTCATCATAAGGAAAATTCCACAAGAACATGTTAAAAAACACTATTTTCATCACCAGAGTGGATATTTACGGCATTTGGAGACCAAATATGACATTCAAATCAAATCTAGATAAATAGATAGATATACTTCATTAATCCTCTCGGAAATTATATAGCTGACCTTACTCCATACATCACATACCTATGGGGTAAGGAAACTGTCAATAAGAAACGTATTCATAAAGAAACAGTTGTTCACAGATTTATATTTTTTGTACAACTTTGCAGAAAAAATATGAATACAACCTTTAGTCTCACATGTCTGTTTAGAAAACAATTTGTCTTTATTTTGAAAACGACTTTTCTTTGTCTTGAAAACGAATTTCTCCAGTTAAATCACGGTCAAAAATACGTCACGGGGTCACAGGCATAAACATCGAGTCCCGAAACGTCGATTCAACTGAATAAGCTGATAGAATCAAACTTTTTAGAATGTTATTCATGCCCTGGCAGGAAAATTATCTTTCCCAATTATCCAGCTTTGTTGGAAGGAAAAAGACATTACCAGCCAAGTCCTACCATTTTTTTTTTTTTTTTGGCCAGGCGACATCAGTGTGAAGACAAGAGTGTGAAAAAAAATGAAACGGACCTGGATGTGTTGGCAAAAAAGAGAGATAAATAAGAAAAAGAGATATTAATAAGAGAAAGAAAATAAAAACACCCAAGTTGGAGGCAGCAGAGAGACAGGGATCTCTCTGCTGCCGATGTTCTGCTATCTGCCTGCCGTGCCGTTGTGTGCATAGATACGTTCTCCCTGCCAGAATTGGTTTTCCCAGTCTCAGACATGGTTCTGGGGGAACGTACCTCGGCACAACACCGGCCAGCGGGAGCATATTAGCCTGGGGGGTCCCGGCTTAGCCGGGCAGCAACCCGGGACAGGAGGGGCGGGCGCACCCGCCACAGGCTCTGGCAGCACCGTGGAGATAGCAGGTTAAGAAAATGGATGGAAATAACAAAAACAGCTAAGCTAACTCAGAGCTAAAGTAGGCTAATTGTGGCAGCCGACCGTAACAATAGTTTACGAGTGACTGCGGAAGTTCAGCACCATCTCCTTTGTCTTTGGAATATTCAGATGGAGATTATTCCGCCCAGTCCATTCCACAAAGTCCTGTACCAGGCCTCTGTTTTCTCCCTCCTCACCCCCTTTGATGCATGCCACAATTACAGTGTCCTCTGAAAATGTTTGTATGGGACATGTTTCAGTTATATTGGAAATCAGTCCTGACGAACTGTGGCTTGTTGGTCAAGTAGTCAGTAATCCAGTTCACCAGGTAGGGTTTGACAGCCAGGGAGAGAAGCTTCTGTTGGAACAGAAGGGGCTGGATGGCATTAAAAGCACTTGAAAAAAAAACAAAACATCCTCACTGCGCAGTCCCCCCCATCCAGATAGGCGAGGGGTTCGATGTAGGAGGTAGAGGACAGCATCCTCCATTCCCAACATCGCTTGACAGACGAACTGTAGAGGGTCTCTTCCACTCTGCACCTGTGGTTGTAGCTGCTGCAGGACCAGCTGCTCTAACGTTTTCATGACGTGTGAAGTAAGAGCAACTGGCCTGTAGTCATTCAGTTCACTGGGCACAGGTAGAATACAGAAAGTTTTCCAGAGTGATGGGACTCTCCCCAGCTATAGACTCAGGTTGTAGACATGCCGTAGAGGGTGTCCCGGTTCGGCAGCACAAGCCGCTGGCACACCTGGTCTGGTCCCGCCGCCTTCTGGGAGTGGAGCTGCCTCAGCTCTCTGCCAGAGCCTGTCCCGGGTACTGATGGGCCAAGGCAAAGGAACTTCTGGACAGGTCCAGGGGCTGCAGCGGTCTAGCTGGCCTCGCCTGTCCCAGGAATAAACTGTCCGGCTAAGCAGGGATACCCCGTTCCCGTATGCCGCCGCTGGCTGGTGTTGTGCCAAAGTACGTTCCCCCTGCCAGAATGATGCCTAAGACTGGGAAAGCAAAATTTGGAGGGGAAATGTACTTTGACACAACACTGGCACTGGTGGGCAGCAGCAAAGAGATGGGGAACCCTCCGCCGCCTGCTCGGGCGTTTTTATTTTCTTTCATCATTCTCTTAAAATTTCACTTTTTTTGCCACTACTTCCGGGTCCGTTGCATTGTTTAGATGCTCCGCTGTTGTCGCCTAGCCAAAAAAAAAACAAACTTGTAAATATCTTTCTTTCCCAGCAGAGCTACGGTATCAAGATAACTTTCCTGCCATGGGATCAATAACATTCTAACTGTTTAATTCTATTGTCGTTTATTTAAAAAGTCGTCGTGCATGCGCACTCAGTTGAATTGATGTTCCAGGACTCCATGTTTATACCTGTTACCCTGTGACGTATTTTTGACAGTATGTTATCAGGAGAAATCAAGCAAGCGTCATATTCAAAACAAAGACAAATCATATTCAAAAGAGACGTGTCAAACGTAAAACTAGAGTGAACCCGCCTTCACCCAACAGTAACCGGGACGGGATCTGGAAACCCTGTTGCCCAGAAAGGGATCCAGCGGGTTAAGAAAATGAATTTAAGTTCAGGAGAACTTTGGATTGATCCACTGTATTGGATGTTTTCTCCCCCACTGGCTGACTGTCTGCCAGAGAATAGACTTTAAGGTTTCTAAAGCTTTGAATGGTTTATCACCAAAGTACATGACTGACCTCCTGACCCAGTATATACCAGCCAGAACCTCTCTGCTCATCTGGATCCAGTCTGTTGTCAGTTCCTAGAGTCCAAACTAAACATGGAGAATCTGCATTCAGCTTCTATGCTCCACAGATCTGGAACAGACTTCCAGAAAGCCTTAGATCAGCTGAAACACTCAGTGCATTTAAATCCAGATTAAAGACCCACCGGTTCTCAGCTGCATTTGATTCATTTGGATTCAAAAGTTTAAATCTGCTGTTTATCTGTGCTTGTTTGAAATTCACTTCTTTTTAACTTTTATTTAATCTTATTTTAATCATCACACCTTTGATATTTCTTTTGATTGTTCTTTTCTTTATGTTTTATGTGAAGCACTTTAAATGGTCTGTGTATATGAAATGTGCGGAACAAATAAATTTGCCTTGTCTACAATTATTACAGAACTCAGCAGCACGAGTTCTAACAAGGACCAGGGGGCGGGAACACATTTTAAAATCGCTGCTTTGGCTCCTTGTGGGTTTTAAGATTCTTTTAATGGTTTATAAATGTTTGAATGGTTTTGGGCCTTCTTATTTATGTGATTTGTTTTTAAAGTATGAGCCCTCGTAGACCCTGAGGTTCTCCGGTGCCGGTCTTTTAGTTGTTTCCAAGGTGAGGACCAAAACTTATGGTGAGGCTTCGTTCTGCCACTACGGTCCTCGCCTGTGGAACAGCCTGCAGGAGAGCTACAGGGACCATAGAGGTTTTCAGGAAGAGCCTGAAGACCCAGCTTTTTCTTTTGGCTTTTAGATCAATAAATACCTTAAATGCGTATTGATGAATTATTTATGAAGTTATAATATTTATTATTCTCTGTATTTAATTTGTGCAGTTAATGTTATTTTTCATTTATGTTTTACATACATATTACATTTTAATATCTTTCTTGTAAGGTTTTATGACCCAGTGTTTCTCTTAGGGGATCCTTTGTGCCAGGGGTTGCCGGTTCTGTCTGGGGTCATTGCCGCAGTTGTCGCCCGTCTGAGTGGGCACTGTGGTGATGTTCCTGTGGCTGAACTGGCTCCTGGTATGAAGAGATTCCCACAATACTGTTTCCTCACAGCAGAGCCAAGCCTTCAGTTTAATCAGAATTTATTTTCATAAGTATTGATTGTGTGTGTTAATGTAGGGAGGGGAGTGGGTAAATGGTTACTGGGTTTCTCTTTATTCATTGTCTGTTTCTGTTTTTAACTGTAAAGTGCTTCGAGCTGCACAAGGATGAGAAACTCTTTTTTATAAATAAAGTTTGATTGAAAAGTTGCTCCCATCTCAGTGGATGTATCAACACTTTTCCAAGACATTTTTTAAAGAATTTGCACGTTTTTTAAAAATCCTTTCGGTCTTTAGTGTGCCAACTGTTAAAATTTCAGTTTAATCATTCAAAAAGTTTCATGTTTTTCTACAATAACATAGTTTGCTTTGATTTGCTTCATTTCCTTGGTCTGGAATATCCGGTCTGCTCAGTTTCCTTCGGTCTTGTTTTAACAACATTTCCATGCTTTCTTCAGGGCTCCTGGTTGCATGAACTGGTTTGTTTAACAGCGTCATTCATTTGTTTAACAGAAACAGGCTTCTGAGAGGGAATTTCTTCCTGGAGCAGACATGTCCACCAGGGTTGCTGTGGTAACCGGGGGAAACAAAGGCATCGGCCTGGCCATCGTCAGAGCGCTCTGCAGAGAGTTTCAGGGAGACGTTTTCCTCACAGCCAGAGATGTGTAAGTCTGGATCAGCCTGAACCTGGAAGGATGTCGGTGTTGACGGTAACACAAACAGGGTTTAATGTTGCTGCCAAACACCCAAACCTCCTGGAAGTCTGATAAAGGATGAGCCATAAGCATCGGGTTATCAGTGGAGCATAGATGATGCTGGTGTTTGTTTTAAGTCGGTGTCTGTCCCCCAAAGAAACACATGTTTTTATGGTAACTGTCTGCAGTGGGCGGGGTCAGGCTGCAGTGGCGTCTCTGTCCTCAGAGGGACTGAAGTCGTCATTTCAGCAGCTGGACATCAACGATGTGGACAGCATCAGTGCTGCTGCTTCCTTCTTTAAGAAGAAGTATGGAGGAGTGGACGTCCTCATCAACAACGCCGCGATCGCATTCAAAGGTGGGGCTGGAACTGCACACGCCTGGACGTTGGAGGGCCTGAAGTTACTCCATGAGTGGCTATAAGGAACAAAAATAACACAAGCAGCTGTGAATCAGCTGGGATCACACTGACGGCTTGTGTACGCTCTTCTCAGTGGCGGACACAACTCCATTCGTCGTGCAGGCAGAAGAGACCCTCAAGACCAACTTCTTCGCCACCAGAGATGTGCTGACCACTTTCATGCCGCTCATCAAAGCAGGGGGTACCGACTCAACATTCTCTGAACAAACTACTATTCATGCATGACTTTGGTTTCATGGAGTGGGGAACTAAAACCATGAGATGGTCAGTCCTGCTAAAGTCCTGCAGACTCTTCCTCGTTGTGGGAGAAAGCTCCTCCGTTTTCCAGGTTCTCATCTCTTTGATTCTGTGAGCAGGACTGATCTGGAAATCCCCATCTCAGCAGATTTGATCAAATTTGATCTGATCCAGCAAAGTTTTGAAAAACGGGTTTAAAAATCTTTGATCCTGGACTTGGATTAGGGATTCACTAATCCTGATCCAAAGCTTCAGAACACTGGACCCAGGTGTCTTTGTTTGATCCTCAGTCTTCACAGGATTGTTTGCAGGGGGTGCTGTCTGAGCTTCTGTTCTGGTTCTGTTTTTCAGGCCGTGTGGTGAACGTGTCCAGCTTTGTCAGCTGCAGAACGCTGAACCAGTGCAGCCCAGAGCTACAGCAGCGTTTCCGCAGCGAGGACATCACAGAGGAGGAACTGGCAGGTCTGATCCAGAGGTTTGTGGATAAGGTCAAGGCAGGCCAGCACAAACAGGACGGCTGGCCTGAGACAGCATACGGAGTCTCTAAGACTGGACTGACGGTATGACTCTCATGTGTCTGCCAGACTGTTGAGTCCTAAACACGATTTTGCTTTGCTTTGTAAACACAAGGATTCAACCTTTGAAAAGTAAAGTCACTCTGTGCCTGAAGCTCCTTCCTGTGTTCAGGTGCTGTCCATGATCTTGGCTCGTCGTCTGTCTAAGGAGAGACCCAATGATGGGGTAACTCAGAGAATTGTCACCAGCTTTTAGAACAACCCATCTCCACTTTGGAATTCCATCCAAATCTCACACTGACTGTTTTCTCAGATCCTCCTGAATGCCTGCTGTCCTGGGTGGGTCCGCACTGACATGGCTGGTCCCAATGCCCCCAAATCACCAGAAGAGGGCGCCGTTACCCCAGTGTACCTGGCCTTATTGCCTCCAGGTGCCACTGAGCCTCATGGGAAGTTTGTCTCTGAGAAGGAAGTTCAGCCATGGTGAAACATGACAGTAACTAAAGCAGGTTTTATCAAACGACAGAAAGTTTGATGGCCGAATGCATTATTCTAAAAGAAAGTAAAGCCTCAGAGATTACAGCAACACTATTGATAAAAAACACGTTTTCTAACTGTGATGTTTTTTAAACTGCCCAGTGTTTATGTGCAGGTCAGCAGCAAATGTACAAAGGATGACTGGTTACTGTGGTTACTGCCGTTTTCCCTGAAGTTATTCACTTTTGTGTCACAAAGAGGACACTGCCTTAAACTGTGTTCCCTGAAGGAACAAAATAAAGTTCTTTTTCTACAATGCACTGTTTATTGTTGTAAAGACTTTACACAGATTCTCCTGCACACCTGCGGCAGGTGTGTTCCACCAAGACAAGCAGCAGGATGGAGGAAGGTCTTTTCACTGATATGTTTGTGTATGCGTCAGAGTATGTGAGTGCACGCAGTGCTTCTCTGTGTAAGCTGTGCTTGTGCTGTGTTTGTGTAACAGCATGTGAGTGTGTGTAAATCTGTGTAAGCGTGTGTATCTGTGTACGCATGATGAGAATGTTAGGATGTGTACGTGGGTGAGGATGTATTTGTGTGTTTGCATGTGTGTCTGTGTTATGTGTATGTTTGTGTTAGCATGCATGCCTGTCTAATCATGTGTGTATATTGGTGTGTCTGTGTGGCATTCGGTTGTGTGTGTTTAACTGCATTTGTTTGTGTGTGCACGCATGCGTGTGGGAAGTTTATCTTTCTGTGTGACCGTGTGTGTCTGTGTTAGTAGGGGGCTGTGTAGGCGTGTGTATGTCTGTGTGCGACTGTGCATGCATGCATTTGTGCCTGTAAAACTATTTGTGTTTGTAAGCATGTTTGTGTTTGCAGGCATGTGTTTAACGTCATACCTGAAGGGGCTGATCTCCAGCCTCTTCATGAAGCTGGGGTCAGACTGGTAAATGTTTCTGGGAATTTATGGAAACTCAAAACATGAAGAAGAAAAATATATTTTTAAAACTTCAAGTAAAAATGTTTGTTTGTAGAATCTGAAATGTCTTTGAAATGACAGAAGACTGAAAACGTCCTTCAGTTCTAGTGAGATAAGACTCTTATCATCTGGGTTGTTCAGGTCATTGATCATTGGCTAGTTTTGAATGTGGAGGATTCTCCTAAAAGAGCAGCAGAGCTGTTCCTCTGAATGCCGGTTTTCTTGGTCCTCTGCTGAGGGTGAGCTCCTTCGTTTGAAGCTTCTCAGAGTCATCGTCACGCTGGACTGAATGTCTGCAGACAAATGTGTGGATGAGCACCTGCAGTCAATTCTTGTATGAAAATAGAAACAGACGTTACCGCCGCATCCACTTTTATTTGAACACAAGTGCAGGAAATCATAAAAAGACTCATAAATAATCAGAAGATGAATAAATACATGGCGGGGGGGCAATGATCGTTTGATTAGAATTCCTCAGGCAGATGTCTCCTTAAACTACAGTACACGCTCAGCTTCAGGAAGGGGCTCGGTCTCCAACTGTGCACCCCTCCACTCCTTCACCCCCCAGCCAGCTCTCGTTCAGCTCCCACAGGATCTCCTGCAGGGAAAGCACCGGCAGGGGGGTGTGTTGGACTGCTGCTTCTGGCTCTCTGCTTTCCTCCAGAGCCGCCCTACTGCAGGAATCCTCCAGCTGAGAGAATAGACCCCCAGCTGGCGGGCTGTTCTCCACGCAGGTGTCCCAGTATCCAGAATCGGGGGTGTCTGGGGTGGAGGAGGTCATGTACATCGGTGGCTCTCCTGGAAACTTGAAGGCTTGCTGCTTGGAACTTAAGCTGCTCATCTCCAAAGGTTTTCCCCATAGGGGGGAGACCGGGCCATTCTGGCTGCCAGGCCAGTAGCCCCCCAGAGGTGAGCTGGAAGTGCTGTCCAGATGCCCCCCCTGCTGAAGGCCAAACAGGGAGCTGAAGAGTGCCTGCTCCCGGGTGTTGGAATAGGCAGCAGGACACTGCCCATAATAGCTGCCCTCCTCCACCTCCTGCTTCACTTGGGACGGGTAGGCCGGTGGGGGCCTGTGAGGCCGAAGAGCCCCCTCCCTGGTAGCAGCATGGAAAGAGCTGTGTCCAGGACTGTCAGACTGCCACAGTGCTTTCTTGGCTCCTTTACACTTCAGCGTGCGAGCTCTTCGGTTCTGGAACCACACCTGAACAGGAAATACAGAAGCAATGATAGACGGCACATCCTGTCAAAGACTGGCTGCCTAATCAGGATTGGGGGGGCAGGTCCAGTGTGTTACTTGTTGGAGCTGCTGGTTCTGTTTACCCCCCCAAAAAACAAGCCCCTGATAAAAAGCGCTTGTGTCATCTGTGCAGATAAAGGCGTGAAGCGATCCAGAGATAAGAGTATCTGCTGCTGAATGCAGGATGCATTTGAACACAAAGACTTCTGATGATAACCAAGCAAACATCTTACAACAGAGGCCAGTCGTATGTTTCCACATGCATTTGCTCCTCGTGCGCATGCTTGCATGCATGTGTGTGTGTTGGCTGGGAAGTGCTCATTTCAAAAGGACTTTGTTAATCCTGAAGGGGACATTAGAAACTGATGGAACCTATTTTATAACATTCTTCAGAGTTTCAGCTGCTGGCAGGAAGGATTTCCCTGAATGCTGAACTTTCTTTCATTTCTTGTCCATTTCATCTCATCTCAAAAACAAAGCAGAACCTCTGTGTGAGCCAGTGGGTACCTGTATACGGGACTCTGGGAGGCCCGTGGTCTGGGACAAGCTCTCTCTGAGGCTGATTCCCGGGTACGGGTCGGTCTCAAAGGTGGCCCTCAGGAGCTCCACGTGCTCCTTGGAGAAGCTGGTCCTCTTCCTGCGGCTGGCGCTGCGGGAGGTACCACCACTGGAGGCTGCAGATCTGGCCTCATCTGAGGAAAACGGAGAGCAAGGTCAACACATCTGACAGGTTTAAAAAGTGAAGCTGTCAGGTATGTACACAGATCCACCAAACAGCAAATGCCATTAATTCAATGTGCAGATAAAGAATGAGCTTCTCTTCCCAAAGTGGGTCTGAGCGCACTATCAAGACAAGTAAACACAGCAAAATGAAGATAGTGTTAACCTTCAAAGAATTATCTGAGATGATTTATGAAGCAAACCTCCTGCATCTTTTCTGTCTCTGCTGAAGCCCAAGATTAAAATTTGCTTTGAGAGATTTTTCTCCCATTTCTGTCGCTTCAGTGAACAAATACCCTTTCTGCTTTAAACACAAATCAACTCTTAAATTCAGAGTAAAACTGGAGTAAAAAGGCACAAAAGTCAGGCCTATGACAGGTCTGAGCGCTCTTACCGCTGCTGGAGTCCTTCCACATGTCTGCACACAGCTGCTCCGTTTGGCAGTGACTTACCACTCTGAGTGTCTGCGCTTTGCACTAGAGCACCTTTTATATTGATCACCTGAGATCCCCAAAAGCACCACCTAAACCAGAATGCAATGTGTGTGGGGGGTGGGGGGTGGGGGTGGGTGGGTTGACAGAGGTACTCTGAGCCTTCCCAGCACACCCTACCCCACACTATCACCCACTCTGCGACAGCTTTGGCAAGGTCAAAGGCACAAATGACAGGCTGCAGGTTTGAGGGCAGAAACAAAAGACGGTCTTTCTCAGGTCGTTAGCCTCGTCGAAACCACTTCAGATCATGTGATCATTAGTTTACTGCTGATCATGTGACATCTGAAATATACAGACAAAGCTCCAGCATCAAAACTCAGTCAGCTGTTTTCTTTTGTTTTATTTAAATCGGCTTTTATGCAGAATTTAGAGAAGCAGGAAAAAGACGGCAACGCTTTCATCTGTTTTTGGTAAACATAAACAACATAGACAACTTTGCAAACATTGATGAGACAACAATGCTCTGTGGGAAGCATCAGCAAACTGCAGCAGAGTGCTGCTGATGCTTCACATGCAAAGCATCACAGGAGAGAGGCTTACATTGTGATTAACTGGACGTTCATCTGATGGTGTTCTTCAGAGGCTTTCCTTTGATGGACGTCTGAGTGAGTAGTGATGGGTTAAAATGTCTGAGCCTTCTCCTCTAGACACCCCACACAACACCAAGCTGTGTAGGTTCTGGAAGCAGGCACGACCTCTGACCTGCACACTTCAGGCGGCCATTAAATTAGACTATATACGTGAAGTTTAGTCAAACAAAAATGTCCCTTCCTGCTCTTGTTGACACCTTTGACCTCTTTTCTGTCTGTCGCACCAATGATTTCTGAATATCAGCTGTTTGTAAAAAGCATTGACAATGTAAACAATCCCATTCAATAGTGAGCAAAGTGCAGGAACGGGTTTATAGTATTTGGTAGTATATTAGAAGACAATGTAGCTTGAAGTCCTGTGTTATCTGCAGCGACACAAAAGGCCAGAGGTTTTTATCTTTATCGGGACCAGAATCAATGTTTCACCGTGTGGAAACGGCTCCTGAAAGTCCCCCAGCCTCAGACTGAGCTTTATCCAAATCCTATCAAACCCCCTCAGCACTTTGCTAGCTGCTGGACCCAAAATGTCTTCTGTGTCAAACAGAACTTCACTCTGCGAATTTATACCAGGAACTAACCTGCAGTTATTATCTAAAATGAAGGGGATCAAATAAAAAAAGGAAAAGAATCTTATCTGGATATTACTTTACTTGTTAAGTTTACATACAGTGATCAATTGATTGAAGATAAGTGTAAAGAGTCCCTGTCATCTCAGTCCTACCACACTGTCAGCATTTTTGGAGGAGATGCTTTTCTGATCAGTTAACCACAGAGCATCCTGCAGGGAGGAGATGCTGCATGGCTGAGCAGGCATGTACAAAATGATGTCTGAAGTGTAGAGGGAATAAAGTAAACTTATAGGTGGGGTGCATGGTGGCGTAGTGGTTCGTGCTCTCACCCTGGTTCAATGTTCATGTTCTCCTTGTGCATGGTGGATTTTCTCCAGACACTCCCGTTTCCTCCCACAGTCCCAAAACATGCTTCATAGATTAACTGGGGATTCTAAAGTGTCCCTTCAGCGGGTTCAGAAATGTATGACACTTATGTGCTTCACTGCATTTCAAGCATTCAAGCAAAATAACATTTAAACGTGGAACCGCTTTTAGTTGATATGCAGTCTAGATCCATGTAACTGAAGCCACAGTACAAATATGTTTCCTTTATTTTGGCTCAGGTTAAAGAAGGTAAAGTATAAAATGTAGTCTATTTCTGACTGACTGTCTGGAGAGACAGTCAATGAAAACCATTTTCAAAGTTTTCCCAGAACTTCTGCTTCTATTTGCACTGCATTGTTCTTTAACATAATGTGCTGTTTGATAAAGGAAAAGATCTACATCACCACAATTGCTGTCTTCAACAAACCTTTCATTTTGTCCAACTTTACTGTCTCACCATCTCATCTTCTACTTTTTGCTCTAACTTGTCCCGTCCAGTGGCTGAGCAAACAGTTTAGAGCTGAAGGCCTCTTATGTTGAGCAGATGTTACTGTTACAATAGGGGTTTATGAATCTGCTAACACACAAGGTGTATATTTGTACAAACCCCTTTTGTATTTGAGGCTTAACTTTATTTATGTTGATTATGTATGTACACTTATGTTGTTGGACCAGAAGGAAAAAAGGAAGAGAGTGGGATGTTAGAGATGGGGGATAATGGTAAAAAAAGGAAGAAAAAATTGGTTGACAAAGTTGGAGGATGGATAATAAGTAGGAGGAGGTAGAAACACAAAGCAACAACTTGCTAGATGTTTATCTTTACTGTCAGGTCTAGATGTTAATCTAAAGGACGGGGCCTGTCCACAGACACACTCAGATGTTACAAACATTCCTATTGGCTCCAAAAATGTTAAAATGTAAATCTTATCTTATGCATATAAACCAACACATGTACCACTACTGTGGTGGATGATGAAGTTTAAAAAGAGGGGGTGTGACCGGTCACCCCCACACCAAGACCCCAGCTGAGGGCGAGGCAGCCAGGAACCCTCAGACACCTGTGTGGGTCTGACTGCTGGGCAAAGCAACGTCAGCCACTCAGACCAGGGCCAGGAGGTCCGCCACAGGGGCCCCCCAGCGCCAGAGAGCACAGGGGCACGGAGTGCGCGAACCCCAGCCCCGCCAGAGAACTGCCCTCGTGCCGCGCCAGGGGGCCCAGCACAAGGGCCTACACGCCAGAGAGCCCACCCCCACAGCCCCAGATGAGCAGCCCACCACCTCCTGGGTGTTCTAAGCAGTCTCCCACTCTGAACCCAGGTACGCTCCATTAAGCCATCCACCCAACCCAGGGGAAGTCCAGTAGAGAGCAAGGCAGGGGGCAACCACACACATACACACACACCTGCCCCCTCCCAAGGGGAGGGCACCCAAGAGAAGTGAGGGTCCCCATCGTCTGTGGGAAAGATGGGCTGACCAGGCTCCCCTGCTATTAGTACATTTTGAGGAGGCCCAGCGGTAAGCAGCAATGCCAAAGCCCAGAGCAAATGCAGACCCCACAAGGGATTCCTCAAAACCTGAGGTTTACCTGCAATTATACTTTAAGAACTAACAACTAAGCTAAAACATACAATCTTAAATTCATTCTAATAATAAACCACTCTGACAATAGATCAAACTTGTTACCATCATTTTGCTGAGTTTTTTGACGTGTGCAATTTGAAGAAATAAATGGTAGCCTAATGCTCTCAGTGTCTCTTGATTTAGTGTAATGTTAGCAGTGACAGTTTTTACAGTAAATAAATATAGATTATATATATACAGTCAACATTTTTTACTGATGCAAGATTTCCTCAGTTTAAAAAAAACAAAAAACAAACATGACAAAATGTAACTCAGCTACGGAAGCTATTATCCTGTAAAACTTGTCAGCATTTTCTTCAAAGCAATGGAGGGATAAAAGCATGGGAATTCTTAGGTATTTTCAGCTGTATATCATGTCTGTGAATGGAAAACGGCTGCAGACTCCTGTTTGTCCCTGTTTCATTTTGAAGCTCTGGTAGATTGTTCTTCCGGTGTGATGATGTCCTGCAGGTAAAAGTGTCCCTTTCTCAACCGCGGAGTTTTCACAGATAGCCATTTATTCAGAAAACGTCAGCACAGATTAATTTATTGTTAAACCTCGGTGTCGTAGAGTGGACCCCCCCCAGCCCCCGGTGAGGCAACGGGCCGGAACGGAACTTCCCCGTATTTTCCCCGGGCCGCATTCTTCCGCTGCGATCACACGGTCATATTTGGCGGAGGCACCAGCGCCAGCGCAGCAGCGATGGTGGCAGCCGACGGAAGCGCCTTTTTCAGGAGAACCAGCCTGTTCTGGATGCTCAGCGTCACGCTGTCCGTCGCCTATTTCACTGTGAGTTCGTCTTCACGGAGTTCTGGTCCGGTTCTTCTTCGGGCTGCTGCTCTGCTCGCCGCTAAAGTCTGAGGAACGTGGCGAAGCTCCGACTGACTCGTTTCACTAAAACCACAGCACGTTCCTATTTAATTTGGTTTGTATTGAAAAAAAACTCCAAGAGTACAGGTAAAAACCTCAGGAAAATGAAATGCATAATAACGGTGTCTAACTGTCACCAAAACATGACACCCAGATAACTTTTATTTCATTAAATATTTATCTTATCAAACCCTTCCAATTTACGACAACCTCCGTAACTGTCATTGTCTTTCTACTGGTTATTTCAGTCTGGCTGAGTTTAGGATGAAGCTCTAGGTTTTAGCTTCAAAGAGCACAAAGGAACCAAGAAAAAAAGAGTATGATGAGGAAAAGGTACCAAACAGTGAAATATGAAATCCCCGGGAAAACATGCCGTCAATTTGACTTCTATGGTTATTCAAGGTATTAATGCTTAGGTTTCTTTCTTTATCAAAAGGGTTACAATGAAATATTCAAATATTTAGGAAAAGTCAGAGTCCTATTGGTACATAGGTCATTATTATTACTATTATTATTTTTTACTGAGGTATGACTTTGCAACTAATGACTGCCTCAGTACTTCTGGTGTTAAACATGCGATTGAAGTAACACTTCTAAAAAAAAAGGGTTAGACCTTCAGATGAAGCCAAGCTGCTGAGGTCATTACTGCAGCTTATCTTAGTAGGAGGTCAGAGTCCTGCTCATATCAGCAGTGTAAGCTACAGAAAGTCACAACGGCAGGGGGTGCAAGCACGCCATAGTGTATATGGGGGTGTCTTGTTGTAAAACATTAAATTCAAGCTAATATGTTTTGTTTTTCAGCAAAAAATGTTTGGGAAAAAAAAGAACTGCAGACAAGTCAAACAAAATAGTCTTCTGCCATAATAGAGCTCTGTCTTCAGGTTGGGGGTGGTCCTGGGGCTCACTCCAAACAAACACCACTCAAAGTTCCATAGCAGCTGGACCTACCCTCTGCTCACTGGCGGCCCACGGGCCCCCTGTTTGTAAAGAGTTTGAAACAGCAGCAGTTTGGTGTTGGCACAAACAGGCTTTTTTAACAGAACACCAACCAAGCTCTGTAGTCTGTACAACAAACCCTCCAAGCATCTGCATCCACCTGCAGTTGCACCATTTGACCAAATCCTTGTTCTGTCCTAAATGTCTAGCTGCTTTTTTTACATTTGTGTTTCCTGAAGCTTTAACCACATTTTCTTTGTTTTTGTTTCATTTTTCGGCACATGAATGTGAAACACCATTTAAGTTTCTTTACATGTTAGAGGTGCAGGCGTCCGTATTTCTCTGATTATTTTGAGGTTTGATTCTAGACAGTGCCCTCTTGAACTCTCAAAACGTTTGATTGACAGATTCTCCTGAGCCCGCTTTCAATGGAAAGCGAGAGTGGTTGACATAGAAATTATGACTCAGACCGACTTGGACCAATCACCGTTTACTAATGTTACCTGGTTCCAAAATGGCGGTCTGTACTGTGGAAAAATGGTGATTGAATTGACTTAATTTCGTTGGAATCAGAGGGAAGTCATTTTCTATGGGCGGCGTCACAGGTGCTTTGTCCATCTCAATATATGTCAATGTTCTGAACGGAACTCAAACCAAAGCGACCCTCAAACGGAGCAGCAGGTAGCAGTTTATACACAAAAGCAGCTTTGAAGAAAAACTGGAATGATGACTTCATGTGACCAAAGATTAATCCTGACCCTGTCAGGAGCAGAACTGATTCATTAAACTGACACATTTTTAATTTTCTCACTCACAACAAGATGGTCTGTTGAAGCACAATCTGCTGCTGCAGCCTGAATCCAAAGCATCAAAGGATTTATTCACAGGATAAATCTGCATGGATCCAAAGGAGTTATTGGATCCTGAGGATATTTTTCACGCTGTGCTTTTGAGCCCTAGTGGAGAGTCACGGAACTGTTAGCAGGCCTTTAACAGCAGATCTTCCTCTGGCTCTATCTTTGGAAGTGAAACTCGCCACGGCTGCAGCCTGTGTTGTTTAATGCTGAACTACTGTTGTTGTTTGCAGTTCATGGTGTTTGCTCCAGAAAAGATTCCATTCCATTCTCTGGGAGTGTTTGGGAGCTTCTGCAGACACCTTGTGGAAAACTATGCAGGACTCATGCAAAAAGGGTGAGTGCTGCCCCACCCTGCTCAAAGCGGGCCTGGCCCTGGGCTGCATGGCTCTAGGCAAAGAGGGATTTTGCACCACCACCCTTTACCCCACAACAACACCACCTCCACGGTCCGGAACAGAAATAATGTAACTGCCTATAATATGCTGCAATAAGTATTTCTGATTTGTTTTACTTCTCAAAACTGAAATAATAACCACTTATGATTATTGTTTAAAATACACCCCCCAAGCAGGGCTAGAACCAGGGACTTTTGTACTGGGAGGTTGGAACACTAACCACTGCACCACCATATGGCTCAGATTAGCAAATATGGTAGGTTTTCATAGATGCATCTCCAGTGTTAAAGGTTTAAAGGGAAAAAAACTAGATCGCTAGTTAAATTTGTGTTTTTTGACCAACAACAAGAATATTTTTTAATCAAAATGGGGGGGGTTCCAAGCAACTGAATGTAAATAAAAGAAACAAATCTCTGCTTTGAGACCGTTTTTTTTTGTCTGCCTGACATTTTCCCTTAAAGCTGTCCTTGAGGGCTTGTTTTGCTGCTTTTTCATTCTTAAAGTTTAAAAAAAGCCCTAGCAGCAGCATCACCCACCCCAGCCCATCTAGCTTAGGCTGTTGCAGCGTCAGGAAAGGAGGAGCGCCGGACAAAGTTCTTGATGACGTCAAACTTTTGAGTTATTTTATTGATGTTTTAAACTGTTACTTTTAAACTAAATGAGTGGTGTATCAAACTGTTATAAACTTGTAAAAAATGTCAGAAACAAAAAAAAAAAACCCATAGCCTAATCTTTGTGATTTAGTCAGCTCTCCAGCAGATGGCACCCTTGGCAGCTGCCTAGGTCGCCTACGCCCTCAAAGAGAATTGTCCTGAGAGTGTAAGGCTGGTGAAAGTGTGGCAGTGATGTAATTTAGATCCGTCTGACTGTGTATTTTAGCCCGTGATAAAGAGTCCCCCCCCCAAGGTAGTAAAAATAAAACAGTGCATTTCAGCATAAACTCTGCATCAACAGTGAAGCACGCTGGGGGTGTGGTGGTGATTTGGGTCTCCTCTGCAGTGTGCATACATTCTTGTGCATAGTAAATGTGAGGTTAGTCACAAAGTGGGTCATGCAGCGACACAACGATCCTTCAGACCACATTAACACCAGCGAGGAATCAAAGTTTTGCAATGGTT
This sequence comes from Adrianichthys oophorus, assembly GCA_036245035.1. NCBI lineage: Eukaryota > Metazoa > Chordata > Actinopteri > Beloniformes > Adrianichthyidae > Adrianichthys > Adrianichthys oophorus. The sequence goes on from BSAI01000161.1 coordinate 560,962, forward strand.
CAGGCAAAGTCCAGAGCTCAGCTAAAATAAGTGGGGGTGGTGGGGGTTTCAGAGCAGGAACAAAGACCTCAATGAACAAAGTCAACACAGCAAAGATCAGCTTGTTAGGATTCCTCTTCGGTTACATGTTTCTGGGGCAAAAATCCTTGAGTTTGCAGGTTTTTCATTCGTTTTCCTGATTTAGCCTCACTTGAGGTGAGATGAAGTGATGAGGTCTGGTGAGGTGGTTCTCAGCTTTTAGAACTCAGAGTTCCATCCAGATCTGAAGGAAAAGCAGCATGTGCCCCCCCCCCCACACACACACACAGTGTTTTTTCATCACTCTCTCCATTTTCTTTCATGAACCTGAAAGCCACATGACTGCTGTCACTCCATCTCAGCCACAACACAACCCCCCCACTGCAGGACTCTAGAAGCGCTTTATCTTTTAAATATATAAAGATGGCCACGTTTTGCTGTAATAAAACATTTAGAGAAAGAAAACAAGAAGGCTTTATTCAAAAGAGCATTTCTTTGCAGAGCAAACTTTCCTTGACTTGGGCTTTGATGAATTGAGGGAGTGCAGAGCAGCACATATTCATTTTTTGGGGATCAAATTGTATTTGAAGGCATAGTAGAAGTCAAAGCTCTAGCCTCTACAGACAGGAATAAAGCATGTGTGGAGATCCACTTTAAAACATAAAGATGATGCTGAGTGCCTGTGTTCCTGTCTCAGGTGGTGGGCAGCCTTTGCTGTTCATGTCTTTGAGGCCGTCGTCTCACTGAGAGTGTGCAGGTAAGTGTCCATAAGGTGGCGCTACAGTCTCACGTAACCAATTCTCCACCTATGAATCGGTCTCTACTGCACAACAAGTTACCACAAACACGTTTTTGTTTCCACATAGTAACAAAGGAATCAGCAACTCTGGGGTTCGATGCTTGTGGTTTGTCCAGACCTTCTTGTTTGGCTTTGCATCCCTCGGCTTACTGCTCAAGTACAACCCACAGCGGCCCAAGCAGCGCTGAGGACCCCCCCCCATTCTGGATTCAAGGAGCAATGCTTAGTTTGAAACTGTACTTGTCCTTTGACCCGGCTACATTCCAGGGGTTTCTACGCGCAGCAGATTATTTGGGTAAACTTGTACTATGATTACCTTTTCTGTGGTCGATGTTGGGGAAGTGCATGGAGAGTTTCCCAGTCTTAACAAGCAGGAGAAGGAACATTAATTTAGATTTAAAGTCTAATGCTGGAAGCCTCAATGTCTCATCAGTTCTAATAATAAAGAAAATGAAAAAGAAGCAAGTCATTTTTATTCTTCTGAAACTGCTTTGATTTCCAGAAGTCACAGGAACGAACGCTGATCTCAGTGAGTTGTGTCTGATGAGGAGAACACAGCAGACGTTTGACGTACTTCAGTTTAGAAAGGCAAAGTCATCATTTCTGATGTGGAAGGAAAACAAAAAACTACTCCAAACAAGTCTTTGAGGAACTTCATCAGGGCTTTCACACTCACCTGTCTTCTGAAGAAGGAGAAGGCATCACGACAAGAAACCCTTTGAAGGCAGATCTGTCATGGGAAGTCTTCACGTGTGCGTCTGCCAACTGAAGCCTGGAGTTTTGCAGCTACTCCAGCAGGATGTCTGCCAACCACCTCTGAGGAGGGGCTGTGTAGAAATGTTATCAGCTGAGACGGATCAGTTTAACAACACTTGTTTGGGCGTTGCTGAAATTCTTAGCATTTTCTTAAAAATCCAAACGAAAGTTGTCCTGTGTTCTTTCATCCAGCACAAATGGTTCTGTTTTGTTTGTGAGTCAGGAAATGTATGCTTTGAGCTGAACGGCTGCGTGAGAAGGCATTGGAGAACCCTCTACTTTCATGGTTTTGAAGAAATCTGAGCTTCTGAAGCAAAGTGTTGCATGACAAATGTTTCTTTTTAACAGAATGACCGCTGTGCCGTTTGCTGCTGAATGGCATCACATCCCCGCAGACTGATGTCACAGTTTTCAGTCCAGCTTTCAAATTTGTTCCCCTGTTTTCTTCTTTACATCTACAACTTCTTCTGTCGGTTATTTGTGTGTCTGTTCATTTTCTGTGGACTGCTTCCTGTACAGCTCTTAAGTTTTTCTTTAAAAAAAACTATCCTATAGACTATCCTAAAAAAAAAATCTCCCAAAATTTTACATTTCATTTTGATTTTGAAATCAAGTTGGGGGGCCAGGTGTGACGGGTGGGGTATGAAGAAACAGTTTTAAAGCCCCACTCCAGTCATCTTTTGAACTATTTTCAAAGCGTTCCCAGTTGTCTTTTAATTAGGATTTTGCCATTTTTACCCAAAATTTAAAAAACGGTGTCATTTTCTAGAACATAGTTTCTGCAGAGCAGCTGTTGTTCATTAGAAATTCACCTCTGAATTGTGGGTGGGACTCTTGGCGTGGGGTAAGCCTGCTCTTGTTTCCCATCATCCCTTTGTTTACACTCTGTCCCGCTGGCTTACAGCCCCTCACAGCCCAAAGCTAACATTAGTGATGCAACAAGAGCAATATCAGAGCTATCCTCAGACGAAGAAAACAAAGACGTACATGGATCTATTTGTCTGCAAGTGGATGCATCGGAATGAAGCAGAGCAGGGAGATGGTGACTTCCTGATTGTAGTTTGTACATAAGAGCTACAATCTTTTTCAAACTGATTTTTTTTTCTGCTTCTGATTCACAACAATTTGAACAAAAAATACTCAAAAAGGAAAGTTAATTTGAATTTTCTTTATAGATGTCCCCCATCATCAGAAAAATGCCACAAGAACATGTTAAAAACCCAATTTTCATTGGAGTGGATCTTTAAAGCCTATTCCTCATGAGTGCGTGTCTCAGGTGAGCAGTGTGTCAGGACTGGGTCACCACGTCCTCTGCTTCAAAACTTAAGAGCATTAAGTCGTCTTAACCCGCCCAGTCAACCCCCACCCCCCATCTTTGTTCGACAGGACCTGATTTGGAAGACACATCTTATCCCCACTTTCTCTGCCATTTCTCCCTTTTTCCCACTCTGCAGCTGGCCTCAGAAATGACAAAAACAGGTTATGATTTTCTCTTTTATTCACTCAACACATTTCTGCCAAACAAGAGAAAATATACACAATATATACAGTAATTTAATAACAAACCTATGTAGAAATATACATGACAACCCTACAAAACTCTTATACTACGTCTCATTTGTGAATATTTCAATTAACATGTGGAGGTGGTTTGTTTGGTTGTTCAGTCGCAGGTGTAAATAAAGACTATAAGGACATGTTATGCTGACTGACAAAAGGTTGTTCCACAGACGCATTTGCAAGGATAAAGTGCATGCAGCCATGAAAAGGCGTCATCTCTGGTCCTACGGGATTTTCTGTGTTTGAGTGACTTAAACAAAACCTGGACTTGTGGAAAATATTCAGGTTTGAGCTAATAATAAAAGTTTGTTGGAGAACTTTTAACAACACGATGCCTGTAAACAACCCCAGCTGCATGCATTTCTCTGGATGAGGTTCAAGCCCCCCCCCCCCCACAATAATCAAGATGGCTTGAAGAAGAACAACAGCTGTGAAAAAATAGCTCGCTATAAGAGTATGAATCTGACCTCTAATCTGCTGGTTTTCTGTTTTCACGCTGCAGCATCGAGTTTATGCTTCTTGTTTGTTATTTGAAGAATCTGCAGGATGTTCCAGCTTTTAGTGTCACCAGGTTCACCGGTCCAGCCAGCATATGGAAGGGTAGCGCTCGTTCAGCGTCTTCCGCAGCTGAGCACTTTGTGTCTTATCCCTGGTTTCCACCACACACTCCACCTGTAACAACACACACACAGCCCAGGAGTTTAAGAACAACAATGACCTGTTCATGTTAACAGTTCAATCACCTGTTTGAACAAAAACGGTATCTGTGTGTGTGTGTTGGGGGCTTCTTCAGCTAAGAGTCCCAGAACGCTTCGTGTGGATAAAGTTTAGTTTATTAACATTTAATGAACTGTTTGGACAGTCAAAATTAAGTCTAGTACTCCTTATTAAGTTTTGCAATCTTCAAGGTTTAGTTGTGAACTTTTTACATGGTAGAGAATGGAGATTCTGGTAAATCTGTCTAATACCTCCCCTAGTGGTGGATCTGTAAACTGGACTCCTCCCACTTTTGTTTTCAAACGTGCTTCAACCAGAGAGGGATAAAGCTGATGTTGTATACCTACCTTCGCCTTGAAGAGGTTGGATTTGTCACCATGTCTGCGATGGCAGACATCCAGCAATCTAAAAGACAAAGAGAAGAGAAGCAAAGGTCACAACAGGAAATATTTAGACTAATTTGAAGAAGTTTACCTGACATCCTCTCGAGACAGGACATCCAGCAGTTTGGCCATGTCGCCCGGCCATTCTCCCAGCTGCACCGAGAACTTTGTGACCCTGTTATCCAACACGAGGGCCAGGTCCACACACTGCCTCATCAGCTCTGGCTCCATGTTAGCACTGCTCACCACAACAACAACCCTGCAGCACACGGGGGTTCAGCTGAACTGAAACAAGAACAAAAGCAAAGGGGAGTGCCTGTTGTTTTCACTAATGTGACCCACTTTTTTCCTTTGAGCTCAGGTAAATGGCCGGCTAAGATGGCTGCCAATCCCATGGCACCTTCTGTGTCCACCGTGGACCGCTCAAACTCTTGAAAGCGAAGCATTGCCACTAAAGAGTTCTCCTCACTGAGATAAAATGAGCAAGAAGCCAAATGAGACCCTGAAAGGGTTTAGGTGTACCTTCAGAGTGAGAGTGGACTTACAGTACCTGACAGGAATAACTTTATCCACGAGTTTCTTTGCAATCTGGAAGGTCTGAGCTCCCAGGGAGCGCTCCTGCAGATCTGAGAAAACAGATTATTTTCCAAAGTCCAAAACACACTGCAGATGAAGGAAACTGATGTTTACCTCCAAAAAGTTTGTTGTTGGGGTTGCTGTGCAGGTCTTTGATTGGACTGTCTGTTTTCAGAGACTGTAGCAGCAGAGGAAAACCTTCCGGTTCAGTTCCCTGCAGTAGAACAGCCCATCATTTTTCCCATTATTTTATTCAGATGATTCTCTTAAATGTCAACTGAGTTCTGAAGGGATGAAGGGCTGAGCAACTAACTTCCTTACCTATAAAAAGACGTGGCAAGAATGTGCAATGGGTATCTTTGGCACATTTTTAGCAGCAGACAGGAGATTGAAAAGTGTAGCTGTTGTGTATCTGTGTGTATGTTTGTTTGTGAGTTCCTTGGCCTCATTTTGTTGCTTTTGAAAAAAAAAGCTAAAATAAGTGAGCAGAGCGTATTAATTTTTTCATGACAGAAGTTGAAAAGCAATGAAAGAGTTGACTCTGAGTCACTTAACACAGAGCTCCCAACAGCCTTTGAGATGACAGAATAAGTACCACTCACATACTGCTGTAACCAGGTACAGCTCTGCAGCAGAAGCAATCTTTGATTACTCTTCTCTCAAGGCCTCTGGTCTCTGCCAATAGCTTTGCTTAACCCAATCTTAATCTGAGAGAAGTCCACGTGATCCCTGATGGTGCATTCACACCGGACGCGGCTGAATCTGCAAATTTCTTTTAACGCGCGTCAAATTTACTGCTCAAAGCCTTGACGCCTCGGCCGCGGATCAACCGCCGAAGAACTTGGTTCGTTGACCACATCATGGAAAACATGGGTGATGTTGAGCGAGTAGCTTGTGTTGAAATGTTTTGGAGAGCTCTACAGAGGCGCCGACAAACACGTCACTGTATCTGGGTTCACCAGAGTCTCTCCCGGTGCAGGGGGCTTCACTCCTGCCGCGGAGCTGTGCCTGACAGCCGTTTTAAATGATACTTTGTGTGGCCCAGTTTGAGCATTAACCCGAGAGGGGGAAAATAAAAATAAAACTAAGCACATGGATCTGGGGGGACTGTCCCGCTACAACGGCACCCGCTGCGGCTCTCCTGTCTCTGCCAGGCATCCAGCCACCAGCGGGCTAGCTAGCTGGCAGCTAGGGGAGCTCTTTTGGCGGAACCAGGCAGAGACAGGCGAGGCGCAGCAGGTGTCCAGCTCTGCCCCCTTGTGAGTCGGTGATGGCTTGCTCTGCCGGACCCTGTGCTGTGGATCTTGCTATGTTGTCCACCGGGTGGCTGGCTAGTATTGCGGCATCTTTCACTTCAGCTCCATGGGTTCTGTGATGGACTGGCGACCTGTCCAGGTTGTATTCCGCCTTCGCCTGATCATTAACCGTACAGTCTCCGACAAACCCCAGGGGGTTAAGAAAATGGATGGAAGTTCAGAATGAAAATCCTCGCATCGCACGTCCATATTGAATTCATTTTTCTACTCTCTGATCTAAACATAACGTGCCCAAAGCTGAGTCCCTGATTGGTTGGCGGGCTACATCAACCTCGCCTTGCCTGACACCAAAATCGCGCAGAGTCAGAACTGCACGCCTCCGCCACGCTGGCCGTGTCTGGTGTGAATGCACCTTTTGGAAGATACACTTTGACAATCTTTACATTGTGCCTGTATGATAAAATGTGGCTTTATGTTGCTTACGTTAAAGTTATGTTGTTGGACCTTTACAGCTTTGCCTTGAACCGCACATCGGGTGGAACATGCCATCACCTACTGCCCCCAGATACCTCTTAACAACTTTATATCCAGATTCTGGGATCCATGGTCAAGAAGCTGTCACTGATTCTGAAGCAAAAGAGGAGTTCACTCCAAGAGCCCAGTGCTTCTGAGCCAGAAGCTGGGATCTGAGCCCCAGCCTTAGAGACACTGAGAACCCCTGCATGCCCAAAACCTGGCCCCACTCAAATCCTAAAGCCCGACCACCCCCAGCTGCCCTCACATAAACCCTCTCAGCTCTGCTGCCAAACACTGGCACCAACCAGCCACCAGGGGTGATGAAGGTTTCATTGTTTTGCTCAGAGACACTTTGACACATGGGTGGGCAAGGCATGAATTGGACCTGCAATCTTTTGCTCAGAGGTTGCCCGCTCAATTTCTGCACCATGCTCATTTGTAACAATAAAAAGCAAGCCACTGGTCTTAATGCTTAATATGTGTGGAAAAGCCAGAACGATCAATTTGCTGATCAGTTGTCCATACATTAACAATCCAAATTGTTTGATTAAAAGAGGACACAAACTTTTACCATCCATCCTTCTTTCAAACTGGATGAATCCCTGTCGAGGTCACAGGGTTGTGGGAGGCAACTCAGCTACTGATTGACAAAGGCAGAGTACATCCTGAACAGGTTGAGAGTCTGTTGCAGGGCTACAAAAACACTTAGAGACAATTTGGAATCTTGAAATAACCTGTGAAGCATGTTTTTGGACTGTGGGAGAAAGTCCAGAGAAAACCCAAACATGCATGAGGAGAGCATACAAACTCCACTCAGGAGACAAAAACTTAAAAAGATATATATTATTATTTGGCTTGGGCTCTAAACCAACATTAAGTTACATTTTTGGACATGTGCTATGGCATGGTGGTCCATCCATCTTCCAAACTCGCTAACATACTCACACCTAGGGACAATTCAGAGTGACCAACTGACACCACCTTGCAGCTCGTGCATGGTGGTGTAGTGGTTATTTTGCACAGTCTTTCATTGCATGTTGGTTTTTTCTGGATTCCTGAGACAAATACATTTGGTGTCTCGAAATCTCTTTGAAGTGTGAGTTTGTGTGGGAATGGTGACCCATCCAGTGTTTACCGGCCTGTGTTGGACCTCTGTGACTGTACAAAAGAGTAAGTGTTTGGGGATGTCGGATGGAAGCATCATTTTTATTCCAGTGGAATATTGACAGATAAAGCTGCACATTAGTATCCATACCTGAGGTCTCCCTCTAGGTTTCTTTGTTTACTTACAATAACAAGAATCTCAGGGTTGAGGTGTTTGATGGCTGCAGCTGTGCCAGCAAGCAGGCCGTACTGTCCTGCTGCAGGAACAACCACAGCGTCCACTTTGGGGACTTGCTCATAGATCTCCATGCCCACGGTGCCCAGTCCTGCCAGGTACACTGCGCTTTCATCTCTGCAGGCAGAAGCAAGAGAGAAGGCATAAGAGTTTGGAAAAGAAACAGCAGTTTTGAAGAGCAAAGTGAGACTGACTCTTCCAGGTACAAGTATCCATTCTCTTTGGCCAGACGGCGGGCATGATTCTGGGAGTCACAGCTGGTGCTACCATAGGAGATAACCATGGCGCCATAATCCCTGTAGATTCTGAGCCGAGGTGAGGAGCAGCAAGATGGCATGATGACAAATACCGGAATCTTCAGCTCTGCCGCGTGGTGAGCCACAGCCATGGAGAAGTTACAGTCAGAAGCCACTATCACTCCTTTCCTCTGCTGCTCCTGAAAGGACACAAACTTCTTACCAGTCTGTGATCACACACACAACAGTCTGGATGATAAGGTTTGCAACCAACAGGGCATCTTCAACACACAAAATACCTGAAATTTTAGAAAGGAATTGGCAAACTCCTGGAAAATCTCACTCGTGACATTCACACCTTCAGGATATCAGATTTGTCTCCTAAATAAGCTGCAAAAACCTCTCACATTATTTTATCAGTCTTCAAAGTGTCTGTAAAGATTTGCAGGGTTTTTCTTTGTGTTGTTGTAAACAATCTGGTTTGCTTTCACAAACCAAAGACCAAAGTAGACCAAAGCTGTTCCAACAGCTGCTCATTTGGGGTGCTGTTACCTCTGACCACGACAGAAATGTTCAATCCGCCTCACTTTGCAGAGAGCATGGAGGTGGATTTGTGTGACTACCACTGCTGGTTGGAGTATCTGTGACAGCTTTACCTGTGTCAGTGAGGTGAGCAGATACAGCACCCCCCTCTCCTTCACTGAGCCTGTGTAGTGCAGGTGCTCCTTCTTCAGGTAAATCTCCATACCATATTGTTTGGAAAGCCTAGAGAACTGCATGCAGAAAAGAATTCATTCAGTTATCATGGTAAACTGTACTGGGAACATATTTCTGAGAAATCCAAATGACTTCTGTTGCTTTAACTAGAGGCAGATCATGTAGTTTTTAAGTCCACCGTGCAGGGTGTCTTCTGAATCCCTGACTGGATCCTGAAAGCCGCAGCGCTGATGTCCTCAAAACGCAGGTACTGAAGCGGGGGTCTGGGAACCGTCCTGAACTCACTGAGTCTTCTGGTTTTTGGAGGATCCATGAGCTTGATCTCCGGAGCCTCCACCATTCTGGTTTCATGAACTCTCACATCTCCATTGAGAAGCTCCTCCTCACCAAAGTCCTTGAGACGCTCTGGTTCAATGAGAGTGGACCGGCGGCCTGCTGTGCCGTTACTGAGGGGTCCATATTTTTGGGACGCTCCTGGCTTACTGGGACCCAGGTGAAGTTCCTCTCTGAAAGAAGACACAGTAGATCATGCATTCTGAAGGGATGTTCTAGATGTTCATGGGTATTTTCCTGCAAACATCATCTTCATGAAGCTAGAGGGATCAACCTCTTTCATAGAGTGTGGCACAGCTTTGGAGAAAGGCTTCTCTCAGGAAGCTCCACCTTTGCTTTGTGCTGACATGGAGACTGTGACAGAGGATTCATTCATTCATTCATTCATTTTCCAATCCGCTTTATCCCTTTCGGGGTCACGGGGTTGCCGGAGCCTAACCCGGCTACTCATGGGCGAAGGCAGGGGACACCCCTGGACTGGTCGCCAGTCTGTCGCAGGGGCCACAAACACACACCCATGCACACTCACATCCACACCTACGGACAATTTACAGTGACCAATTAACCTATGAAGCATGTTTCTGGACGGTGGGAGGAAGCCGGAGTACCCGGAGAAAACCCACGCATGCACGGGGAGAACATGCAAACTCCACACAGAAAGGTCCCTCATTGGTGGCACTGTTTTAAGTCCCCCAGCCGGGACTTGAACCGGGAACCTTCTTGCTGTGAGGCAGGAGCGCTAACCTCTGTGCCACCGTGCAGCCCGTGACAGAGGATGTGCATCAAATATCTTCTTGTTTTGTGAAGCTCTGGCCTACACCGTCAAATCCTGGAATTGACTTCCCTGCAGCTCATCAGTGTGCCTCCAACGATGACTTAAAAACTAGCCATGGATTTTATCTTTAATCTTCCACGGCTGAGTTTGAGTATCTTCCAGTTTATAATAATATGGAATTGAGAAGGATTGAGCAGCTCTGAATTGTTCAGGATGAACCAGAACTCCATCTGCACCACCCTCAAAAAGGACAAAGCAGGTGGAGAAAGTGAACAAACCTAAAATGGAAAGAAAACTTGGAGATCTTTCTGCAAATGTATCACTGTAGAAATGCAAAGTGTTGCTGATTTCCACATGTGAGTTGGGATCCTTGTGATTTCAATTCTTCTTCAATGTCTTGCTCCGACAGAATTCCCATAAAAATAGTCTCAAAGTTGTCCAGGTATCAGGAACCATTTCATATTCTGTCTTTTTGAGTCAGATTAGTATCTTTCCGAATACATTAACATGAATCACAAGAACACGTGAACAAATTTGCACTCAAACACAGTTTTCATTTGGTTTGCACCCTTAACCCTAACCCAAACCCATGTCAGACAGGCTCCTGCTGAAAATACTGCCTGGTCTCTACGTGCCTAATCTGCAACTCTTCACGTGTTCAGAATATCTGCTTCTTAATTTGGTCTCCAACCCTTCCCTTATCAGTTTTTAAGTTTCCTCACATTTTCCAGACTTCCTCAAACTAAATCAAGGAGGGTTTCAGATGATAAATGGTGTATACTTGTATAGCACTTCACTGCCTTCTTAGAAGGCCCAAAGTGCTGTACAGTCACAGTCTATTTACCCATTCACACACACTGATGGCAGCTCTGTGGCCAAACACTAGTGCCAACATATAACCACCAGGAGCAATGTGGGGTTCAGTGTCTTGTCGAATAACAGCCACGACATTCGTGCTAAAAGAAGATCTGCTAAGTGTTACACATGGTCCTGGGCTTCACATGAAACCCCTGCAGATGTTCAGGACACTTTAAGGTCTTCACAAATGCAGGATGCCCCCAACATTCACAGCCATATGGGATATGTGTCATATGCCAGTGTGTCAGTAGCTTGTTTTCACTCAAACTTTAGTGTATTCCTTTGGTTTGGGTTAAGGTCAGGGATATTTATGCTACAACTCTCCTGGTTTTACACATTGCTGGGATTCTAACGCACTCTAAACATCATATTCTTATTTAAGTTTGCAGTCAGTCAAAAAGCTAAACTGTTTATCTGCTGCAGTCCAGAAAGACTGACGGTCTTCCAGCTCTCTGAACCAGAACAGCTTGTTGAGTTTTCGCCATAAATCAACATCACAGTCAATGATTTACATTTTTCCTTCAATTTTAGGTCAAACTAAACACAAGGTTTTTCAGCCCAGATTGAAGGCCTGTTGCTGCTGGTTCTTCAGAACCACTCCACATCCATGCCATGACCAGGGCTCCAAATTAACACCTGCCAAATATGAGTAAAACTTTTATTTGGTGAGTAGAAAAACTATGTCACCAGTCACTATGGCAAGTGAAACATTCATCATCTCTGACACGGGACTCAAACTCACAACCATGACTTTGAGGTGTCTGCCTTCCCTCCCCACTTGGCCACCACAAACATCCATCCCAGAATTGGTTTAAACAATTCATTCTGACTTTATTGAGCAGAGTTCATCCTCACATTCACCATAGCAGCTGGTGCATTCAGGGGCTGCATGGAATTTCCACACTTATGCACTTTCATTAAGAGCTCGCTATCGCTGCATTCAGGTGCACTGGCAATTTCTAGCATTTGCTCACACTGATCTCAGCCAACACAAACACACACTTATTGTTGCTCCATGTCATTATTACTCTTTGAAATGACAAACAGTAGCAACTATAACACACTGATCTGTAAGAACACATAAATGCATATTTTTTCTCTGCATGACATTAAAACAAATTAAAGCAATTCTTTTGTTGTTTAGAACTTGTTTTAATCTTTATGGAAGCATATTGCATTCAATTAAAAAAGGGTGGTCTTTTTTATTGAATGTAAAAGGCTTCCATAAAAAATTACATTAAAAACTCATAAAAAAAACTATCTTAAAAAACAGACTGTAAGTAACAATGTTGACCACACCCACAATGTGAGCGCCCAGCAGGTCACCCATGGACTTTACTGCTTTATGCCCAATATGGTCTTTGGGATTGACTCACAAACAAAAGAAATAGTTCATATTGATCAATATTTAATACTTCCACAACGTTTTGCTGAGCAATGTTTGTAGATAAAGCCGATACTTTAAAGAAAGGTTTGTGCTTATAAAAAAGTTCAGAGATCAGAAGTGTCTTTCATTAAAATAACATTACATTTGTGTCATGTTATAAAACCTGAAATAAGACGACATTTTCAATTATTATTAGTGTTTGTTTTTGAAAGAGAAAAATCAATAAATGAGACTTTCTAAATGAATGAAATAACAGTTATACTTTGAAATAAACAAAGGATTTTTCCTGAGAAACGTTTGGCTGGTAGACTTTGGATGTTACTGGCCACCCCGGCTAGTAACCAAAAAAGTTCATTTAGAGCCTTGGCTATGACCATTACAGGAAACTTGACTGGGTTTAGCTGAAACATGGACTGATAATCAACTGGTTGCCTGCGTTGTTTGTTAGGTTCAGGAAAGTAGGGTTTCATGTTGAAGCATTAACTTCATTAGTAGAATACCAGAAACCTTTCATCAGTTGTACCAACAAATCAGCCTCTGTCCCTTAGACTCACCTTTCCACACAGATTACTCTGAGGATCAACTTCTGCTGTTTGTTTGTGGAGACACTGCAGTAATACAACAGGAATTTACGTATTCTCCACAAATACACATGGTAAAGTTTCCCCCCATGTTTGTTCTGAACCGGATCATGCTCTGTTAGGGATGTTTCTCCTGCAGCATAATTTATGAGACCTGAGCCGGCTCTCCACTGGTCAGAGACAGATGATTAGACGTGGAGATTAAGCCATGGACTTAACCACAACCAAGGATCCAAATGGTTACAAAGGTTGACCAAAGCTAAAAGCCTTGAAGCCTGTTTATTTCTGCTGTGGTTGTATTGGAACCAAAACATAAAAGAGAGGAGGAAAAATAACAACCAATTCACTCATGAAGGCTGGATTCATGAGGAAAGAGCCACCAGGTGAAGCTGTTCTCCCAAACAAAGAGGCCGGGTTTCACGCCTTTCTGCCGTTCAGTTCCACGCTGATCGCTCACAAACACTGAGGTCCTTCTTCGCCCTCTGAACCTACTTGTCAATTTTATATGTCCACGTCCAGTGATGGGAACGAAAAACACTGCAATCAGTGATTTGGGTGTACGAGCATTAAAGGGGAGGAGAAAAACAATGAATTTATCCGAGAGCCAAATCCAAATGAAGATGAGGAACTGCCCTCCGATTTTAGGATAAAGCTTTCATCATCGTGTTCTAAGATCACTTTATCAAAAAAAAATTAAATTGATGTGCTGATGTGGTTGGTTTCCTCAGATGGAGAAGTTCATTTAGGAAAACTTTGCCTTGTTTGACTCCTGCTGTCCCTTTTAGACTCAGATTTGACAATGTCCTTACAATTTCAGATGCATTGCTGTCATTCAGACACTTTCTAAGGTCTCTTGTTAAAAAAGACACTCAGATTGTTGACTTTATTTACATTAATGTTCCACACGAGGAGTACCGTTTTACACTGATCTATTTATCTCTTTATAAAAATCATTTTTTGGGATTGAAGCACAAGAATTCTGTCTCTGTTTTGGAGACATAACATTCTAATTGGAAGCAACCATGTTTACAGGGAACATGGATGGATCTATACCAGGAATTTTAGTTTGTAAGGAAAGGCTGGAAAACACAGAGGGAGCCGAGCAAGGTAATAATTAACAGTGCAAAGAGGAAGACTGAAGCTACCTCTGAAACCAGAGACTACAGGTGCTACACTGAAGCTCTGCAGGATCCATGGTTCTACAGGTTCCCCACCTCTCCCAGAAAGGATCCCGCTCCTCACTGTCTTTAACTGCAGGCCTTGGCGAGAACAAACGCTCAAGCCGCTCGCTCAAGTAGCTGGAGGAGAAAAACTGGGCAGCAAAGTTCATGATGGTCAAGAGAAGTCCTTCAATCAAGTGAGCGTCTGAAGCTGAATCCTTCTTCTGTTCCTGGTGCTATGTGTCAGAGAGATAAGAATACGCAGGCTGACGCTCCCCAAGCACCCTCCCTCTTTTCCTGCCAGGAGTTATTTAAGAGAGGATTACCCATGACCACATGCATGGTGGCCGCAGAAACTCCTCTGTGGTCTGGCTCCTCTCGGCTCTATTCCTGGGTCCCCGTCGCGGATTACTTCCTTTTCTGTGACGTACTGCTAATCAGACAGTCTAAGAAGATAGATGCAGTATTAGGGTTTATCTAGGGAGCAGTGATCTGGAAGCTCAACTGCAGAGATGAGAGACGGCCTTGAAAGGAGGATCAAAGGTGACAGAGGTTAAAAAAAGGGTTTTAAAACAAGCTTTAGCCACAGTGCAGACCACGAAACCCTCACCAACACACTTGAATTAAAATCATTCTGACTCACTATCACTAAATGCAGAAGACCACTGACTGAAATCTTAATGAAAAAACGTGGACATGATTGAAATGAAGAACCTGAGTTATGGTGACGAAACTAAAACAAAACCAAATCTTTAGTCTTCCCACAAACCCCTTTCATAAAAGACAGGAATGATCCCTAAGGGTTGCTAAGGAACTAGACTGGAAGGGAGTGTGGGACCTGGAGTACTAAAGACAACGACTTAGCTCAGGCTCCACAGCTCTGGCACCAAAAAGATCCAGTCAGGTGCCCAAACAGAACATCCTGTTCTGTAGCTGCTTCCTCAGAGAAGTGGGGGTCCTCGGTGTCTCCTGCAGAACAAACCAGTTGGGCTGAGGAACATCTCCATAAACATGGCATTAAGTGAAAAAGTAAACCTGTAAAGAGAGCCTAGATGGAACAGTCACTGCAGAAGGCCTGTGCTGCTGGCTCTGGGTGAGCAGGTCCTCCTAAAAAAAACAAAACATTTAGCGATGTCTTAAAGATGAGAGCTGAGCCTGAACAGAACACATCAGCAAGGTAGAATCTGAATCACAGGAAAAGCTCTGACAGAAACCACACTCAAGGGGAGCCCAGATGGAGTTCTGATGACATGAAGCTCAAAGCAGGTGTGAATTGAGATTGAAATTCAACTGATTTATTTCGGTGTAGTCAAAATTTTCCTGGCAAACAATGTAAAAGTACAAAGTCAGAGAAAAACAACCCAGGAGGATTTCTGTGGTCCCTTTAAGGACTGCAGAGACTGCGGCAGGAGAGTTTCACATGAGAGCAGAGCAGAGCTAAATTGGCTGCTGCCAGAACCCAGCAGGATGTCCAGATCTTGTTAAGCTCAGATCATGTGTCCAACGTGCTCCACATATCGGACAGTGACGCCAGTTTTCCCAGAAACAACTCTTGATGAAGACTGATGGAATGGGTTTAGGACAGCAGAGAAGGTTTTCAGTCAAATGTGAGGCACAGGTGAATGAATTAAAGCTCCAAAGTCGCTTGAGATGTTTTGTAGACAGAAATGGGAACCATACATTCCCAGAGATCCATCCATCCATCCATCCATTTTCTTCCGCTCATCAGGAACTGGGTCATGGAGGCAGAAGTCTGAGCAAAGACAGACTTCCCCCTCCCCGGCCCCTTCCTCCAGCTCCTCTGGGGGGACCTCAAGGCATTCCCAGGCCAGTCAAGAGACTTGTATCTGGGACCTCGTTCTTTCAGCTCATGAGTTTTGCAGCAAAGATCAACCAGTAAATTGAGAGCTTTGCTTTCCAACTCAGCTCTCTCTTCACCACAACGGACCGGTACAGCGACCGCACAACGGGGGACGCCGCACCAATCCACCTGTCGATCTCAATCTCAGATCTTTCCTCACTTGTGAACAAGACCTTGAGATACTGAAACTCCTCCACCTGGGGAACGAGCACTCCATCCACCCAGAGAGGGCAAACTACCTTTCTCTGGTAGTACCTGTTTGAAGCTCTCCCTGATGGAGGGCTCAGTCAGACGTTCCCAGCAGACCCTTGCAGGACACTCTCGCACACACACACACGCACAGTTACACCTTATTGTTTGGAGTTGAGCAGGGAGGCATTTTTACTCTTTGTTTGGACCAGATCATGAATTTGATCCCTTGGCCTCCAAAAAAAAGAAATAAGCCATGTTATGACCTAAAAACAGAAATAGAGGCTCCAAGCAAAAGTCTCAAGACTAATGAATGGCTAGTAACTAGACTAATGAGTCAAAATTTGTTTTGGTATGCTAAACGCTGGTGTTTCTAAAAGACTTTTAGGAAGGTTGTGCCAAGTGGTGAAGATGACTTCATGAAGGCCTTGCTTATGCAGCTTATCAATCCTTCTACATTCAACAAAACTGAACTTTTTTGCCTTTGCCATGCATCACACAGGACGATTATTTATTATTTAACATTGAATGCAAATTGTCACCAGGACATCTCCTGTTTGAACTGTTGCAATCGGGCAGGCGCTGCAGACTCACTAGCGCAAGGACAAACAGACTCAAAAACAGTTTTTAACCAATGCAATCACCCATCTCAACGCTGCTATGAAAAGAAATGCACTTTATGATCATTCATTTACTTTTTTTAACTTTGTCCAACAGCTGAACAATCGGATCAGAGCTGAAGGCCTCTTGAGTTACACAGATTTTACTGTTACAATCGGGGCTCATAAATCTGTGGACACGCAAGGTGTATATTTGTATAAACCCCTTTTGTAATTTAAACTAAACTTTATTTATTTATTATATTTCATGTTTGCATTCTTTTTTTTGGATTGGACGGAAAAGAAGAAGGGGGAAGAAGAGAGGGATTAGAAAGACGGGGGGTAATGGCACATAAAACGGGGGGGGGGGTTAAAGAAATTGGGGGATAATTACAGGGTAGGGGGGAAGAATCATAAAAAACAGGCAATAAGATGCTGAGAGTTTATAATCATTACAGTCAAGTAATGACTGTATGTCAAGTATGACATACCATTTGGATCCAAGAGTCTTCACATACAAACCTGTCAACACGTACAGAATACATCCACACCTCACACACACTTAGGCATACAAACCAACACATGTAAAGCGTTTCATTCTGTCACCAATTGTGCAAAGGTGAGCCGACCCTTGTTCCTAGGTGAATGTTTATATTAAGATGAGGTGATGATGAAATGTAAAAAAATAAATGCATAAAAAAGGAGGGAGAGTTCCCAGTGGGTGAATGGGTTAGGGTTAGGCTTAGTGACGTCAAATCAACATCAAAGCTCAACATCAAATTGAGGTCAAAAACAAGTGAATGTGCAAATCAAATAGACGTCGAAACCTTAATATCAATTTGACATAATGATATTTACCCCTTTTTGATGTCATGTGAATTTTAAATTTGGACTAATACATTAATAAAATGTTACAGCTACATTCATAAATTCTGTTGCATCAAAACAAATGCATTCAGATCATTCAATCATCTGAAGCCACATGCTGACATTTAATGAAGCCTAAATCCTTCAGAAACAGAAGAAGCATGGAAGTCAATTTGATATTAAACTGACGTCAGTTTGAAGTGTAACATGTAGCCACGGAATTAGGGTCAACGTCAGCTGTATTTCCCAGCATTCTTAATTTATTTTATTTTATTTTTGTTGTCCACTAATTAGATCAAATATCAACTCAATTTTGACATCAAGCTGACATCAAGGTGTCCGCAGGGTTCCTGGCCATCCCCACACCAATACCCCCAGGAAAGCAGGAGTGGTGAGAAATCACCCCCCCCCC
>BSAI01000161.1:578956-596031 GCA_036245035.1 Adrianichthys oophorus
CCCCCCCCCTTCACCCTAATAAGTGGTCGTATGAGGAAAGAGGGTAGGTTGGGGACAACTGCCAAACTGACCCTCGATTGGTGAAACAACTGCCCCTCGCCCCCCGCGTCTCCCCAGTGCATTCATGTAATTCATGTAATGACAGAGAATGTGTGTGTTTGTGTGACTGTCTGTAGCTATGCTAATGTTTTATGACTTGTACTTATTACTCATTTTATTTTGCTCTTTTACTTATTTTATGTCTGTGTTTTATCATATTACTATTTATTACATATCTTATTCTTTGATTTATTTTACTTTATTCTTAAACTCTTAAGTCTTAAACTCTGAAACTCTTCATTATAAAAATATTCTTTTAGAAACAGAATTTAATGATCTGAGAGCAGTTTAAATTTCATTCTAGAATGACTTTAATCAATCTATTCTATTGAATTCTTCTTAACAGGTCTGAAGATCAAGTGTATGATTACATGGCTTAAAGGGTCTGTAAATGAGCCCACCCCTCACCAAGCAGATTATAAAGAACGACAGAAAGACCTCACACGTCAGGTTTACAGGTTCAGTGACGAAATGAAGATTCCTGAGGCCTGTGATCCTGCTGCCTGTGGCGACACGTGCTCATCATGACCCCTGACAGAAGTCTTTGTTGCACTGAACATAGAGACGTCTGGACGGCAGGAAAAAGATGGAGGACAGAAATAGATGTGAGAAGGTGACCCCGCCAGCAGCAGTCTGTCACGCCGCAGATCATCATTACGCCACTCTCTAGACGCCACGGTCCTGAGAAAGACTTGTCTGAAAGTCCGAACACATTCTCAGCTGTTCTTAGCTTCCTTCATAAGGTCTCATTTTGGGTTTCTAAACATGGTTATGAAAGTAATAGTTCACAGTGCCCCCATTGTAGCCCCTCCCAGTACTTGACAAGCCAAAATTTTCCCCTAAAAAAGTCTGCAAGATGTGGATTCCAAAGAATAGAATCCTACAACAGGAAAAGAAGTTACTGAGCCAAAAAAAAAAAAAAGACCAGAGGGAAAGAAAAAAAAGAGGACATTTTCACTGAGAAGAGGAAGAAAATGCAATGACTCATCTGGAATTGATTGACAATAAGACTGTAGCTCAAGGAAAATGTGTTTTCATCAACTTGTTGGGGATTCAGATGATGTTTTGTAAGACTATAAGAACCAGAATCTGGGATGTGAACCAGGACCAGGTTTCAATGAAAAGTTCAGTCTGGAGAGACGACTGTTCAGACAACATCTTCTGTGCACACAGAAAAGGTGTTTTTCTGCAGTTCCTACATTTGGCATCTTTGTCCCTCAGCCTCTTCTTGTCTGATTGTGCACACGTGAGCTATTTGTGCCTTTCATCTGTTTACAGACACCCAGCGCCCCCCCTGGCTCTGCTCTGTCATCCGTTGATCCCTTCATTCTCCTTCCCTTTTGTTTTCCACCACTTGAATCTAAATCTGCTTAAGAGTCCAGACGTGTGAGTGATGCAGGACGGTTACGCCGGTCTGGGGTAAGGATATAACCCTGTTTACCACACAGCCGTCCTGGTCGTCTGAGGCCAAGGGGGGTGGGGGGTGGGGGTCAGGGAAGGAAGGCGGCTTCAGACAGATCAGTTCAATTAAATGTAAAGGCCACTCAGGATTGATTTTTCTCCCCTGCTAAAAACTGAACTGAAGGATGACAACTTTAAGACTGTTTCTTCTGCACTCTCACAATTCAAAGTCTCCGCCAGAAAAACCTAAGCTCGCCTTTTTTCTGTTGGAAACCACTTCAAAAACAATTTAAAGTCAGATTCAACTTAAATCTGTCAACTGTTAAGAAAACTGCTGAAAATCTTGGAAGTAGGGAATCATAAAATGAAACGTAAGACTTAGTGTCCAATACTTCAGCATACTGGTTTAGTTTGGTTTGGACGCCGTGCCACAGGCTTCTGCCTCTGCCTGCTGTTCTCCTGTTCTCCTTGAAAACAGCTGCAGTGCTTCCATCCATCTCTCCCTGTTTGGATCCACAGTTTCTGCTGCTCAGCCTCACCTTTCATCCACTCTCCTCATGCTGTTTGGGTTTGTTACAGTTTGTTTCGATACCTATTGATGCAAATATGCATCAGCTCCAAAACTACATTAATTTAGCATCTACTTGAGAGCAAAACAATAAATGATTTTTAATAAGGTGTCAAGGGGTTAATTCTAATTTAAATCTAACATTGTTGAAATTTCCGTCTTGTGTCTTTAGTTTTACTCAAACCACATTTAAGACACATTCCTTTATTATTTTTAGATTATCTTGTCCTTTAAAGTTTCACCCAAACGCTTCACTTTGGAGTGTGTACTTTTGTGGGGTTAAGGGTGTGTGTAATAAAGGGTGCAGTTATAATTGGTGAGTAAGGCACTGAGAGGACATCTACTAATTGCTCACAGTGATGTCGAAGCCCCCCCAAGGGTCCTATTTGTCTAAGGTGCAATTAAAACAAAGAGGAGAGGGGCCCAGATCTATGCAGCAACCATTGGGAGGAGGACCACTGCCAAGTAGCTCCACCCCCCTGGCTGACCTCCCCAATAACCTTAATAACTGGTGGTACCTGTCACACGTTTAGTTAAAATAGGTGTTTTAGCAGAACCGTGGAGCTTATGGTCCTGAATGCTTAAAAAGTTGCTCAAAGATTTAGGATAAAAAAAACATAAAAGTTAAAGACACATTCCAATAAAAATGGTATTTTTAACATGTTCTTGTGTCATTGTTCTCAAGAAGCAGAACATATAAGAGTTCAAAATTAAAACTGCATTTGTGAGTAATTCTTTATTTAATCTGTGATGGAACAGGAGCAAATAAAATCCTGCGGTTTGAAAAAGCTCAGGTTTGTGATGCTGCAACTAAAACAGACGGGCCAAAGTCTCCCTGCTTTGCTCCATTCTGATGCATCCACTTGCAGACAAATACCTTCATTAACATCTTACTTTCTTTCATCTGAGCTGGAATCTGGATCAAAACTGTACAGCTGGATAGCTCCAATAATGCTCGCTGTTTCTTTAAAGATAAAGGCCCATCAGTTGTCACGCACCTTGGTGTGTGACATTTGTTCTCCGTATTTGACCCATCTCCTGGGGGAGCAGTAAGCTGCAGTCACAGCCAGTCCACAGTCCAGTCTCAGGGCAGACACTCTACCACAAGGCCACTGAGCTGGTCTGCTCTTTTTTTTCTTTTTTTGCTACGTGAATGTTAGCTAGGGGTTGTAAGCTAGCGGGAGAGCATCAATGAAGGAATACTTGGATGTCAATGGAGGGGTTTCTTCTGCACCAACAGTCCACAACCCAAAGGCAAATTTCTGAAGAGCTTGAAAATATTTTCTAAAAATGACAGACTTTCTGACTTTGGCTAAAAACTGCGCAATCATAATTAAAAGACCACTGGGGTGTTCCTGAACACACCACAACAATGGTGGGGGCACAAGACTGACGCTCGCCAAAGTGGAAGTTTTATAGTCCTGTATATCCCATACATGTACAGCGTTAGAAGCACAAAATAAACGTAAAGGTACAGGCATTGAATATGAACAGAGGAAAAGGTAGAAAATCGGCAAGACCTTTTGAAGACGCCATTGTGCACCTAAGAGCAGCGGCTAAGCTAACCAAATAGGCAGGCGAACCGACTGAAATAACAGAGGAGCTAACAGAGCCGTCGCTGTGACTAACCATATCTTCTCTGGGCGTGTCAGACGTTTTTTTGACGTTCGTTAAGATCATGGTTATCGGCAGCTGGCCCCGTTGGCTTTTCATAGTGGTCTCCTTCCTCATTTTTTTATGTAAAGCACGGTGCTCTCGTTAAGTCCGTAATGGCGCCCAACCGACGGCAACTTAAGTTTACATGTATATTTTCCTAATAAAGTGATTTACACACGAGTCAAGCTTACAGCACAAAAAAAAACCGCTGCACTTTCTATCCGCTGTTTTTTTCTATTAAAGCAGATAAAAAATGAAAGTCCCGCCCCGCTGCCTCGCCAGATTTGACCTGAAATTTCAGCCAATCAGATCAAACAGAAAGGTTACCGTCCCCTAAGTGACAAAGCACCACCTGAAACTGAACGAGGGAAAAAAAACTGAACGAGTGAGAAGAAAACTGAACGAGCGGGAAAAATAACTGAACGATTCCGGTTGGATTCTTAGGTGTCGCAGCGCCTTGACTGTCTACCGGGGTTTTGGTGCCGGGGTCAGGGCTTCCCTGGTGCCTGGTGGGGGGCTCCGTTGGACAGGGGGTCTGGTCCGGCACCTGGTTGGGGCAAGCGCGAGGGCCTGGGCGTGGGGGTGTGTGGATGGTGCATTGGGTGGGGCCCGGCTTGATTGGGGGGGTGGGGGGTCTTTTTGCGCGTGCTAGGGGGGCTTGCGCGTGGCCCTGGCCCTGGTGGGTCTGCTTGCGCTGGATGGGCGTCTGCACCTGGGGGCTGGGGTCACTCCTTCTCCAGCCCTGTGACGGGGTGGGGCAACCCTCTTGGGGCCTGCGTTTGCTCCAGGAAAAGCCTATCATGGCGGGGTCTGGGGGAGCAGGCCAGGGGGGGGGGGTGTCTCGGGGGGGGGGGGGTCCGCCACCAGTATGGGACCCCAGGGGCTTCCTGGCGACTTTATTGTGGCCCGGCAGTGAGTCTCCTGCTTGTTTGTTATTTTAGCGGCGCCCCGGAGAACCAGGAAATCACCCCGGGTCGAGAGGAGGAGCAGCAGGAGGAACAGAGGCGTACCGCAGAGGAAGCGAGTGGGGCTCTCGACCCCCCCTTCATGAACTTTGTCTTTTGATGTTTTTTTTCTTGCTGGCTAAAAGGACTCATTTATGGGACACTTGTTCTTTCCTAACCATTGTTTTTATTGTGGCCATTTTTTTTAGTGTGATTTGGTTTTAACCATTGTGGCTTTTATCTTTGCCATTTTTACACTGTGGATTTTTTTTATAGAGTTTTAACTTGACATTAAAACTGTTGACGTGTTAGATTGTGGTGTACTCCATTTCTGACGTTTTTGTGATTCCTGACCCTTAAACTAGAAGGGCTAGTGGACGCCCTCTCACACATCCACCTTTTCCTGGTCCATGGGCACCCCCTTGTGCACTGATAACATATCCTAAGAACGACACTGTGGTTTGGTGAAATTCACATATCTCATATTTGACATACAGCTTGTTATCAAACGCTGCAAGACCTGACGAACATGCGAAACATGCTCCTCCATAGTGTTGGAGTAAACCAGAATGTAATCAATGTAAACAATCACATGTCTTTGGGGCATGTCCCGGAAAACATCGTTCACAAAAGCCTGAAACACTGAGGGAGCGTTGTACAAACCAAATGGCTGACCTGTGGTAGTGGAAAAGGTGGTTTTCCACTCATCCCCCTCTTGTAAATGCACCAGATTGTAGGCGCTCTTCAGGTCCAATTTTGTAAACCGCGCCCGGTGTAACTGTTCCAGGGCCGGCGGGACCAGAGGCAGGGGGTATCTATACTTAACAGTTATTTCATTTAGACCATGATAATCAATACAGGGACGTAGACCTCTGTCTTTTTTCTGAACGAAGAAGAACCCTGCAGAAGCAGGGGACGTGGAAAGCCTAATGAAACCCTTAGCTAACTCCTCCTGGATGTTACTTTGCATGGTTTCAGGTTTTTTCTGAGACAAAGGAAGCACTCTACCTCGTGGAGGTGTAGCCTCAGGTATCAGTTCAATGGCACAATCATAGGACCTGTGAGGCGGTAGGCATGTAGCATGCTGCTTGTTGAATGCCTCATGTAAATCCTTGTACTGAGGTGGCAGAGTCATGGTGTCAGAGGGGACTTCAGTGTTGCTGAAGTTGAGTTGTGTTGAGACGATCACGTTCTGCACAGACGAACAGGTACGATGTCCCAGGGGCAAACCCCCCTGGGGGCGGAGTTGACGACAGGAAGGAGAGTCAAAAGTAAGTTCTTTCTTAGGCCAGCTGATGGTGGGATCGTGTCTTTCCAGCCAAGGAAGACCCAGGATGACCGGACACTGTGAAGACTTTATGGCAAAGAACCGGATGGTCTCTCGATGACTGGCACGACACAAGAGTTGGCCCACAGGTCGACCGTCTACTGTGGAAACTGCCACCTGTGAAGAGCAGGGTAGCAGAGGGACGTTATTAGATGCAGCAAACTCAAGGTCAATGAAATTTCCCGCTGCCCCTGAATCTATCATAGTGGTTGTTTTAACGTGCTTTCCCCTAAGCATGAGTGATAAAGGAATTTCAAACGTAACAGAATGATCACTCACCAGTTGCCCTGACCGTATGGGGGGACGGTCAGATCAAGGTCCTCGTCACGGCATGCTTATTCCCGGTAATGAACCACCGGACCAGATCGCAGCCAGCCATTCCAGCGCCTCACCAGACAACAGCAAACAAGGAAAGACACCTTGGATTCCCCCGTAGGGTAAAGATGAGCCTGTTGATAAAGACACAGCTGGCACTGTGCACGCTGAGCGAAGGAATAGTTCCGGAATCACCGGGCGTGACCTGCAGGGGAGACGTTGTAGCAGTCTGATCATTAATGGCCAGATGCTGCATGACGGCTTCTGTGGCTGCCATCAAATGATGGCGTTGACGGCCATTTTCCAGCAGCAGGCCGGTGAATGCGGTAAGGTTCGAAGGCGCCGGGACTCCTGTTGCTGGACCTGAGTTTGGCGTAGTCTTCTGTGAGGAAGACGCTGAGGCGTGTGAATCCATAAGCAACCAGGTTTAATAAGAACAAGGAGCAGGCAGAGGCGTAACAACAGGTAATAGTCAGATACAGGAGAAGGCAGGAGACGAGTAAACAGGCGAGAGTCGGTAACCAAAGACAGGAAGACAACAAACTTAGCTTAGACTGTACAGCAGGAATGCAAATACAAGACTACGTATGGACTGAGTGACACAGCGAAGCTTATATGGAAGGTGCCTGATAACAAAACGAGAGACACCTGGGTGAACCATGGACCAGAAGCAGTGCAATCAGACTGGCACTCAATACTCTGGTGAGCGTTCCCTCTGTGGGCAGGAGGAGGGAGTATCTGGGTGAGCACTGACACATACCGCACTGGGCTGATACTGCGATCACGATGAATTTGCAGTTTATTGTGCAGGGCTATCTGCTTGGTTATTTTCTCACAGAGGTCTTTTTCAGCAGACTCCTGGTCAGTTCACATTGAAAGAACAGTTTTGTGTCAAATCTAGCTTGGTGTTGTGTTTTGTTAATGAAGTGATCCTCCATGAAGCAGCATGAAGAAACAAAACCTCAATTTTCTGTGCATTAAAACAAACTTCATCCTCTCCTGCCTGCTAAAACAGACCCATGCATAAGTAACTGAATCATTCCTTTCAAACAACACACTACAATAGTTTCACTAAATAAATGAACACAGAACCAAGTCCTGCAGCTACTGCTTTATGTCCTCTGCGGCCAGGTCGACTTTTGAATGTCTGAATGTTCCTGGTTTTAAGGTTCAGGGTCACCAAACGAAAGCAAGATTGTTTGGTGGGGGTGCACTGTTGAAAGTCATACTCAGACACTTGTTGCAAAAAACAGTATTAAACAAAAAATCTTTCGTTTGAATGAATTTGATGATAACTATCTCATAAAAGAATCAAATTCAAAAACTACCCTCAGTTTATCCACCCCAGCATCAGTTTAGATGCTTTGTGAAAGTTCTGCATGTCAGTGTACACCGAGAAAAAAGAAATGACATTCGGTTGAGAAGTGAATAATTGGTGTTTTCTTGATGTTGAGGAACAACTAGATCAGTTTTATCCAAAGAAAACCCTGGAACATGAATGATGTTGTAAAAGATTAACAAACATTCTAAAAATGCTGCCAGATCCGTCTGACTGAATTATTTTTTGAGTCTTTCTCCAACTACCTGAGGAAAAAAAGTTAAGATAAACATAAGTAAGTGAGTCTGAGCCCGTCTGTATTGTAAGAGTTCATTTCTATGGTTTCTTTGACACAGAAACACAAACACGTCGTTTCTTTGTCTTAGCCTGAGGCTGCAGCTGAGAAGTGAGTCCCCTCCCCAGTATGTTCCTCCCACCTCTTTCATCACAGAGCTTTTTGTCCCACGTCTTCATCAGGAAACTAGAAGCAGCAAAGTCAGAGGGGAGGGGGGCTGTAGCAGAACCTCAGAGCAGTCAGAGGAGCTTTAAAGGAGAAGGAAGACTCCTTCAACTTCATCTTTGCTGTTTGAACACTCAGAACCCTTCAACAGTGAGTTCTCCTCTTCATCATGATCCAGTCCTCCTGTTTCGTGGTTGGACTCCTCCTCCTTCTATCTGGCTTCACAGCAGCAGGTAAGGAAGGGGTGGAGGCGGGGCACAAAGGTCACACAGGGGAAGCAGACAGTAGGTCATTTGGGGGAAACCCACAGAGTGACATTCGCGCTTGTCTGTTAGTGCTCAGGTTTCCTCTCTGAAACGAATCCACTGACAGCACCATTTCCAAAAACTTCTTTGACTTCATGTACCCCCCCCACAGCTTCAAGGCTCTGGTCAAAACCCAATGAAAACTCAGAAATGTGGGTCAATCCCCCAGAGCCACAACTGTGTGTGAATTACGTGGAGCTCTGCTCACTCCACCATGAACGAGAGATGCTTGTGGCTGCACACAAACACTGTGGTGGAACAAACTGGAGAACTGCAGAAGAACCAGGGGCTGGATGTCTCTGTGAAACACAAAGTGTTCAAGGATTTTCACAGTAAGGGCAGTTTGATGGACCATCCGGCATGTTCAGAGCGTCAATGATTCTGTTTCATCACCGGCTTGAATGACCACACAGGAACAGCTGATCTGTTATGCCTCCAAAGAGAAAAGGCTCACTTGAATGCCAAAATGCCAAAATGAGCAGATTAGCACCAATTTCAGCAAGGCTTCATAAATGTTTTGAGATCTAAGGCTGACACTCTCCTCAACTGCAGCTCATGCAACATAGGAACTTTTTTACACAGTTGGAGCAGACATTTTTCCTCCATTAATCAGGAACAAAGATTGCCATCTCCTGACAATGTTTTTTTTTGGAGGGGTCAGGTTCCCTGCTTCAGAACTTCAGAAAACATCATTATAAAAGAATCAGAAACAATGTGGTTCATATTCTTTGACCTGCTTACAGATCAAATCCTCATCAAACTTTGATCTGTCTTTACACAGTGGTTGGTGAGCTCTATTCTTTGTTGTGGATGCATTCTGTCTGCTGCAGAGACTGAGCTCATAAACTAGCACAGCCTTGAAAACATCTGAACACTGACTCAGCAGCTTGCAGCAGTGGGTTTGTGTGTCCTGGTTTGTGTTGTTGCTGCAACAGGTTCTCCACATCGTGAAGGTGCTGCAGCCTCTTTGGTTACACAAAATCATGACTGCCCCACGTTCCAGTCTCGTCAACACCACATGCAGTTCATTACAGACCCCAAAGGTCAGGAAGCTTCACTGCAGCTGCAGCACAGCTGTGACGTCTTCTCCTCTTTTTGGGTGTGTGTGTGTGTCAGACTCTGTTCCTGTTGTTCCATGAAGACTCAAAACCCTTTTTGCAGGAGGTTTGTGTCTTCTGCAGACATCTGATCTCTGCTCGGTTCCCGTTGAACCAAGGCAGGCAATTTGCCAAACATCCCAGGCTGAGCGGGTTCAGTGTATCTCTGCAGTGCAGCACAGCGAGCTGACATCTGTCCATTCCCTGAGAAACCACAACCCGTCCTGGCACGCTCCCTGCCTGTTTACAGCACTTTCCTTCTGCCAGAATATTACAAGCTGCAATTTCTTTTTAGGATTTCACAGATATCTTTTCAGCTGTAGGAAGTTAGTGAGCAGAGCACAAACCATTGCAACCTCTGGATTTCGTGTTTTTCTATGAATTCTGTGGAAAAGAAAACCACAAAGCAGCTGCTAAAATGACTGAAAAATGTTGACATTATTTCAGTGAAACAGAATATTTCCAGGAACTGGTCCATTTCAAGGAGGAGAAGAACAGCCAGGAGAAGGCAAAAAGGATGAAGAAATAAAAGGTTTAAGATTTAAATTGAAGAACAGGAGGACGCTAACTCCAGCTAGCAATGATGAAGAGGACACAGAGCTCAGGAAACTTTCAAGCAAAAAGCAAAAAGGTTGTGGGCTGCAGGAGCCAGATCTTAGGATGAACCTTCATCAGTGAAAACACTTGCAGGCTTCACAAACTGAAAGTTAAATGTTTATTCTTATAAAAAAAGCCCACCAGCAGACACGTGCGTTCACGCCTTTCCGAAAATGCCAAGATAGAAGTGAAGAACAAAGGTGATGGTTATTGACCAATGAAACGACTGTTTCTCTGTTTGTGTGGAGTTTCCAAGTGAAATGTAAGAGAAGTATTTGTTCACCTTTTGGCATGTCCCTTCAGGGGCTGCCACAGCAAATCAGTTTTTACTCATCACTGCATTTGGTTTGGCAGAGAGTTTTACCCATGATGCCATCCTGACAGAACCCCACACTTTATCCGGCTAGTGAGGTTCATAATAAATATGACCCCAGCAAAGCTGTCGTCTGCACTTTGGTTGTCCTCACATTGGCATAGCCAAGCCGACACTGTTCCAGTGGGTGGAAACTGCAGAAGAACTTGACACATTTCCAACAATTGCTCGTTGGGGGTGGTACTGTCTGAAATGAACAGACAGAAAAAAAATATTTCTAAGAAAGAAATCTAAGAAAACTGGGCAGTTTTATTAGATTGGTATCATCTATCCTCCTTCCTGTAATGTCATTCACATGTGCAAGGACGCCCTTGATTTGTGTCAGTCCAGGGTTCACTTTTACTCCACACCAGTTCTGCTTCAGGATTTTCACACCACAACAAACAAGCAGACTTTCAGCAGAAAGTGTGGCATCAAGCAACACGGGTAAAATAAAAAATCAGAGACCCCACTCTAACTACGTCTACTTTTTTGGGACTTTGGCATGACTTACATGCAGAACCACCACCTGTTGGATGTTTGGCCAAATGTGCTTCAATCCATGAGTCAAAATTTCTTCTTGGTCTAAACACAAAACTGCTGACTCACCAGACTGTGCTGGAGGGCCACGGTGTCACAGAAAACAACATCTGGAATCTGATCAAAAGGATGGCAACTGGTCAGTTATTTCACCGAAATTAGTACATCATTAATATCAGATCAAACTCTAGCCCCCCCCATTCTCATTTGACTTGCCTGTTAAACTGTCCAAAAATATTCCCAAGCTGCTTTCAATGTTGTTAATGTGCATTAATGCTAATGCTAATGTGTGTTAATGCTGTTAATGTTTATTTCTTTAGTTCCTCCTCATGACAACTTAAGTGGGGGTGAATGGACCCATGAGTGGACTCAAAAAAGCTCAACTGAAAAGCAACCCAGTTGTTGATGTTGTTGAGGTGTACGGAGCAATCTCTGATCAACATCCCATCTCAGCATTTTATTTTTGATGTGCAGAATCCAGAGGGGAGCGTCAGAGATTATCCGTCCAGTTTGTCTGCGACTGAACTGGATACACATCCCACCCAGCTCCATCACTATCCATATCACAGAAAAGTGCATTCATTTCCATCATTCTATTCCAAAAACAATTTGCTCTCATTGAACATAGATTTTGGGTCCACCGTGTCCTTGATTTCAAGTTTTTATTTATTTATTTTACATAAGTTGGGGTTCCAGCTCATACAACCCACAAAAACAGAGTTTCAAATGACTAGAATACTGTGGAAAAATCACAATTTACTTGTCAGTTTTTACAAAATGATTTAGATTATGATCAAATCAATCAAAATAAAGTATCTTAAAATGACCTTTCTAGCTTCCATCCCTTAGTAGTGTGGACAGTTCAGGTCTTGCTGGAAGATAAAATCTGCATCTCCGTTCAGATCCTCAGCAGAAGGAATTGGGAAGTCCTCTAGAACAGTCCAGCGCTGGACACTACAGCCCAAGTCATGACTGACTTTGGAGATTTCACACTGGACCTCCAGCAGCTTTGGGTACTGCTCCTCAGCAGTCTTCCTACAAACCCCTGGACCTTGATTCCCAAATGGAAGGTGGTCTTTCCCTTCATCAGAAAACAGGAGCCTGGACCTCTGGTGAACAGTTCAGTCCTTCTTCTCCTTGGTCCAGTTAAGACGTTTCCTTCATATGTTCAGGCTCAGAAGTGGTTTGACCCGAGGAACCCAACAGTTGTAGTCCATCTCCCAAACACGTCTGTTCCTCTACCTCATTCTACTCTTTTGGATGCCTGCAGGTTCTTGAATCTTTTGATGATCTGCTGAAGTCCACAACCGTCTCTTTTGCTGGTGCATCTTCTCCTGCCACATTCTGACCTTCCATTAGACTTTTCATTGATCTGCTTAGACACAGCATAAATACTTAAAACCAAATAAACAGTAGGCCGTAAATCTATATTCTATGAAAGTGGAATTTCTTTGAATGTAATTATGGAAATGAAAACAGTTTTCCATGATATTCTATTTTTTTGTAAATGGTCTGTAACCTGAAGTGTAACGGCAGCTTCTGTACTGGTCAATCACTTCCATTTCCTGCTCTCAGTCAGAAGAGCGTTCAAGCTGATGTCCAAACAGACTTGAACTGGAGTCACAGACAGCTTTGCAGCAGATGTGATCTGAAGAACCACAACTCAACAGTTGTGTACAGAATTCCACTTTCATCCACTTTGCATCACTGCAGCACAGAGTCGATGAACCGAGACTGAGGACGGAAAGACAGAGTCTGAAGTCAGTTTTTGTCCCTGTGATGGACTGACAACAGGTTGGGGGTGAGGGGTGGGGGTCCTGCCCAGTAACATTCATGACTCCTGCAGTACTTCTGAAAAGTCAGCTTTTCTCCTGCCTGTCAGACCAAGTTGATAAAATAAAAGCAGAGTACTGAAGTCAAAACCTCTCAAATGTCCTGGCTTCAGAGAGGGGTTTGGAAACATCACTGGCGCCCCAACAGCTGTTTGTCAAGAGGACTCTTTCATGGGAATGTAGACTGACCCAAATCTGTCACTGTGTGTAGGAAAAACCAATGATGGTGCTTTCCTAAATATTTGCAGGACAGAGGATTTGTGTGTGTACATGTATGTGTGTACATGTATGTGTGTACATGTGTAGATGTGTGTACGCGTGTACTTGTGTATCTTTGTAGCATAGATCTTTGAGTCAACTGCCTGTTTTCTGGATTGTTTCATCTGCATTAAAGTTGTTTGTGATTGTTTTCT
The DNA here is from genome assembly GCA_036245035.1 of Adrianichthys oophorus. Classification (NCBI taxonomy): domain Eukaryota; kingdom Metazoa; phylum Chordata; class Actinopteri; order Beloniformes; family Adrianichthyidae; genus Adrianichthys; species Adrianichthys oophorus. The sequence continues at coordinate 592,181 of BSAI01000161.1, forward strand.
CACTTCAGGTCCTGAGTCTGACCTGCAGCCCGGAGTGGTGCGTTCAAGTTCCTGTCAAGAACACACAGATCTTCACAGCCGCATGGATACAGTGGAGAAGGTTCAGCTTTTCCATTTTGACTTGTTTATTCTTTCAATTCAATCAGTCATTTACTACCAGTAGAAGTTACTTTTCTTCTCAATTTTCACATTTGTTTTCAGGTTTTAATTTTTATTTATAGAGTGTATTTTCTCCAAAGGTTGTTTGAGAGAACCAGCAATGTTCAGGGTGGTGGGACACCAAACTTTGGAACTGCTGGGGGGGGTGTCCCTGTTTTTGGTTGAACATGTCTAAATGAATGTGGAAGCGTTTTTGCAGCAGTCTGCCTGACACCTCGGAGATTTAGTCCAAATGTCACATGGTTTCTGAAAGGACTCAAAGGGCCTGGAAGAGCAGGTCATGTAAAAAAGAAACTCTGACAGAGCTTCAAAACATGTCAGAGTTAACCCTCCATGAAACCACAAACCCTTTAGTCCTGAATTGTATACAAAATACTCACAACAACCTCCAGACCCAGTGGAACTTCACCTCCCCAGCAGTTTGGGCCTTCTGGTTTATTCATACAACTGCATAATTGATGAGTGGAAAGTTCATTATTTATACTACAACTTTTGAATGAATTATTCACATGTGAAGCATTTCCCCTGCAGAGGATGGAGAGCACAGTGGAGAATCTGGAGGCAGAGCTAGCTGCTCTTCTGGATGCCATCCATGACACACAGTGGAGCCCCCTGCTGGACAAAACAGGACAGACAGTGGTGGACATCCTGCAGGATCCAGAGCAGAGGGGCTAGTCCTAATGACCGAGGAGGGGGCTGAATCTGAGCGTGTGCTTCGTGCGTCTGAAGAAAGTTTGTCAATAAAAATGAGCTTTTTTGAACAGTCTTTCCTGCGTTTCTTCATCCTCTATCCTCATCTCATCTGAGAGAAGACTCAGATACAAGAATGAATCACAGGCAAAAGTACTGGAAGGAGATTTATTTCTTTATCAAAGCAATTCAAGCAGTATGTTAAGGAACACATAAAGAGGAGTTTCATCTGGAAACAAGGTGTTTTGCTGACCCCTTGTAAAATCTGCGGTACAAGATAACAGGAGGCAAAAGGAGGAGCAGGAGGAGGGACAGAGAGTTCAGCTTCCACCTGCAAACGGAAGGAGGAGACAAGCTGCTGTTGGAAACACCAGAAGACTGCCGTTTACCTTCAAACACCTACTGGCATTCAGAACATCAACACTAAGAAGCGCACTGGGGGGTGCAAGCACTGTCCAGGAAGAAACACCTAAACAGCAGATTTGGAAACTAAAGCTAAAAAACAAGTAAAAATCACCTATTTTACTCTAAAATCAAAGATGTTTACTTACGTCTACACGTCATGCCTATGCTAAGTGACAGGAATGACAGATAAGGCAGAAAACTCTCTTTAAAAGGGGCAGGGGCTTCCCTGATGTCCCAGTATTTTCCCTTTGCTGCACAGAAAGAATGCAACTCTTGACCTCATTCCACGCATCAACACAGGTCTGAGGCATTGCACTTTAACAGAGTGTTAAGACAACCTACGGGATGCCAAGAGATACTGTTTCATCTTAAACGATCATGCTGTCCATGTAACACTGGGATTATATGATCTGTACAACACTCCCTGTCCAGAACTGTCCTGCAGGCCAGGGTGGTTCTGGAAGTAGAACTCAAAGCTTGTGCATGCACACATCAGCCAGAAGAAGGCTCAAGCTCCAGGCTTTTACTGATAAGGTCCATGCAGAAAAACAGACACATGAAAATGTTTGGGCGAGCTTCATAACCCTTTATGAAAGCCTGTTAATCTAATGGAATGTAATGTGTGCGGACACAGCTACAGGTTTTAGGCTTCTGCCCATTTGCTGTTCCTCTGAAAAAGATTCATCCCACTCTTGTGAACCAGAAACAGGAGGAGGCAGCCAGAGACGGCTGCAGACTGCAAAACTGCTGAGTCAGCGGGAAATCGTCCTGCTCAGTTTGTGTTCCTGGTGAGGAGCAACATCCCAAGTTGCCTGGTAGCTGTCAGCACACCAGGAAGAGTGAAAGCTCTGCAGAATTTAAGGGGAATCTTATCCTGTCAGCTTGAAAAGGCCAGTTCTGGTGTGAGAGGCATAAATGTGCAGCTGACTCATGGCGCTGCCGCCATTCCCTGTGAAAATAGTAACGTGCAACTCTGCAGTGCAGGAGCCAGAGCTGGAGGAATGAATAAGAAATCTTTTCCAGCCTAATGTAAACGTACCGACCCAGCTGAAGGCTCTCCTTCTGAAGGACTCGTACGGGTTTGTGGCAGACGTTTCCTTTCCTAGCGCCAATGGCGTGGAGGTCAGTGTCCATGTTGAGGTTCAGGAAATCCTGTTGGATTCTGGTGACGCAGACACACTGCATGTAGACTTGCTCAAACTCTCACCAACTGTGATTTTGTGCCCCAATCCTTTCAGTGCTGGTTCAACCAGGTGAAGCACATTTTGAAAACATAGTGAGGATTAGTGGGGAGTAACGCTGCATCTGCGTCCCCTCTGATAAATAATTATGTGTTTAGATTTACCCCCAAATTCACGAGAAAGAATGCTTTTTTTTGCCAAATTGTGCAACATTATCTAGTCTGTGGTACAGAACTTTATGGATTATGGGCTTTTTCTCAAGCTTTGTGGGATTTTGACAGAACCTTCAGTTCTGTTTTCAGAAAACATCAATCTGCATCCTGCTTAACTCAGAGTGGCATCAGTCTTCCTGTTGGACAGCAAAAAAGGGAAGTTCAACAACGTCTTGGAGGTCCACTTTAGTCCGAATGAAACATTATTATTGTAGAAATGAAGACACACACATGCTCACACACTCACAACGTCTTAGAAATGGTTATGCAAATGGTAGAAAAGCTTTGGCATATTTTGCCTACAAGTTGTGCCTGCACACTTGGAAAAAGAGCAGAATGAAGGAGCTTGGTGTCCCACATAAAACTGTGGCGACTCTACCTGCGCTGTCTGCTATTCACACGGTGGTCACTTTGTTAGGGTCTTAAGGTGGCATTCTGCTACATTTTCCCTGGATTTAAGACTGAGATTAATGGCACCACCTTAATTAAGCCAATATAATAATGACAGTCAAATGCTAGCTCAGCTATATCGTCTGAAGTACCAACAGAGCTACAGGTGTAAATATGGCCCTAAAGCTCTACGAGGGCGGGGTCGGTCCTAAGGAAGCTCTTAATGGGACAAAGGCTATTCAAGCAGCTTTAAATCCATTTCTAAGGAACAGAGACAGTTTTTGTGGCCAAAGCTCTCCGAGCATTCCAGACTCTGGGTCTGACTCTGGTGGATGGACTGACAGCAGGGAACTTTGTGAACACCAACAGCACAATCAGACCAACATCCGGACCCATCCATGGCTACAACAAATAGTGATTATCAGGCACGACTTCAAACAGGTTTACGACATGAAATCAGTCAGGAACACTCAGGAACTGCAGGCCGGGAGGGGGCTCCACAAGAAAGGGGGCCACAGCTAACCAGAATAAGGGCGCAAGTCACATGACAGAGGCGCAAGGGGGAAGTGAAGATGGGTGAGAGCGCCATCATGTTCTGGATAATTCAGATTTGGAGAAGACATCAGAGGGGGGGGGCTTTCCACCAGAAGAGTTTGACTGTTGCTCAGGATGTCATCGTGCCCGTGGAGCCTGTGACCCCCCCATACCTTATCTTTCATGGGGTGATTTTGCATTGCATAGAGGTTATAGCTTCATGTTGGAGGGGGGTGGGGTGGGGGTCAGCAAGCTGCAGTTCATTCATGCCTAACCAGAG
>BSAI01000161.1:614581-655658 GCA_036245035.1 Adrianichthys oophorus
AACAACTTCTTGCTTAAAAACAACTACATGTTTGAATAATGACTACATGTTTAAAGCCAACTACATGTTTAAATAAAAACTACTTGTTTAAAACCAACTACATGTTTAAATAACAAGTACATGTTCAAATATCAATTACATGTTTAAATAACAACTACATCTTTGAATATCAACTACATGTTTAAATACCAACTACATCTTTAAATATCAACAACATGTTTAAATAACAACTACATGTTTATATAACAACTTCTTGCTTAAAAATACAACTACATCTTTAAATATCAATTACATGTTTAAATACCAATTACATGTTTAAATAATAACTACATGTTTAAATAACAACTACATGTTTGAATAATGACTACATGTTTGAAAACAACTACTTGTTTAAATAACAACTACATGTTTAAATAAAAACTAATTGTTTAAATAACAACTACATGTTTAAATAAAAACTAATTGTTTAAATAACAACTACATGTTTAAATAACAACTACTTGTTTAAATAACAACTACAAGTTTAAATAACAACTACTCGTTTAAAACCAACTACATGTTTGAATATCAGCTACACGTTAAAATAACAACTACAAGTTTAAATAACAACTACTCGTTTAAAACCAACTACATGTTTGAATATCAGCTACACGTTAAAATAACAACTACATGTTTAAATAACAATTGCCGTTTGAAGGCTCTACCCCAGAGAGGAAGCTGTCACTCACCGACTGTGAATCCTTGCTGTTGTCTCGAGAGCGGTTCTTGGCCAGCCTCTTCTTCTTCTTGTGGAGAGGACGTGACTCCAGGATCATCTCCTCTAGCTCAAAGGTGGGGTCGCAGTGGAGGCGACCTTTCTGTGTGTGTGGGGGTGGGGGTGGGGTGAAAAAGAGCAATGAAGAAGGCAAGCAAGCAAGTCTGCACCTGGGGGAATTTACAGTAATAGCAAATTGCTTCGGGATGCCATGAATAGATGCAGTCACTTCCTGTTTGCATTATTTAGTCGCCACACTCGCTCATTATGTTCTGCAACCACAAAGGAGAGCTTGAAATATTTAGTCCATGTGAGATAACTCAGGTCACACTAACGTTTGGAACGAAGCCAGGCACCATCTTCTTCTCGTACACGGCGTCCCAGTTGATGTCAGCGAGGTACGGAGATGCCTGCATGTCGGACAGGCTGGAGAAGCGATGTTCTGGGTTCACGGTCAGCAGCTGCAAGGGAGGGGGGACAAAACATCCATGCTCAATTGCAGCACGATTCCATCCATCCATTTCCTTAACTCGCTCAATCCCTTTCAGAGGTCATGGAATTGCTGGAGCCTATCAAAGCTACTGTTGGGTGAAGGCAGGGTTCACCCTGACTGTTGTCAGACTGTTGCAAGGATCACACAATCACACACCTTTATCTTCACACCTAAAGGGCAACTTGGAGTCACCACTCAACCTATGAAGCATGTTTTTGGACTGTGGGAGGAAACCAGAGTGCCAGAGAAAACCCACACATGCATGAGGAGAACATGCAACCGCATACAGCAAAGATTTGAACCAGGTTATCTTTCTCACTGTGAGATGAGAAAGATAACCACTATCCCACCGTGCAGCCCTCTCTTCTGACAAACATTAAAATAATATGCATCGTCTGAACAGAAAGTTCAGCTGAGGAGCACCTTCAGACTTCTCCAAACACTTCCTCTTTCTGCAAACCAACAGAAAAATCCACATTTTCATGCTCAGATGGTGCAGGTGAACTTTCAGGGTGAAAAACATCTGTGTTTTCTGTGAATGCTCTGTAATCACCACAATAGTTTCCAAATCTTTCCATGCTAAAATCAACCCAGCTTTTGTGAAGATATGTCTGAATTTGCACGTCTTAACTCAGCTACAAAACAACCCAAGGTCTGGTTTTGATGGATGAACAGTGAGAGCGGCTGTTTGAAGGTGTTTAAGGCCTCTGGACGAGGTCTTTTTCTCATTTTTCTTTGTCCATTTTGTGTTGTTGGCTCATCTATGTCTGATGTGATGAATCAAATTGTTCACAGAAAACTTTGCTGTGTTTTTCCATGTGGGAGAAGGAATTAAACCTTTTTAATGGAGAAAAGTCATCTTTCAGTCAGGGAAACAGCAGAGAAGAAACCTGCCTCAATAATGTCGGCACAAACAAGAGTCCAGCCGGGCAATCAAACCTGTGATGGAAGGGGGATTTTTGAGGGAAAAGACTTGTTTCAGCTCTGGATAAACGCTGAACAGGAGAGGAGGATGAGGTTCTGACTGTCTATTCCCACCCGCCTGTACTTCCTCTTCCTCTGGCCTGAGGATGAGTTGGTGCTCTCTTCTGAATCAGCTGGGTCTGCCTGCAGGTAATGGATGAGCAGTGGAGCAAAGAAGGCTTCTCTCAGGCCTCATGCTCCACACAACAACATGCAACCTCCATGCCTGCAGTGCTTCATCTTTCACATGTATTCAAACTCTGCTCCAACAAAAGTTAATTTGTTCTTCTGACAACAAGTCAGCACAAACATCCAGAGGACTACTGCAGAGGAGCCCACCTGGAACAATGTAGCTTGATAGTCCAATGGATTTTTCAACATTCTGAGCCTGAACATTTGCTCACATTTGTTGTTTGGATGAATTTTATTCCACACTAAGGCTGTAACCCCCCATCCAGAGCAGTTCCCGGCCTGATCTCCACAGTCTCAGGTTTTCTGACAGAAAAGTGTTTTTTCCTTTTTCCTGTTATCAATGCACCACCTAAACCAACCTCCCATTTCACAGGGAGGGAGGTAAAAGCACTTCTGGACTTCCAGACTGAACAGAAAACTAATCTGAGGCTGGGTGCACTTCATTTGGTAACCACTAGGGGCTGAACCTGTTAAGGCATGCCAGGTTACTCCAATGAAAGTTTCACAGCAGAATCGAGCTGTCGTTGGAATCATGTCCATTACGACTACTTCATGGAGGAGAATTGTTGACATCTTTGGCATTTTGTTTGCACACCAACAGATCAGCAACGTTTTGATTGACCGCACTTGGCTTGTTCAGAAAACAAACAGGCTCCTTTGTCCCCACCCATCTACAGACATTTGATGATGTCATACAGGTTAAAAATGGCAACAGCTATGGGGTTTCAAAAGTGGCATCTGATTGGCGCCTAAACTGTGGAATTACATTCAATTTGTGATGAAAGACAAAAAAGGTTTGGGTTTAATCTTCTAAAGTTTACAGTTTTTAAAGAGGATTGGATCAAACTTAACAAAGAGAATGTAACTGAACTGATTATTTATACTAAAAAGCATGTGCTGGAGTAATGGATGCTCTAGGATCAGTGGTGAGAACAAATCCATCTCTTCTTACTGGTTTTATGGTCACCTTTGGCAAGTGTTTTAAGTTAATAAAGACTCAGCCTTTCAGCTCAGTCCTGCAGGTCCACCTCACCTTTCTTAACAGAGAAACCATCTCTTTGGGCCAGGAGGGGCTGTAGTGCACACTGACTGTGCTGAAGAGCTGGATCAGGGACTCCACTGAGTTGCTGGCGTGGATGTCGTAAGGCCTCTGGAAGAGGAGGACAGCGGTGAGGCTCCAAGAAAAGTTGGATTTTTCTGTCTGAAGACTGTAAGACTACAAGGGTAACAAAGCCTTACCCATCCACGAAGGACCTCAAAGGCCGTCACCCCCAACGACCACCAGTCTACTTCAAAAGCGTAGCCTGAACCTCCACTTTTGAAAGACTGGAAGATCTCTGGGGCTGCAAAAGAGACAGGAGGAACTTTTTCCTATCAGTCTGGTCAGAAAAATATAATGGAGTATTGGGACCACCATAAGAATAAATGCATACATTTATAAGACTAATGTCATAAAATTATGAGAAAAAAAGTTGTAACTTTACAAGAATAAACATTTTGAATTGTGAATGTCAACATTTTACAATAGTTCTAATTTTGTAAGTTAAAGGTTCAGAATTGACGAGAATAAAGTCATACATTCATTAAAAATGTCTGTTTACTAAGAAAAACAGAAACAACAAAAAAAAGAAGCATTATGGTGATTCATTCTGAGAGACACATTGTAAGCAGCCTGCTCCTTCAGCTTCGGCTTCACTAATAAGAAAACACTAAGTCTTCCAGCGAGTCAACGCTTTTTAAAATTATAATTATAAGAGTACACAGAAGATATACAAAAGAATTTGCAGGCCTCTTGAGAAGAAGATTGTGGATGGAGGCTTATACAACCAACTATATTTTTTAAAAAAGCATGGTCTTTTCTTTGCAAAATGACAGCTTTTTTCTCATAAATGTATATATATTTTTTATTTTTATGCTGGCTCTAGTACTCCGTTTCTTTCTTCTTCCGATTCTTCAACCAGAATCCTTGCAGCATTGCTACATGATTGGCAGTGAAAAACAGCAGACGTTCCCGGGCTGCATTTACCCATATAAGGCTTGGTTCCAGCCAAAGCTGTGGCTCTCTCTCCGTCCTTTATGATGGTGGCGATGTTGAAGTCTGTCAGATGAGCGTGACCTGAGGAAGAGACAAGGATCCACAGTGTTAGTTGGAAACTTTCAGTGTGTAAACCGGAAACAGAGCACCGGTGACGCTTCAGTGAGCTGGATCAGTCTGCTGTCATTATTCTGTGCATCAATCCGGTGCGCCTGACTCCTGCAACCTCATTACTGCTGCTGTGACTCATGGGGAGGCTGCACATTTGTCCTGCGATGGGCGCTCAGCTCTGCGCTTGCATTAAATCACACTTAATTGGATTATTATGGAAGTTTCTTCTTTGCACAAAGGAAGTCAAGGATGAATAAAGCACGAAGCGAGAGATGGGAGGGTTTTTTAGGGAGCAGAAATGATAACATGCAGAGAAGAGATTCGTCACATATTCAGTGTAAGTGTTTTATCAACAGCAGCTTCACTTGAAAAGGAGATGAAAGACCAAGATGGCAGTGAGGATCTGAACAAAATGTGTTTGATGTTTGAGGAGAAATCACATTTAGAGGGACATAAAGAGGCTTCATGTGGATCGGGAGTTTGTGATAAAACTCTCTTTTCTGAACAGAAAGTGAAGAAGCCGAAGCTTTCAGTTTGATTTCCAAAGCTTAGAGACCTTCATGGACGGGTTTCTTCTCCTCCTGTCTGATAAATCTGACTTTTTTGGGGAAAAGTGTGTCATGCTTTTAAGGAGACAATTTCCAAAATGTCTTTAAAGGTTTGTGTCACTGGACTTTAAACACGTTTAAACGTTTCCAAATACTTAACCAATATTTTTAAAAAGATCAAGACACAAAAGCACAAAAGTGTTCCTTCGTGAAGCAGAGAAAAAGAAGCCTGCAGAGGACGCTTCCACGTCTGTCTTGCTTGTCTGTCCTGATCCAATCAGATCGCTCCAATCAAATTCAACTCAACCAATGAGAACCCTGGACTGACGCAAGGCAAAGCTATGGAGGATCTAGACAGAGAAGACAGATTTTCTTTCAGTTTCGGACCCTGGAAAAGAGAGACTGCTAGAACTTCTGCCTGATTGAGCAGTAAATGGACCTGGATGAATGCTGGTTCTGATTCTGCTCATCGACATTTGTTGTGACCTTTTGTTTTCACCCTTTTTGTTTCATTTTGTTCTCGGATCTGTGAATGTGAGGAACACTTTCCTGATACAGGAGAACAGGTTTGATCAGGACCACAGTATTCCAGTAAAGAGAGAACAGCCAGAATCCTGCCGATTCCTGCTCTAACCTTGTTCGTCCAACAGGATGTTGTCCGGTTTCACGTCTCTGAAAGAGAAGAAGAAACATTTCAGGCTTATGTTAAAACAAAAAAAGAAAAATGAAATTAATGTTACCAAATTCAGGTTTTTGAGGTGAAGAAATTCATTATTCCATCATGTAAGTTTGTTTTTCTGGAGATAAACTTCAACCTCAGTCTGTTTGGATTTTCACCACATTTCCATTCAAACCAAACTTAATGTTTTTGTTTCCTTTGAACTCCTGGATCCATTTCTGAAATTCAGATTCTTCTTTAGCAGCACTTTATGAGCATATGCAGCACTAAGCTAAACCCTTTCAGGGACGCGCGCAGGATTTCAGAAGGGCAGGTGCTAAAAGCCAGAAAAGGGCAGCAAAAAATGCTTTTTTTTTAAATTTAGAAGCCAGTTCCAAACTTCCTGTCCCTGTACAATCTACTCTGTGTTGACTTGATGTGCCGTGCTATGATGCCTGGTAAAAGTAAGAACAGACTCCTTGACTAACACTGAGTGTTTTTCTGACACATTAACCATATTTAAGCTGGTTGAATCAGCGGACGGCTAGTTAGACCAGAACTCACAGGTTCAAGTAGCTTCACTGTCACGTCTCTTCAGTTCTCCATAAGGCAGTTTTTTCGCTGTCTCTCTCTCTCCCTGGTGACTCTGCGTCCGAGCGGATCCGTAAAGACAGAAGCGGCAGATCAGAACCCCCGTATTACCAAAAAAAAAGGGGTACGATAGCATGACGTGGGATTTTTGTACCGACAGTTTTGTTTCTTGTTTGTATCTCTTAATGGGAATTTATTAATATTAATAAAAAAAACAAATAAAGGACTAGGGTCCTTTTTAAAAGGGCAGGTGTCCAAGCACCCCTGGGGCCCTTTGTGTGCAGGAGCTTGACCCCTTAAATGCTTAAACGCACATCTGTTCACTTTCAGTCATTTTCAAACCTCACCTTTGCATCAAGTAAAAGAAACAAACAAATAAACATCATATCAACTGAGTGATTAATGATTTTTAGTAATGTTATAAAATAGGTGATGAGAAGCAGAATGAGGATGAGTTTAGATTCTGATCTCAGGAGGGTCAGATGTGCAGAATGTTTCCAGGTGAAGGAGGATTTGTTTGCACGCTGATGCGAGCATGCTAGTGCAACACGTTGAGCTTGAAATCCCCCTTCCCTTCTCCTGCAGCAAAGCCTCCTAACAGCTTATCTCACAGCAGCACTCACGCACTGACCCCGCCCTCCCACCACTCCACGGGCAATTACAGAGCCTTATTTAATTATGCAGCATGTTAAGATGAGCACAGCGCATCTGCAGCCTGTGCACACATATATGCATGCTGCTCTATGAAATATCAATGCAAAGATCATCTACAGGGAATCTGGAAGAGTAGAAGGAAGAGGAAACAGGCAGGTGGAGCTGCAGGGAGATGCAGGAATGCATGCAGGTGTATAGCTGGCTTTGTACACAACTGTTTCTGCTAAAGGCAGCGAGCAGAGGAGCGGCACATTCACGCTATCCGGTTTCAGACAGAACAGATGCAGATGAGTTAAACCTAAAGGGACCTCAATGGGCGAGGAGGGAGAAAGCAGCTGATTGTACTCCTCTTCTCCCCACAGGACTAATATTACCTCCTTGGGCATGGTGACATCTGACTGTTGCCAGGAGACCACACAGACCATTCCTCCTGCTGGTGCAACACAATAATTGCAAAATACTCTAAAAAGTTGTGGGGAAGAACACTGGGGCTGGGGGGCATGGGCGGGTGGGAGTGCAGAGGAATTGGATTACAACTCTGACAGCGGATTCAGTTTTCAGATGTCTGTCAACAAACCCCAAAGATAGGAAAGCAGACAGGAAGCCGTGCGTGTGCGCAGATGCAGACTGTTTCCACTTGCAGTGAGTGCATGGATGCATGCTCCAGCACTGCAGCTGTCCTCAGCAGCTCCTGTCTGAGCCCTGAAATCCTCTGCAGTCACTCCGGCTGCCAGCCTGCTGCCACTCGCAGGGCTGCGTAGATGGCATGGACTCCGTCTGAGGAGCTAAAAATAGCCCCTGACGCATGTTTGCAAAACTGCAGTCGTGCATTAAGAAGCAGCTGACATCAAACCCTCAGACCCCAGAGGTTCATCCAACCTGCCCTTCCAAAGTTCACTGTGACCTTAGCAGGGAGCCCCCCCCATGTCCAGTTTATCTAAACGTCAGGAGTCAAGAAGAACCTGCAGTTCTAACCACCACCTACGGGGGCTGTGATGTGACAAAAGAGGTTGAGAAAAACCGGGGGGGGATAAAGTGCTTTTTTGATGATGTCATAAACTCCTGCCTTTTGACTCCTTTAGGGAGGATTTTAAATACAGTTTTTTAACTTTGTAAGCTTTTTCCAGAATGAGTGCAGATTCTCACTGATTATGTGAAGAGTCTCTGTAGAACAATGTTTCCATGGTCCTTAGGGCTCACTGTCATTGATGTTCTCCATGTTGCCCTGCTGGAACCTGATTCAGCTCATCATCAAGTTCTGCAGAAGCCTGATGAGGGCAGCAGTTAAAGGCAGGTGTGCCTGATCCGGGTAGGATAGAAAAAGCAGCAGTGTTCTCTGAGGACCAGGCTTGGGAAACTGCTGTAGGAGCATCAGGATTAAAGAGCAGCATTATCTAAGTCTTAAAAAGCCGTTCTATATTTTTAGGAAAGTCACACATGAACTGGTGTATTGTGTTTCTGTAAAAAGAATTCTATTCATTTCATTTTATTCATGTTTTGAATGTGTTCACAACATCATGAGCGTATTTGGCTGAAAGGATTCTCTTTCATCCAGTTCATGGTAGATGTGGCTTCTCTTTTGGGGGCATTGATGTGAATCTGCCCCATGTCTGTCTGTAGACAAAAGTGTGAATGTTGGTCCAGAAGTCAAACATTATTTCTGGTAGAATTGAACTCATTCAGGATTTATAACTCGGGGAGGGTTCACACGTGCAGAGGTGGTAAACTAATGATTCAGTTCGCATCAGGATGTTCTGGAGATGGACTGGGAGACACCACCCCAGGGCCAACCCTGGGCATAGGCAACCTAGGCGGATGGTTCTGCTGCTCAGGAAGTCACCATTTAAAGCAGCTGCACTGTCAGGCTGTGAAGGTGACTGCTGATCATAAGCTGCAGCATCAACGGCTCCAGTTCTGAGAGAAACTGCAGGTCACTGAAAGGTCATGAAACCAGAGAAACACAGACCTGTGGATGATGTGCTGACTCTGCAGGTAGTCCAGAGCCAAGGTCATCTCACAAATGTAGAGTTTGACAGCGCCCTCGCTGAACTGCACGTTCTGCTGCAGGTGGTAGCGCAGGTCTCCACCAAGCAACAGGTCGACCACCATGAACATGTCCTCCTCGTCCTGAAAGGAGTACCTGGGACCAGTGAGAGGAGACAGTCACCGCTTGGAGGAAAACGTGGTGCACAAACACAGCAAACACCAGACACACAACGAGCAAACAGCTGGTGGACTGGAATGCATGCAGGACATGCATCTGCAGAGCTTAGGACGTGCATGCCTACAGGAACCCACTGAAGCACAGCTGACCCTGACGAGGAGCACACATGCAGCTTTTCTTTGGGCTACCAAACACAAATTAAAGGAATATTAAGGAAGGAAACACAGTTTTTTTTTGTACAATTACAACAAAAGCGGATGCTGCACACCTGGACCTCAGGCACCACGACCCCAATAATGGTTCAAATGGGCTTGATTGGCAGGTAAGCGTGTAAAAGCCTGTCTGTATCAGTGGAAGGGAAGACTTCAGTCCGCCGTTCTGTACCTGATAGTCCCACCTCTGTGCTTCATCATTGATAAAGGTGGAATCCTCCATTAAATTCAACGAAGCTTTTGTACGCCTCATTTTGAGCACAAAACACAGAAGCATATGGTTGAATATTTTCTTGTTTTGGGGTAAAAACCAAAGTGAGTCACAGACTTTAAGAGTAAACGATAAGTGCACATTTTTGAATCCACTGTTGAACGTCAGCTCTCATAACGAGCTGGAAGAGATAACCGTGTAGCTCTGCTGAAACACTCATAACACACCCAGGAGGAACAGGGAACTCAGTCCATCGCTCCTCTGGGCCTTTGCTTTCTTCATAGTTCTACAATTTCTAACTGTGACTAAAGTAATTATAAAAGCTGATCCACAGGACCTTTGTTTCTGTGATCAGACGCTGATCCAAACTGTTAGAGATCTGCCATCATTTTGATTATCAGCTGTGATTTTAAACGCTCCTTTAAACTTTTCGCATAGTAACGGATTTGATTTCCAGATGAGGTTTTTGCTCCTTTTTCAGTGTTTTAACATCTCTAATGACACATCTGAAGGATCAAAAAGTTGGACTTTTGTTTGTCTGAGTCGACTTGTATAAAACATTAAATAAAACATTAGATTAAGTCTAAACTTCTAAATGTAGCCACAAGGGGACCCAAGAGCCTCATTGTGCCGGTCCAAAGCCCGGATAAATACAGAGGGTTGTGTCAGGAAGGGAACTCAACATAAAATATTTGCCAAACCAAATATGTGAATCAGATCTATGATATCCATACCGGATCAGTCGAGGCCCGGGTTAACAACAATTGCCATCAGTGCTGTTTACCGGCAGGGTGCCAGTGGAAAATGTACTACTGCTGGCCGAAGAAAGAGAGGAGGAAGGCATGTTCATAGGAAGAGAGAGAAGAGGAAAGTCATGAGTGTTGGACTGAGAGTAGGGACTCTGAATGTTGGAAGTATGACAGGAAAAGGCAGAGAGTCAGTGGACATGATGCAGAGGAAGAAGATGGGGTCAGATGGAGGAAGCCGATTCGCTGTTGTGACCCCTGAAGGGAAAAGTCCAAGAAAAAGAAGATGATTAAGTAAAACTTTTGTACTAGACTGTTAGAAAGACTTTTGAACTAGAACTTGACTTCATTTTAATGTAACGGAACTGTAGGTGCGGCTCCAGAAGGTCATCATTTTTGGTCATTAAAGGTCATTGTAAAAACTCTTTGAACGTGAGAATGAATTTCAGTGCTTGAGCGACAGGAGGTTTCTGAAAGTATCAAAGCAGAGTTTTCTGGTCAGAGTCTTTGTCTTTGGTTGAACCTCTGGGCATGAAGATGAAGACCTGTATGGCTGAAGTTCAGCTGTATGGATCTTGAAGTGAGCGTTTGCATTGCAGTAAAACACTTCCTGCTTCCACCCAGAGTGATGGTCAGTGCTGTGTCTCCCTGTGGGGGTTTGGTGACAGCTGATGGTTTATGCTGTCCATCTTCTCGTTTTTCCTTCTTCCTGCTGCTGCCAGGGCAGCAGGGATGGGCAGGGATCTAACCCGGAGACCTTTTGACCCCTCATCGTCACAGTCTGCTTTCAGATGACCTGGTGGCAGCCCCCTCCATTCCAACAGAATGATCTTCCACAGCTGGAGCGTGTGGGCTCTTCACAGAACCTGCAATAGTTCTCCCTGGTGTCCCTTTCTTCCTCGTCACCACAGCAACAGCAGACTACAGGCCTTCAAGGTAATGGAAAAGAAAGAAAATGTCTGTAGACTTTTTGTTGGATCAAACGTGAGTTTCAGACATGAAACACCCGGTGTCGTTCCTGCTACGATAGGATGTTTGAGTTTGAGCTTGTGGTCTTCATGCATGGTGCATACCTCTATTTGTTTGAACCATGTGATTCTGATAAAAAAGTTCAAAGCTGAGCTTTAAAAGTAGAGATTACAGCATAGCTATGGACATTTGCATTAAAGCGACGTAGACACATAGGAAAGTCATTTTAAGTCAAAGCAGATGATAATCAAAGAATTAGAAAAACTAAGCTTCTGAAAAAAATGGGACCAAATCATGTCCACGTACAGATGTGTAATACTTGTTGAAAACATTTGATTCCTCTAAATAGAACATTTAAAAAGTAATCAGTCATCTTAAGTCCCTTCAGAATCCAGTATGTTTCAGAAAGACTTCCTTCTTCAGGTAGACTTTGTTGAGAAGTATGCATCAGTGGTGGGTGACGGGGTTCTTTCTGGGATGGCTTTGGTTGAGGGAAAAACAAGAAGAATCCTGGAGGCTATTCTTAAGAACAAAAGAAACCGCTGCACGTGACGCTGGCCTCTCAGAGAAGCAGTTGCAGAGAGTTCATCTCACTGCGCTGCAGAACGGACAGGTTCAGGACAGCCTTTGTTCCCGCTGCCATAAAGTTTCAGAACATAACATTAAAGTATAACTGCATTACTATTACTACTGAATTGTTCAATTCAATTTCATTTGGAAAGCCCAATATTACAATACAGACGTCTCAATGGGCTTCACACCGGCATTTATACAAAAGAATATAAAGTCCGTCAAAACATATAAACAAAAGCTGGTTGCTAGACTAAACTAAACAGACTAAGCTAAACTGGCATCCCTGCACTTAGACCTTCCTTCTCAGTAAGGAAAAACTCGTAAAAAAACAGAAGAAGTCAGAAGAATTGCCCCACCCCCCGTGCGCCAGGGTCCCCCAAGGGAGATACGCCCCATGCTGCAGACGACCATCCGCCCACCCCACAGGAGGTCAAGGAGAGAGCAAGGCAGGGGCCACCCATTCAGGAGGAGGACACCCAAGAGAAGTAGGGCCCCCAAAAAGGGTTGTGAACATGCGCCGACTAAGTTCATCGGCTGCTGGAATTTTGGAGAAGCCCATCGTTCAGGATAAAGTACTAGAACCAGGACCACAGGGACACGGACACCCCCAGGCTCAGATGTGATGTGATCCCTCTCCCCAGGAGAGAGGGCCGCCAGGTTCCCCCCACCAGGGATGGTGTAGGGGGCAGAAGATCAGAGGTCCCACCTTCCTTGTGTGATGTGTGTGTGTGTGTCCTTGTGTGTGTTGGAGTGTATATTGTTGGGGTGCAAAGGGTGTGTGTATTAACAGGCAGAGTTAAAACTGGATGGTAAGGCACTAAGAGGACATCTCCTGATTGCTGGTAGTAATGTCCAAGCACCCCGTCTACCAAGAGTCCTACATGTCTAGGGTGAAATTAAAAGCGAACGGGGAGGGTCCTGAATCCGTACAGCAACCAAGGGGGGGCCACTGCCAAACAGCTCCACCCCAGAGTTGCATCGCAGGCTGACCCCCACACCCTCATCACCCTAATATGTGGTCGCATGAGGGCCCCATTTGAGATCATGATTGGTCTGGATCAGGGGGCGGCACCAACTTACTTTTACCAGTATTTTTGTGCAAAGTTAGTTTTTCCTCCTCATGTAAAGTCAATATTATTTGTATTTTTCTTAGTAGTTTTGATGTGTAATAATTCTGAATGAGAATGTTAAGGTTCAGATGCAATAGAAAAGAAAATAACTTAAGTGCAGCAGAGACTATGTGCTACTTCATTATTGTTCATTATTCTTGTTGATGGATTTCCATTTTCCCTCTATTACTGTGATTGATACTGTTTTGTTTGTTTAAACAAAAATTAGGAAACTAAAAGACGTGAATACTTCAAACTTTGATGTTCAGTTTAGGGAAAGTAAATGTTAATATTTATATATACATAGCTTGTTGCTGTGTTTTTGTGCGATAATTCTGATAAATGCCCTGCGACAGACTGGCGACCTGTCCAGGAGTGGCCGGGGTCAGACTCCGGCAGACCTGAAAGGGCCATTTAGAAAATGGATGGATGGAATTCTGATGAATAAATAGTTACATTTCTACACTTCAGTCCTCTCTCTCTATTGTAAAACAATATTCTAAATAAACATACTTAATTAAAATGAGTCAAATATTTTAGTCTTCACTTCACACATGCATTAAGCTGTGAGGATGTCAATCCTCTGAGTTATTGTTTGTATGCGACTGCTTTTATGTAAAACAGTGTTATTGAAACTGTGTTTCAATAAACTGGAGTGTTTAGAAGAACAAGCAAATATGGCTTTCAAAGACCATTACAGACATTTGTTGCTCCACGGCCTCCTCACAAAAACCCTCTAACGCTTTGCAGGAAAAGCTTTGATGGGTTCAAACCTCATTGCTTTGGGAGGAAGTCATGAGCTACAATAACGCTTTTACCATGGGAGTAAAAAGAACATTTCAATGGAGCTGTTTTCTGGGAGAATCAAAGGCATCAGCTTTTACACATTTTAGCAATTAATGGCCATTTTAAGGAAATCATAATAAGTATTTTTGAGGGGAATGCAGTCAACAAGGCCAAAAGATCTGAAGACAAACTCAGATTTCCTTCAGGGAAAGTTGAAATCATGAATACTTTGATTGAAACACATCTGAATATGGAGCAGTGACCATTCCTTCCTGAGTAAAAAAGACTTAGGGTCAGGCGGTTCTGCCCAGAACCACATGGAGGACTCGCTGGGTCTGTTAAAGCAGCTGGAAGCAGCACAAGAACCAGCCTGAAATAATCAGGCCAGAAAGACAAATGAGCCCTGAAGGCAGCAGAGGAGACATTAGGAGGACATTAGAGGAGGAGGAGCAGGATTCGGTTTGCATGGCCTAAATAGAGAGGAGGAGCAGGTGAATGACTCAGTCAGAAGACCCTCTCTAAACATCACCTTAAGACACAAAACCTCCACTGACCTGGTTTCAAGCAGGTAACTTTGAAAGGCTCGGCCCAAAAAAGTCCAATTTTTAAAGTAAACTGTGAAGTTTCAAAGTTTGGGGTAAAATAATCCTTGAGATTGGGGCTGCATCTCCTACTGCAGCTCCCACACTCCTGGAGATCAGAATCATGTTCCTCACAGATGTTTTGCTGTCACTCCTGTTGCTTTGGAGTCTGGACAGAAACCTTAGAAGACAGAACTGGATGCTTTAGTCTGAAGGTTTTGTCTGACCACCCTCCAGCATGTTCAGGGGCTGAGTTCAGGGGGGAGTTCTCTCAGCTCAGGTTGCAGTGTTCTTTCTCCACTGCAAAAACAGAGACGGGACAGAACCATGTTCTAATGCTGCAGAACATCAACCGCTGGAACACAGAAACCTCTGTTTGAAGCAAAGAAGAAGACTGGAGCGACATGGGTCCTAGAAAGGGTTCAAGACCTGTGAGATCGAGGAAATACTTTCTGCTCTTCACAACGTTGCCTAAATTTGGATCCTCTCTGATTTGATGAAACCAGATAGAAAGTACAATTCTCGAGGAAGCTTCCCAGATAAAATGCTCTAAATCAATTGAGCTGAAGACCGGAGTCTGTCTCCATCATTCACCATTTGGCTGAAAACCAGGACTAACATCTGACAATGTGGGCACACGATTCTGGCACAAGAAAGGTTTTAACCCAAATCTCCATGATTGCTTTTCAGTGTGATTTCTACCTAGAAGATGTAGATCATTCTCATATTTACATTTGTTGCAGGAACTCACAACTAAACAGACAGAAAACTGGGACAAACAGATAAATCAATAAAACTTTCTGTTTCCCATATTTCTCTGCCTCGTCTCACCAACAAAATTCCCCCTGAAACAAAGAATCTCCATAAATATTTGGAAACATTCCTCCAACCATCGAAGCACAGAGATGTGTGTAGATGTTTGAACGCACAACTTCATGTTCTGGAGAAGGGCCAGCTGACAAACAAAAGCGTAAGAAAAGTGTGCAACTTTCCCATTCACCTTCTTGCCAAACCTTCATTTATCAGTCAACCTTTGACTGTTGGTCAGTGGTGAACTGCAAACACAACAGCTGTTCACACCAGGTCCTGCTTGACTCTAGCATCTGTACTTTCTGTAGGTTTGATCTATGCCGGCATCTTTCCACCCCCCCTCCAATTACAGTGCTTGTGAAAACTGCTGATTGATTCCATCCACAGGCCCCCAAGGCCTCCATCCATACAGTCCTGAGATCAATATTCCTAATGGAGACTGAACGAGGGGGGTCATATCTGTGCTCACAACCACCCCTGCTGCTTTCTGTCTGTGTCCAACAGGAGGGGATTCGGTTCCAGTTGACCCCCCCCCTATTCAGGATGAGCTGAAGGGGCCGTGGAGGCTCCCACTGCTGCAGGGTGCACCTCCGGACCCCCTGGCACGACTGGTGATTAGGCTTGAGAAGGTTGTGATGCTTACATTGAAGAGATGCAGGTCAGTCCAGAGCCTGCAGCCTTCTCTGTGGGAAGGAGGTGACCTTTGCACTTCATGTTCCCGAACGTCATACAAGGAACAGAAGAAATGGATGTTTTCTCGAGTGCTTCCTTTCATATATTTCTGCACATTTCCGCAGCAGATCAGACATTCAGTACCTAATTGGAGCACCCTGGACTCCCACACCAGCTTTCTGAGCATCTAGGGCATGGTCGCACTATCACCCCCCCCCCACACACAGACAAAGACAAACATTTTAAAAAGCCTGCCTTTGATGAGCTGATGTGTGGGCTTCTGCAAGCTAGCTTCCAAATGCCTTCTTTTGTAGCTATCGCTTCAAAAGCAGAATTCAGGATGACTCGATGGAAGTGGAACCTCATTTCTGACAGTGCAGCTATGAGCCGCAGACTCACACAAATCCTCTTAGACTACTTTTATGGGAAGTTCCTCCTCTGCATTCAGAGCCATCATTACTTCCATCGACAGCAGTTTAGCTGATTTTCCTGTTTTCTTCCAGCCTCTGGAAGGCTTCCAATGAAAGTACTCCTGTGAAGCTTTATCAAAGCTTTTTTTCACTGTTCGCTTTTGAAAACTGGCAGATCTCAGAAATCCCAGCTGGTCTATCGCACAACTATTAATAATGTACCAAAAGGCGATGCCAGAAATCCTAATGGTGTGTTTGAAAAGCCAATGGATGAGGTAACTGTCAGATCTTGTGCCCACGCAGCCAAACAATTATTTTCCTTGTTGTTTTACAGTAAAGAAGACAAAAGAAAGCAGGACTCTCTTCAGTCCGGTCTCATTGCCTGCCTGGATGAGATGTTATCTCAAGCAGCATCTAAATACAGCAAACATTATTGTGGAGTGCAGGTGAAGCACCACAACATGCTATGATGCACACAACTGCTGGAGATGCATGATGACTTTTTAATGTGTCTCTCTGGTCTTTTAGCAGGAAAATATTCACTTTTAGTCACGATGCACATGCTGATGTAATCAAGATGATGGTTAGAGTTTTATATTAGTTCTGGAAGAGGATTTTCCTGCACTTCTGCAGTGCATGATTCAGATGGCGATATTGCAACAGCGCCGTCCATCAAGTGGCTTTCAATGCTTTTGTTCTCACAAATGCCAACCAACCAGAAACCAATAGATGTCTTCAAAGTTACAAACCTCCAAGGATGTGACCAGGCAAAAGAAACCTAACGTATTAAATAAACGCCAAAACAATCTACTATCAAAACACAAAATGAGAATAAAAATCGATGAAAAATGAATGGCTATCCTGGCAGCAAACACACATCTATGTTCTCCTCTGCTGGAAGCGACCGACGTGATCCAGACGAACGAGAGGTGACGCGTGCACTGCAGCACGCTGTTGTGTTGTTCAAATAAACAGTCCTTTGGTTCAGTTTTATCTTGTTTTATTTGACACACATGTGCTTCAATCTTTCTGCTAGCTCGTTTCTGTTCTTCTCCCGCTTCTCTGTCTCCGTCTCGCGATAACTCAGGAATATTGACTATACTACATTTTCCTCCCTTGTTTAGAACAAACCTTTCTAACTCATAACATTTCCTATACTTAACAAATCACAAAATCACATTGTTCTCAAACTAAATCAAAATACTTTTCTTTTGTTTTTCTTTTTCAAATACCATCGTAACAACTTGTCAAGAAATGAGAACATACACATTACATGCTGTTTTTTTTTTTTTTTTTTCAAGTCTCTCTGTATCTGATGGGCTTTCTGATAACCCGGCCCTTCCTGGTAGTGATGACATCAGATGTAGAGGGGTCACGTTCTGGTGGGGTCTCAACTGATGGAGCAGTCTCGCCATTTGAAACATCCCCTGTCTCATGATGGTTTGGTTCACTGCAGGCTGATGAAGGCTCAGGGATGTCAAAGTCAACCTCCAGTGGTGTTTTACGAAGATGCTTGACATTCCTGATCACTTTTGATCCATCCTCTGTGTTGACCAGTTCAAAGGAGTTGTCGGCGGTGTTTTTCAGCAGCACATAGCGAGTCTCTCTGAATGTTGGATCCAGCTTTCCATTTTCCATACTCGCAATGTAAACTACATCACCAACTTCAAAATTGTGCTCCTTTGCTCTGCTGGTCTGGTCAGCATAGTGCTTCATTTTGGTTTTGTATTCCTCGTGATGCTTTCTGAGATCTGTTGCTTTCTCCCTTTCTGTTAGAGGTCGATCTTCTTTTTCAACATTTGGACATTTAGTGCGGATGTCTCTTCCAAACATTAACATGGCTGGCGTTTCTCCTGACGCTCTGTGTGGTGTCGAACGATATGCCATTAATATTTTTGGAAGTTCCTCTGTCCAAGTCTTTCCCTCACATTTGCTTGCCCTGAAGCTTTCTTGAGGTACCTGTGAAACCTCTCCACTTTACCATTGCTCTGTGGAAAATAAGGTGATGCTCCGATGTGCTTAATTCCACATGACTTTAGAAATGACTCAAAAACCTGTCCTACAAACTGCCTGCCATTATCAGTAACAGCCTCTAGGGGATAGCCAAATCTAGCAAATATCTTTGTCAGTTCTGTAACTACAGTAGCTGAGGATATGTCTGCAATAACTACAGCCTCTGGAAATGAAGTATAGTAGTCTATCACAGTCAGTATGTACTGGTTTTAGATAGGACCTACCAGATCCATACCAAGCTTAGTCCATGGTCTTGGTGGTAGTTCTAGTGGTTGGAGGGGTTGATCGTCGTGCAGTGGCTGGTTAAGAACACAGGCAGAGCAGTTTCTGATCAGTCTTTCTACATCCAAGTCCATGTTGGGCCAGTAGAATTTACTCCTTAGATATTGTTTGGTATGAACCACCCCTTGGTGAGTCTCGTGTCCAATCCTCAGTGCTTGCTTTACCATTTGTCTGGGTAACACTATCCTGTGTCCTCTCAGTATGAGTCCATCATACGTACACAACTCTCTTGCACATCTGTTATATGGCTGCAGTTCTTCTGAAACTGGATTTGGCCATATTCCTGTCTCAACTATCTTATTTAATTGTTTCAGTGTTTCATCCTCTGCTGTTTTCTGTTTTATGTCCTTTAGGTTCATTGCTTGTACTCCATGCATTGTCAACGACAACACTCTGTCTACATATGTTTCCACATACTCGTTGTACTCAGTCTCAGGTAAAGGAAGTCGTGAGAGTAAGTCGGCTACATTGGACTTTCCAACTATGTGTTCTATCTTGTAGTCATATGGTTGTAGTCTCGAGCCAAGTCTCTGTATTCGTGGAGGTGTCAGCGTTGCTTTGTCTGGGTTGAACATGTAAATGAGGGGTTTGTGGTCTGTTTGCAAAGTAAACTTGCCTCCCCACAAGTAAGTTCTAAAGTGTTCTACAGACCATACACAACCTAAAGCCTCACGTTCTATCTGAGAATAGTGACATTCAGTTGGAGTCAACGAACGACTTGCATACGCTACTGGCTTGTTCTGTCCATCTATCTGGGTCTGTAGCAAAACTGCACCTAGTCCTACTGGACTTGCATCACTTATGACTATTGTAGGTGCACCTAGTTTAAAGTATGCCAGGCATGGCTCACTCACCAACGCATCTTTCATTGCTTGGAATGAGCTCTCTGCTTCACTTGTCCATTCCCACACTTGTCCTTTTCTAGTCAGCTTCCGTAGTGGTTCTGATAAGTTTGCATAGTTCGGTATGAATTTCATCAGAAATCCACAGGTGCCTAGGAATGAGCGGAGTAGCTGAACGTTTTCAGGTCTGGGTGCTTTGCAAATGGCTTCAACCTTTCTTGGGTCTGGTTTGATTCCTTCTGCAGTGATCACGTATCCAAGTATTTCAATTTGCTGTAATCCAAAAATGCACTTGTTACTGTTGAGGGTTAGGCCTCTGTCCTGAAATCTCTGAAAGACTTGCCTCAGTCTCTGTTCAAGCTGCTCTTCACTCTCTGCAAAGACCACTAAATCATCCATGCAGCAAACTGTGCCAGGCATTCCACATAACATGATGTCCATAGCTTTCTGGTAGGCTTCTGGTGCACTTGATAATCCAAAGGAAACTTTTCGGAAACAGTAGCAACCTCTGTGTGTAATGAACGTTGTCAGGGGTCTGGATTCTGGTGCCAAGTCACACTGCCAAAACCCTTTCCTTGCATCTAGTTTAGCGAATACTTTAGCTCCTTGAACAGCCTGTAAGATACTATCGACTGTTGGTACCGGGTGTCTTTCTCTGATCACGGCTCTGTTCACTTCTCTGAGGTCTACACATAGCCTCACTTCTTTTGTGTCCTTCTTTGGTACAATCAGGATGTTCGAAATCCATTCTGATCCTTCATTCACCTCTTCTATTATGCCTTGATTGAGCATCTTATCTAGTTCCTGGTTTACAGCTTCTAACATTGGGTAAGGGACTCTCCTCAAACCTTGTGCTACAGGAGGGACTTTTTCATCAACTGTAACCTTGTGACTGTAACCCTTAATCTGACCAAGTCCTTTAAAGACTAGTGGGTACTCTTTAACGAGCTCGCTGAATCGTTCTGTCTGCTCTACTGTGTTCACTGTTTCTCCTGTGTTAAATATCTTTAACTCAAAGATTGTTTTTCTACCCAGCAGTGCTTCTACATTACCTTCAATCACATATGTGTTGTCTGTAACTATGTTGTTCTTCCATCTCAGTTCTGCCTCAAAGTAACCTACACATTTAAGTGGAGTAGTCTGAGCATAAGCATAGAATCTCTTTTTTGTAGGTTTAAGTTTTGTTTCAGTGGACATTATTCTTCTATAAAGATCCTCTCCTATGAAGTTTCTGCCACTTCCTGTGTCTATGACCATTTTCAGCCATTGTGCATTCACCTTAATTGTCTCTGTGCCCTCAGAGTCTACAGCATGGATAAACTCATCTGAATCAGAGTCAGAAGCATTCTGTACTACTGCTCTCACTGGTTTACTTGACTTTATCTTTTCTTTCTCTCTATTCCTATCTTTAGTTTTGGTATGAGCTTGTCCTGCCTGTGCCTGATTTTTCTTTTTAAAACACATACGTGCGTAATGCCCCGTTTTCTGACAGAAAAGACACGTCGCTGTCTTTGCACCGCATTCATCCGCTGTGTGAGTGTTCATTCCACATCTGTAACACTGGGCGTCGCTGTCGGCTCGCTCTTGGTTGCCTTTTGAGTCATGCGCTGTGCTGGCTGCTCGTCCGCCATTTGCGCGTGCACTTTTTTTGGTGAAATGAACTCGATTGTTCCTGCTTGAGTGACCAGAACTCTCCGTGAAAAGTTTAGATTCTGCCCTGTGCGGCTTCAAAAGCTCGTGCTATTGACAGTGCTTTGTCTAAACACAGTCCATCTTCCTGTAATAACTTGTCACGCAGACGTTTCATAGCGCATTTCTCCACGATCTGATCCCGAAGCATGTCACTCTCTAGTGCGCCAAAGTCACATGATTTTGCCAGCTCTCTCAGTGTGTTTACAAACGCATCTACTGTCTCATCTGGGTACTGAGCTCTGAGCCTAAACTTGTGTCGCTCTAGAACTATATTTCTCCTCGGAGTAAAATACGCATCTAGCGCAGCAACAGTCTGTGCATGTGTACCTTTGTCTCCTGGGAGATTGGTGAAAATCCTCTGAGTCGGCGCTCCGATACAATGCAACAGTGTGGCTCTTCGTATCGAATCTTGTGCATTAATTGTACCGCTGGCAACTTCGAAAAATCCGTAAGAGTCTATCCATAGGTTATATTCTGTGAATAAATCAGAAGCGTTAAGGTTCAGCGGAACCGGTGGGGCTAGTTGAGCATAGCTGGGTCCTGGTGCAGCTCGTGCAGATCCTTGGCGTTGGTCGTCAGACGACATCGC
This sequence comes from Adrianichthys oophorus, assembly GCA_036245035.1. NCBI lineage: Eukaryota > Metazoa > Chordata > Actinopteri > Beloniformes > Adrianichthyidae > Adrianichthys > Adrianichthys oophorus. The sequence goes on from BSAI01000161.1 coordinate 636,242, forward strand.
TGAAATTTTTTTTCTTTTCTTTGGCCGGAACGTAAAATCCTAGTCGGCCTTCTTTGTCTTGGGGTCCTTGGTAAACATCATCCTCGTCGCCAAAATGTTGTGTTGTTCAAATAAACAGTCCTTTGGTTCAGTTTTATCTTGTTTTATTTGACACATGTGCTTCAATCTTTCTGCTAGCTCGTCTCTGTTCTTCTCCCGCTTCTCTGTCTCTGTCTCGCGATAACTCAGGAATATTGACTATACTACACACGCAAACATCGACACTTGTGGTTCAGAAGAAGGCGCTTAAAGGTGCTCACACGCTCAATGTGAGGCGGACACTTTCAATGGAAAGTCAATGGTTTAGACGTGAATTGAGGTTCAGCGGCGCGGCGAGCCAGAGTAAAAAAATCTAAACTCTGGGGAGGTCGCCACGTCTGTGTCAACCAATCAGGGACTCAACTTTGGACACGTGCTGGTTTCAGTGACAGCGGTACATCATCCAATACGGTGGATCGGATCTCCTGAACTTCCATTCATTCCTTAACCTGATGGATCCCTTTCAGGACAGCAGGGTTTCCTGAATCTTTCCCGCTACTGTTGGGCGACAGTCTGCTTCAAACACGGTCAGAGAGAGACGGAAACACCGTGGAAGCGGCCGTCATCCTGACACAGCGGGACTGAAGCTCACTGTACCAGAGAACCTCTAAATCAGGGAGGATCACACTTTTTTAACATGTGAGCTACTAAAAATGCATACAATAATGTGAAGTTTTGATTTAAATGCTCAAACAAACAACCAACATGCTGTTACAGCAGAAACACATGATTTCTGTTTACAGGAAAAATCCATGGATGAACAAATGCTTTGGTGATAACCAGAGCGAGCCCTTCACTCAGCATTGTGTAGGTATCTGTCTTTATGACAAACCCTGCTGTCCATCAGCTGCTCTGCGCTGTCTGTGGTTAATCTCTATGCTTTGTAATCTTTTTTATTGAAAGAACCCCGGGTTCGAATCTCACACCAGCTTTTGCAATTCATTGAATCTTTTTTTCCGCTAAATTACTGAACACACATTACTTTAAATATGAATGAAAAACTGTATTTTTTGTAATACCATACATATTTAACATAAATAAATGTAGTCTATAAAACCTTTATTTAAACATTTTTTTAAAAAGATGTTCATAGGAATGAATACATAAAATGCAAATATATATTTAAAAAGTAATTCTCAGCAACACAGAGATTCCAACCTGGTTATATCTAGAGTGGGAGAGTTAGTGCAAGAGCACGACAAACCTCTGTCACAAGTGCTGGTTCATCATTTTGAGGGTGAGTGAGTAGAAGGTTTATAAAGTGGTTAATTTCTTTTTGATGTTGACGGTCTACATGGAGACGTGATCACTAATGTTTTTGTAGAGCTCTTTGAAAAAGAAAGAAACTGATCTCTAAACATCATCGTGTCTTTTATGTACTGTAAATGAAATACAGACAAAGCTTCATGTAGTGATCAACAACATTAACTAGTAGCTCCTCCCACACACGAACAAGGCGGCGAGCTTAGAGAACACATTTTTGGCCACACGGTGAGAGAGGGGTGGGTATGAGGTAAGATAGCTGTCAAAAAGAATCGTATTCATAAAGAAAAAGTTAGATTTATGAAGAAAACGTTGTGCACAAATGTATATCTTGTGCACAACTTTGCAGAAAAAATATGAATACAACCTTTAGTTTTACGTTTCACGTGTCTGTTTTGAATATAACTCTAGCTTGTCTTGAATACGTATTTCTCCTGTTAAATCACTGTCAAAAATACGTCACGGGTCACAGGCATAAACATCGAGTCCCACAGCATCGATTCTTTCAACTTCCGCCTCAATGACTGTGCCATTGATCTGCTACCAGGGGCCACACCCTCACCGGGCCGGGTTTTCCCCTTGTCTCAACCTGAGACTGAAGCCATGCAGTCGTACATACAAGAGGAACTAGAACAGGGATGGGCAACTCCAGGGCCGCAGTGTGTGCAGGATTTCCAGATATCCAAGACCTACCCATGACTGATTACCTGCTTCAGGTGTGTCCAGCCAATTAGAACATGCCAGATCATGGTATGTTGGAAAACATGCAGGAATGCGGCCCTCGAGGCCTGGAGTTGCCCATCCCTGAACTAGAAAAAGGGTTCATCCGGCCGTCCACGTCCCTGGTTTCAGCTGTTTTTTTCTTTGTGAAGAAAAAGGACGGTGGACTTCGCCCCGCATTGAGTACCGTAGCCTTAATGAAGTCACAGTCAAATACCATTACTCCTTGCCGTTGGTTCTTCCGGCCTTAGAGCAGTTGAGACAGGCCCGTTTTTTTACCAAATTAAATCTTCGAAGTGCTTACAATCTTGTACACATTAAAGAAGGTGACGAGTGGAAAACTGCCTTGTCCACTACCACTGGTCACTACGAATACTTAGTCATGCCGTTTGGTCTTTCCAATGCTCCGTCGGCATTTCAGGCTTTTGTCAAGGATGTGTTCCGTGACATGCATGAAACATGTAATTGTGTACATTGACGACATCTTAATCTATTCTAATACTATGGAGGAACACATCTCACACGTTCGTCAGGTCCTGCAACGCTGGATTGAGAGCCGTTTATATTTCAAACAGGAAAAATGTGACTTTCATAAGACCTCTGTGACCTTTCTAGGCTATGGCATCAGTACCCGGGGGTGGCCATGGATCAAGGCAAAGTGAAGGCAGTGCTGCAGTGGCCTCAACCCACCTCCCTAAAGGAACTTCAAGGCTTCCTAGGGTTTGCCAATTTCTACCGGAGGTTTATCCGAGGTTTCAGCTTGGTGGCAGCCCCCCCCATGTCTTTGCTTAAAGGATCTCCCAAAAACCTGCGGTGGATCTTCAGATGCAACAAATGCTTTCAGGACCCTTCAACAGCGTTTCTCTCAGGCACCTATTCTTCAACATCCGGATCCTTCACTTCCATTCGTGGTCGAGGTGCATGCTTTTAGTACAGGCATGGGGGCCATCCTGTCTCAACGTCACGGTAAACCATCGAAAATGTTTCCCTGTGCCTTCTACTCTAGAAAGCTGACTGATGATGAATGCAATTACGACGTGGGGGATCATGAGTTGTTAGCCATGAGGGACACTTTCTCTGAGTCGCAACACTGGTTGGAGGGAGCAGCAGGAAGTCTGTGTGTGGTCTTGGACATGGCTGTTTATATCTTTTTTCCAGCAGAGCAACAGTAGCAAGATCATTTTCCTGCCAGGGGATCAACATCATTCTACAAAGTTTAATTCTATCATGCTTATTCAGTTGAATCATGTACGACTGCATGGCTTCAGTCTCAGGTTGAGACAAGGGGAAAACCCGGCCCGGTGAGGGTGTGGCCCCTGGTAGCAGATCAATGGCACAGTCATTGAGGCGGAAGTTGAAAGAATCGATGCTGTGGGACTCGATGTCTATGCCTGTGACCCGTGACATATTTTTGACAGTGATTTAACAGGAGAAATTCGTATTCAAGACAAGCTAGAGTTATATTCAAAACAGACACGTGAAACGTAAAACTAAAGGTTGTATTTATATGTATTCATATTTTTACTGCAAAGTTGTGCAAAAACTTTGTCTTTATGAGTATAACTTTTTCTTTATGAATACGTTTCTTTTTGACAGTTACCTTACCCCAAAGTCGGGCCATGTGAATTGGCTGCGAGAATCCCGATCGGTGTGAATGCAGCTTAAGGCTGGAAGCATGTTGCTGTGCATGTTTGCACTCGACTGCAGAAGTAAAAGTCACTGAAAAACCTAGAAATGAGCATCAGATCACTTCAGTATTTCATAAAAAACTCTCACTCATCTTCCTTTTGCGAGTTCTTCATCTCCTCTACATCATCTCAGCATCTAAACATAACTCACATTAATTGTGGTTTGACAGGTTCTTCCAACTCCTTAGAAAAACAGATTTTCTGTGTTTTTGAGAACTTTGTGACTTAGCCCACCTTCTTCCATTGCCAACATCTCCTTCCTCTCAGCCACACTGCAGACTTCATCACATCCTACCTCCCAGTCTCCAAAGAACTGGCAGGGAACCAGTATCATCCTTTCTTCTGGTGGTGACCACCTCCTGTTCTATTTTCAGACAGAACAGATATGATAATTTAAGTGAAATTTTTCTATTTTATTGTTTTTTTTAAACTTTAAAATGAAAATGGTTAAATCCTCCGTCTGTGCTAAAACTCTTTCAGTTTTTCAATGGCACGTTTTGAACCTCATATCACAGTTTTTCCAAATTTTCTAAAGCCTTTGGATAAATGTGTTAATCCTGTTTTATCTCTTTTTATGCATTACAAAGCAGGTCTTCTAAACCTCTTCTAAAGATGGTAATGTTTTACTCTCCATAAAAGAAAGCAATTCAACATTTTAGTATCTTCATCAAGGATTTTCAGAATAATTTAGAAAAGTTTTTATTGATCCCTGTGGCACTCGCCATAGGACTTGGTGTATTCCTGATCTTGTTTTATGTATTTACAAAGGTTGTTGTATATTCTCTAAAAGACTTCCTCATCCTCTCTACTCTAGTTTTGGAAAAAAAATCTTAATGACTGAACAACTAATGATCTCCGTCACTGCAGGCAGTGTTTAAATATCCAACAACTGAGTTTACACTATAAGGTTTTGTTAGAAAATACAGGAATGTTCAAACAAACAGAAGAAAAAAGTCGTTTTTTGCCCTGATTCCTTCAGAAAAAAACACAGGCTCAGAAATGGGAAGGCCTTTGGAGAAACGCTGCAGTTAGACGGACAGACCCTTTTTGGAGGAGGCGCCACACTTTCAATTCTCACCTACCTTCAATGATAAAGTGTTTTTGTCACTGAAGGGCACCTAAAATAGTGTCGTATGCGGAGCTGCCCAGTACATGGAAAACTGGAACACAGAAGGTTCTGGTGGCCTCGTCCTCCCACAGGGACTTAAAAAAGCACACAGAGCCACTGCCGCGCTCATTAAAACACCCTCAGTTTGTTGGAGGAGAGAAACTTTTCTCACAGGAAGCATCTTCTTTGCTGAGCTAACTTCATTCAGAACCAGGTCAGGGAAGGAGACTGTGCTGGTTTATCCAAGCACACCTCATGGGCAGGTTTGTGCGTGATAGTTTAGTCAATTCCAAGGAAGGAGGTCCCTGACAGCACCAGCGCTGATTAACCAGAGCATTCTCCTGTCACTCACATGTTCCACCTGAGGAGAACTGTTCCTCTGAAGTGATCCAGCATGCTTCCCATTTCCTATCTGAAATGTTGGGATCTTAAAGCAATCCCTTCACTGAGTTGGACTTTTCCTATATATCCGTGCCAAAGGCGTGCAGGCAGCAGATGGAAAACAATCCTCCCAAACATCTATTTAAAGGCTGCGAGGGGGGGCATGCATGTGATTGGGGGGTCTCTGGAGGCTGAGCACACCAAACGCACAGACAATCAAAGCAGGCGAGTGACAACAGACCACACTGAAAGTGTAAAAACATGGGATAGTCACCAGAGATTTACTAAAAAAACATGTTCAATTTCCTGAAGGATCTCAAGCTCTCTAAAGACGTTTCGGACCTCATCTCTCTCTATGCACTGCTGCTTGTTCATGTACTTCATGGCATACATCTTCTCAGTGTCCCTCTTTTGCACAATGCATACCTGCAGAAAGAGGGGCAGAAGGGGGTAGGGGGGTGGGAGAGAGAAGGTGGTGTTAGTGCAAGGCAGAGAAAACTTCTCCAAAAAGGATCATTGACACAAAGCTGAATCTGACAGATTTGATTCCTCAGGATCTGTTAGACCCTGAAGGCAAGAGTGGAGACTGGACCCCCTCCAGCCCTGAAGAACTTCTTTCAAACACAGAGACCGTAGCTGAATAATCAGGCCTGCTCCAGCTCAGAACCAGAACCAAACTCCAGAGAATCCTTCCAGCTGTCCGCTGTCACACATCCTGCCATCAAACACTGAACAATCATGTCAACACGACTCTGCAACTTCCAACTGAAAGAAATAAATCTGTTTGTCACTTGGGATGTACTTCCACTAATTAGATGTGTTGGTGTGTGTGTGCTGTCTCACAAAACCTGCTACGGGAAGTAAAGTTTTACATGCTGGAAGCCGGAGAAAAGCACAAAGATCTCATCATGACAACAGCAGAAACAGCTGGACTTCAAGGTTTTCAAGTTGAAGATGCTTCACCTTTGAGCCAATAGGCTTTGTCCCAAAGCTGATCATTATTCATTCATTCATTCATCTTCCAATCCGCTTTTTCCCTTTCGGGGTCACGGGGTTGCCGGAGCCTAACCCGGCTACTCATGGGCGAAGGCAGGGGACACCCCTGGACTGGTCGCCAGTCTGTTGCAGGGGCCACAATCACACGCCCATACACACTCACATTCACACCTAGGGACAATTTAGAGTAACCAATTTGCATGCACGGGGAGAACATGCAAACTCCACACAGAAAGGTCCCCCAGCCAGGACTTGAACCGGGAACCTTCTTGCTGTGAGGCAGGAGCGCTAACCACTGCACCACCATGCAGCCCGCTGATCATTATAATCTGCCAAATTAACTACATTAAAAAATTCAAACCATTCACAGATGCAGTTCAATTCAAACCAAACGGAATTGAATTCTCTTCAGTTTACTACATGAATCCATGATAGCTGATTGATCGAGTTGATTCTTTCAAACTAAAAGTTCATCCTTCAAAAATGTTCTCTGGGCGTCTTCCTAAAATCTTGACACCCCTCCTCTGTAACAGCTGATTAGTGGTGGGGAGGAACTTTTAGTTTTCACAGAATCATTTTTATAATAGCTATGCCATAAACCTTCTGTTAACCTTGAATAGGAAACAACAGCCTGATTTCTGTGGTCATGGAAATGCTTGAGGAGACTCTGAGGGCGGGTTCTCCAGCCGCTCGCGTTACTCACAGGCAGGAACCGAGGACAGCGGCAGCACGGCAGCAGGAGCATCAACCGTTCCTGTAACAGCTGTGCCTCAAGCTATGACGAGGAATCTGATAAGCTCAAAATGAATGTTGTTTTTCCAGTGAAGCTTGATTCGTGACATTTATCTGAATTCCTGAGTGCAGAGAAACAACAGAAGCAAAAGCATAATGTTGTATTATTATCTGCTCCTCCAAGAAGAAAATAAAATCCTGCAATGATTCTAGGACACTTTCTGCTAGAGGGACTCTTCAGAGGTTTCATTACAGTCACTCAGCTCCTTTCCTTGACTGGGACGTTTGAATTTCCTGGCACAGGCCCACAATGTCAAAAGTCCAAATTTATTCAATCCAAATCTTGACTTGTCACTAAGAATCTGATGGATGATGCAGCATCTTTACCCACTCGACAAGTACGCAGAAATGCATGACTTTTAGTTTGAGCAGTCACCTGTCAGCCAAATAATCCTCCACTTGGTTCTTTTTTTTTTCTGATTTCACAGCAACAAATAAGACAGGTTTTCTCATTCAGCTAATACCTCACACATCCAATGCTGAGATGGTAAATGGTGTTTACTTTTATAGCGCTTCTCTACCTTCATTGAAGGCCCAAAGCGCTTTACAGGCCCATTCACACATTCACACACTGATGGTGGCTGTGCTGCTGAACGCTGGCGCCAACCTTCCATCAGAGGCAATGTCTTGCCCAAGGACACTTTGACACATGGGCGGGCAAGGCAGGAATTGAACCTGCAATCTTCCCATCAGAGGACGACCGCTCTTCCACTGCACCACAGCTGCCCCACCAAATTGCAGCATATAATCAGCTCCCAGGAGTTTTACTTTGAAAGGATTTCTTCTTTAAAGCGGATCACAGAGCAAGAAATGAGGACAAAAGGAAAGTGTGAAATGACTTTTTTTTTTCTTTCCAAAAGATCGGATTACTATTCCAGTCAGTAAACTCATCATCAAAAAGACTGTGAGGTGCATCACTGACATCCTGCAGCCAAGCGGGAAGTTTGTTGTGAACTTCAAAGACAAACAAAACTTCAAGGATTTTAATGCATTTGAGAAAAAGTCTGAATTCTCCTGGTTCTAGGGGAGTGTGAGGGACTGCTGACTAAGTTTGACCTGAAACTCCAGAGTCCTGACATTTCATGCTCTCATTAAGATGGGAGCACAGCAGGAGGACTGAAGCTTGAGCCGGATTGTTACTGTCTGCCCAGTGTGACGGTGTGCACCACCCCCTGCCCCCCCAACCCACACTGACTGAACCTTTCACTGAGTTTGGACTTTCTACACTGTGACCACAAGAGACGAGAACGCCGTGATGATGGGAAGGCGGGTTTCATTTATGAGCTGAAGGCCTGTCGGCTGTGGTTTTTCAATGCAGCAGTCAGAACAGAGTCACACTGACAGCAACTCACTGAGTCAAAGCCGTGCTTCACAGAAGCCAACTTCTGGAAAAAGGTGGGAGTGAAACATTTGATTTTACCCCCATAAGATCCATTTGTCTCCAGTTTAGTTTACTTTGTTTTGGTTTCACAGTAATCGATTACTTTTGTCATTCTCTTGTGCCACACTCTGGTTAAGCATGGCAGACACAAACAGATACCCCCCCCCTTGTGGATGCAGCATCAGGAGTTTCAGTTCATCTACAGCTGCAGCTTCTTCTCCATCATGATGGTCCGTCATGTGAAGGGATCACATGACGGAGTTCTCACTCTCCACTCCCCACAATGCTCTTTTTGCAAAGTTACCAAAGGTTTTTGTTTTTTATTGCTTCTCCTCATCTTCAGTGTCAGAGTCTGTCAAAAACAGACCCACGATTCAGATTAGAATTCACTTTTGTTAAACCATCAATCAAAGCCGGATGGTTTTCCATCAGAAACCTTTTTACTACAGAAAGGGTTTCCTGGATGCTTTTCTTCCCTTCAGAGTGCTGCATTTTCTATTTTTAGATTATTAATAATTAAGTGTCAATCATCCCACATCATCTACACACCTCAGCAGCTGGCCAACTGAGTGAAATGACGACAGTCAAAAAAGATTTATTACTTTATTCATGGAAATTATTAGTAATTCAATGCATTAGAGCCAGCTGTGAAAAAAGAGTTAACAATTCAGAGGTGAGAGGAGTGATAACGCGCTCCGCTGGCTCTTTGCATATGAATGGAGGCATTTCCTGCTGGTTACCAGAATTCCAGCAAGTTTATGCGAAACAGCAGACAGCAGGAACACTTTCTCTTCATCCTCTACAAATGGAGTTAGAATGTCCACTTATTCCTAAAGATCAGCCAAAAATGACCAAAAAACAAGTGAAAAAATTTGCGCCTAGGACTGTGTGGGTTTGTGCACTTTTTTTTTTTTACTACACACTGGTCAGGTCTTTGTGCTTAAAGGCCTGTTCCTTCAGGTCGGTTAAAGGCTTTTTGTATGTTTTTGGGTCTTTTCGTACGTGGAAAAACAACACGGACCTTGCAGACAGGACCCTGCTGCTGCTGGCCATTCAGATCTAATCTGTTCAGTGTTTGGAGAAATGCAGGCAAATTAATCAAAGTTGTGGATTCTCCACATTCATGGTAGAGCGAAGAGCAGGACGCTTCACTGGACACATCACACCACAATCAAGAACATGTGGGCGGGGTTCCGTTTTCATACAGTCACTTGTTCACTTTTCACGTATGAAACAAAGTGAAAACTTCCCAAGAATTGATTATTAAGTCTTCAATGTAAACAGTGTAGGGGGGCGGGGCTTCCCTCTGAGCGTTCTTCTGCTGTAACATCAGCTTGTTTGCCCCCTCAAACACGAAAATGAGAGAAGAGAAGAGCCAACCAGAAGAAACCCATCAGTCTGTTGGAGGGGCTGTAAGCTGTGGGACTGTGGTCACAGCAGCACTACGCTGTTGTCGCTTGGCTGGGATTTGTGTAGATACAGAAAAACTAAACCTTCACACATTTTTATTTAGCTGGAAATCAGCACGCACTGGATCAAAACGGGAAAGGCCTACTGTTTCCATGGGGGGGTCCTCTCCTGCTTCAAAAGCAGCCGACACTGAACTGGTGGTGTGGGGGCTCTGTCCTCACACCACCACATTTTCTGTCTGCAGGCAGCAGGAAGAACAATGTTCTCGTAGGATCTTGATGCCGTCACAATCCTGAACAGCTGTCCAACATGTGCAGGTGATGGAGGCTCCTGACTGCTGGATGACAGGACGATCCTTTGGTGTAAAGAACATGAAGGATGAAGACTTCCACACTGAGTACTTCTGTTTCATCCTCGAAGGCTGATACAGGAAGAAGAAACCTTCCTTAGAATTACAGCAGCAGAGATTCTCACTTTCATTAGTTTGGAGCTCCGAGTCATGACGTTTTTCGGCAGCACATCCATTATCAGTTCTGAGGAAGAAAAACAGCACCAATAAGGAGGAGATGTACAGCAGCCTCTGGACTTCATTTCTGTTGCTCCTACGACTGACTCCAAGAAAAAAAACATCCACTTTGTCGAATAAAGACGAATGCATACAGTAAATGCATCTGAGGATTTATACAAGCAGCAGAAGTCATCTGAAAAACACACAACAGCAATACTCAGAGTAAATATTCAATAGTTTGACAACTCCTATCAAAAAATGACAGCGACTCAATGAGAGAAAAAAAAAGCTCAGAAAAGAAAGTCACAAAATCTGCTGGAAAAGTCCACAGAGACTCAGGGCGACCCATCTGCTGCAGATCAGAAAACTAATTTTAAATTCTACAGAGGTTAATCGTCCAGCCCTAACTCCAGTCTTTGAGCCAGCTGCAGGATGGGAGGAGGAAGTTAAATACTGAGGTCACAGGATAATGATTTTATGAGCAGCTGGAGAATTCAATGTGAAGATATAACAAATTCTCTGTGTCTTTTTGAAATCAGTACAATTCCACTTCTTTTACGGCAAGTCGTTTGGTTTGCCTGAGAAGGCTAAAAGGTTTGGTTTCATTCAAACTCTTCTTCTGCAGCTGTTAAGAAGAGCAACATTGGAAAGAGTCTTCCTCGGGGGTGGAGCTACTTGGCAGTGGTTCCCCCCTCCCCTAGTTTCTTTATAGATTTGCCCCCTCTCTCAGTTTTAAGTGCACCTTAGACATAGGACCCTCGGTGGGACCTCTGACCTTCTGTCCCCTGTCCCTGGCGGAGGGAACAAGGCCGTCAGCAGTGGTGGCCTTGTCTCTTGGGTGAGGGCCTTCTGGGCCTGGTGGCCCCCTCCCCATACAGGGAGAGGGATCCCTTTAGTTCCCTGGAAAGACCTTGAGCGGGGGATCACATTCTATCTGAGCCTGGGGGGGTGCCCATGTTTTTTATGGTGCGGGTTCTGGTCATTGGGTGCTGGCCTCTCCAAAATTCTAACACTGGGTGAGCCTGGTCGGGCTAGGTTCTCAACACTCTTCAGTGACCCCCACCTCTCTTGGTCCCCTCCTCTAAGTGGGGGTTGCTGGCCCGTGCTGTGCTCTCTCCTGGATCTCTTGAAGTTGTCTGGAGCTCTCTTGGGCTCTCCTGGCTCGTACCCGGGGCTACGGTGGAGGGATGCTTGGAAATCCTGGGTGGTGGTGGGTGGCTGGTCTGGGGTGGTCTGGCTGGTCTGGGTGCTCGGCCAGACTGCCAGGCCGGCGAACTTCCTCTGTTGGCCTCACAGTACAAGTGTGGGGGGGTCCTGGTCACCGGTGCTGCTTCGGCGGGGATCTTGGTGTGGGGATAGATGGAAATTCTCCCTCCTTTTTTATTTTTACATTCCATCATCCACTTCAGCTTAATATAAACATGATTATAAACGTCTATCCCCCCCCTCCCCTGTTATCATCCTCCAATTTCTTAAACCCCTCCTTTTTTCACGGTTTTATGTGCCACCGAAGAACATTGGAGTCCTCTTTGGGAGGCTTTCTATTGCTACTCTGAAATCCCATGAAGTCATGGTACCTCCGACGGCTGTTTGGCCCCATGGCAAAAACCATGGTCAGAGACCTATACTTTGCTCAAAGGCAAAGGATACACTCCTTTTGTCCACTGAAAAGTGCTCCAACACTAGGTCCAACACCAGCACGCTGCCCCTCAGCATGAGCAACTCCAGAATGGTAGTCCAACCCTACCTGAGGGACTGAGATGGAAAGCCCAGGTGTAGCGTGGAGGTGAGCATGACTATATCTAGCCCATTCCTCTCGATTTATCACACAAGCTCAGACTCCTTCCCTCTCAGAGAGGTGATGGTGAGCCAAAAGCCTGATTTCATGACCAGGGATTGGGCCACCAAGTTCCTGCCTTTGACCGGTGCCAAAAAATGACCCATCTTGAGCTGTTCTAGAGGTGGTGTCCATAGGAGTGTGATCTTGCATAATTTCTTCAAGTTAGCTCCAACTAAGGTAGAGAGTGAGCCCCAACCCTCAACCTGACTGGAGTCAGGAACCTTGTTGCTCCTGACTCATAAGGCAGTTCTGAAGTGCTCTTTGTTTGACTGGAATGGAAGACCCGACCAGGAGGGTTAGGCCAGACAGCTTGGCCCAGACTCAATCTCTCGAATTTGTCCACCACATTAAGGTTGAGTTTCACAGAGTTTTCAGCTTGAAGTAAACAATACGGAAAATCTAAAGAACAAAGAACATATTAGGTTTCTCTGAAACCTTTGCAATTTCGTTTTTTGAATAAAATATTGTTCCATAGTATTTCGTTCCTGCATTAAATGTTGTATAAAATTCAAAATCAGTTTCTGAATATGATTTTTGCTGTAGTTTTTTTTGAAGAACCTCCTTTCATTTCTTTGTTTAATTTTGGTAAATTTCTTCTGGAGAACATTCTGAACTGCTGATGTCAGAACATCTCAGACTGCTATATCACAGATAGACCACAGGGGGGCAGCATAGAATGCAGCACTGTTGTTTCAGCGTTCACCCAATAGAATTTGTAGATGTTGTGCTACGTTGAGGAGTAAATCACCTTAAGTCAAGAATTTCCTCTAGAATGTTTTGGGTGAAGACCAGGAGAGTTGTTTCTCGATTCTGATGATCCTTTTTAACAGGCGCCAGTGGATGCAGTTTATTTCGCAGAACCAAAATGCAGCAATTGAAATTTTGTTTGGTGGTCATTATTAATTAAGGACAGATACATAAACAAAACTGAGTGTGACTCTAGATTTGATGCAAGGGTGCTTCATTTTTCCAGTCAGTAGTCTGCTCGAAATGAAACAAAATATCCTGTGTGTCGAGTCTGAGTTTGTGAGCACTCGTGTGTGTGTGTGTGTGTAACTTGTGTAAATTGCAGTTTGGAGAATATGGTCAGGTGTGGGTTAATGGATGACAGAGATGCACACTGCTCAAAACTGGTAATGCAAAAAATATGTATGAACAGTCACACAATGACTAAAGTCTCCTGAAGGGATGAGCCAATTGCTCCTTGGTCCACCAGGGGGTGTAGGGTGCATCTAGTGACAAAAGTGGGATCTTGTGGAACGATGAACGTAAACACTGAGGATGTCGGTTTAAAACCGTACCATATGTTACACCATTAAACCGAGGAAAGTGAATTGTTGCATCTCTAGACACCCAGAGGAGAGAAAAAGAGACACAACTGGGAAATCCAGTAGAACTAATAGTTTCACTCCACAGGCATGGAGATCCAAATAATTAGAGACAAAAATCCAACTGAAGAAAAGACCAACAGTCCCATCACTATGTTTAGGTAAAGAGCAGGCAAAATGAAAGGTGGCAAAGTGCAAGCAAGCCGGACAAAAAACCCCAGACTGGCTGGAGAGTCACAGGTGACTTCGGGCGCTGCTGCTGGGGTAACGGGCGTCACATGACAGATATGTTCATTTGAATACTGTTACTTATTTTTGACTGAAGATATACATTAGTGGTTTTACAGAGGAATGCAACCAGAGAAATGCAGAGGCTGCAGTATAATTGTTAGCTGAATTCTTGTTTTTTGTTTACACTGTGGACTGTCACCCAGCTGTGGCTCTGCCATGTTTTCAACAGGAAAAAGAGGCTCAAAAGTTATGTTTCCAACCAGGCGGGGCATCGTTTTAAAGTGCCCTCATTAGAAGAAGGAAAAGCACAAATGTTTGATTTGTAATTTTTCTGAAGTAAACTTAATACTGCTGCAAAGGCATGATTTAAAACTTGAAACAGCATTGCAGGCTGTGTTTAGAAGCACTTTTTAACCATGAATACAAAGACAGACAAAGACATTCATTCCATTTGGCTGCTTCCATTTCAGCATGCTGGTGCTTTAACTTTGCATCACTGTCACAATCTCATGGCTTAATGGGACACTTAAATACACCAGAGCCTTGAGTCATTGAAGCTTTTTAAAAAGATCAAACGAGTGTGGTGTGCAGGAGGCCATTATCCAGACACCTCCATTAGTCACAAACTACATTTACAAAGTAGTATGGTTAGGCAACGTTGCATAAACACAGAATAATTGATTCATATTAATGAAGAAGATGAAGTAGATCAAAACGAAGAAGGCTTCAGACGTGACGTCTGCCGCTCTTAATGTACTGAACGTTCAACAGATGAGCTCTCAGCCATGCTTGTGTCACTAATATAAAGCAAAACATTTTTTCTAAGAAGCAACTGAACAATGTTTTTTTTTAGTTTCTCACATTTCAGCATCCTTAGAAACGAAACTCTTTCAGATGAGAATGTGTGATGTATCAAAGGTTTCTCATACCACGGTCTGGTTAAATACTGATTGGTTGTAGGGTATGGATTAAAAAGTGATAATAAACAGTGATGATGCACATCTTATGCCACGGTCACACAATGGGGAGGCATCGGCAGAATATTCAAAATTTCCTGCTGCCGCCTAATTCTTTTTGAAAATCGTTGGCGTGGACATGAATGTAGACGGCAGCAGTCAAGCGGCTGTCAGGCGTGCAGAATGGCCCACTTTTTATATACCCCCGGGCTACCGGTGACCAATGTCAACTTTTAGAGAAAAGTCTTCAGTCACCGTAAAATGTAAACTTTTCCAGGAAACCTCTGCAGCCGCCGCGCGGGGTGTAAAAGTGCAACTGCCGCCTCCTGATTGCAAATGCTGCTGTATGGCCACCATCTAAGTCTGTACAGAGCATATCTTCACTCTGCTCCTGCTTCCTGGAACAGAAAGATCAGCTAACAGAACTGCTTCCTTTAAATGCTTTTAAAATGCGACTGAAAGAGACTGTTTCATTATCATACAAGTGTTATTTATAAATCTAGAAATGTTAATGTAATGTAACTGTATTAGTTTAATGTATTCTTTTTCTTAGATATTTAGACTCTCTTAGAGAAGAGGGTTTTAATCTCAATCCATCTGGTTAACCAGCCTGGTTAAATAAAGGTTAAATAAAATTAAATAATTAAAATCTGCTGAAAAGCTTGCATATAGATCACTGTGCGGTGGCATTTTGGGACATGTGACCTGCAGGGTAATGCCCTGACAAAGTGTCTATTATCAGAAATGAATGGAAGGAACCGTATGATGTGATCAGGCCCCCATTGTCCATTCATTTCTGATAACAGACACCTCGTTGGGTATTATCCCTTACATATCTAATGTTTTTGACTTGAATGAGTCTGTGAAACGGAAAGAGTCTCTGTCTACTAGACACCGGAATGACCTTTGAGTTTTTGGAATGAAGAATGTTCTGCAGGAAAATCAGTTTTCGTGCCCTTTCATCACAGCTGCAAATCTCATAGATTCATCCAGGTCCTCGGAAATGCAAACTATTCTGATTTTCGTGCTTCCCTTTGAGCTCATGTCAATTTTCTCAAGAATTATTTTCCAAATCTAGTCTTTAAATAGTTTCAAACTTAAAACTCCAAAGAACAGGTTGATAACTCAGCTGCTCTCACAAATAAACAAACAGCTGAAAAAAAGAATGTGAGGATGAACTCACTTCAAAGTCTTTCTGCTCATTTATTAAAGCCACAGTGTGGTATATTTTTGAAAAAATGTATTCATGCCTTTTAATCTAAACAAACATAAATATTCTGTGTGGTTGAATTCTGTTTGGTTGTAATTCGACCTGTGTTTTGAACTGGTTTGAGTTAACCTCTGTGTTTGTTTCAAAGTTTCTGTTGACAGCAGGTTGAACCTTCAGTCATCCAGTGCTGTCAATGTGTGCTTAAAGGAACAGCAGCGCTCAAAAAAAGAAGCCAAACCTCATTTAGACGCAATAAAAACTTAAAAGATGGGATGTGGTTCTCTGCCTCCTCTTTGTGTACACAGACCTTCCACTGGGTAATGGTGGTGTAATGTCACCCTTGAACACATGCACTGCTTAAGTGCTTTTTAGCTCAACATGTATGGAAAGCCTTTTTAACATTTTATCGATATCCTTGATGTCAGATGTTTTAAGCATAACTAGTAACGCCAAAAGTAAGACTAGTTAACTAGTGACAGCAAAAAATGTGAACTAGAATACTAGAAATGTTTAGAAGTGTGTATTAGTTCACTAGTGGGCACTATTTGTGCTCACTAGTGCACTAGTGACAATCTAAAAAGGCCACTAGTTAAATAGTTGCATTAATAATTATTTTACTCAAAAACATGTAAGACTGTCAGCATACAACTAGTTAACTTGTGGCGTTTTTAGAGCGCCGTCCAGGCTGGAAGGAGATCAGCTGTGCAGTGTCTTTGCCGCTGAAAAAGCCATGAAGCGGCTGCAGGTCGTTCTTATGAGGGAAAATGTCTCTAAAGTTTTGAACCAGGTAGCTCTGTACATAGAATTTATATATGGATAATCTCCTCATTTCAAACTCCAGAGTGAGCCAGTGGTGCCGCCGCAGCGGTGTTGGAGATAAGATGACTTTAGCTAGGCTACAGCCACAGCTAGCTGGAGTCAATTGAGAATAGGAGCCGTGCCTACTTAAATTGTGCAGCCTTTGAATGCAACAACCTGCGCTCTTTTGAGAGGAGGTCGCGTGGAATTGCCTTTCACAGGTAAGTTTTAACAATATTTTGTTTATTAGAGCATTTATAGGTTTGTATAGTTGTAAACAAAGACATGCTAACGGCAGAAACTGTTCCTCCCTCGTTGGATTATCTTTTACTATATTTTTTTTCCGCTATATACCTTCAAAGGTTTCCCAGTGGTATAGAATTACAGAGGTGATGGGAAGCTGCAATAAGAAGGGAGGATATGTTTGTGGCAGAGTTCTCTGAGTTCTGCAGGCAGCCCTACAATCCAGAGGATTTAAACAGGATGGGGCAGATTGTCCGGCTGAGAGAGGCTGTAATCTCGTCTGTCTTCAACTTTACATCAGATCTCTAAAAGGTAAGTTAGTGTTTTTCTTATCTGTTTTTATCTTAAATTATTTTATACATGTTCTCCATCATGAGAAAAATGCACAGAAAACATGATTTTCAATGGAGTGGGTCTTTAAAGGTATAGTTTATCCAAAAGGTAAAAATTTACTAATTGAGAGTAAACGTTTTAATCACTACCTGTTTCTGTGTATTATAATATATTGTGGAATAGTAAGACATACACAATAATGTTTAAATAACTAAAAATACTTGGTGCTTAGAGGTGTTTTGATAGTAATATCACTAAAACATTTTCTTTTGAGGGTTTCAGTCAGTCATCGGCTTTTTGAACTGCGCAAAAAGTTTTTAGTGCCCCAATGTCGGAACAGGAATGAGCCAATCATAGCCGAACCAACTTTCACTTTACGGCCTAGTGACATTCGGGACAGAAGAAGAACTAAAAAGGAGCACTGACGTTATCGTGGTGCACCCCTTGGTAATGCAAAGTGAAAAGGAATTTTGAGACACATTTCCTCCTGCAACAGACTGGCGACCAGTCCAGGGGTGTACCCTGCCTTTGCCCAATGAGTAGGGTAAGGCTCCGGCAACCCAGTGACCCCGAAAGGGATAAAGCAGTTTGGAAAATGAATGAATGAATGAGACACATTTCACGTGGCGAGATTTGAAAAGGAAAAAGCAATCTTCATTGGCTTTGTCACTTTAATTGTGTCACAGAATGAGCGGTGTTGGAGTCGAAAATGAAAGGACAAGTAATGCAGTTACATTTTGAAAATGAAAAAGCATTTCTGTTAATCAATTTTTATTTTCAAATTTGATATTTCTAACTGAATTTTGGTACAAATTTACTTGAGAACTTTTTACAAATTAAATGTCATTTTCTGTATCATTTTAAATAAGTTAGAGAATGAGCAGTTTGAAGAAGAAAAAGAAAAAGCCATTTGGAGGATTGAGTTTTCATTTTATTTTTGACTGACCAGATGCAGTTTTATTGTGAAAATGAAAAAGCATTACTGCTATTGACTTTTATTTTGAAATGTGACTCACATTTGCTTCCATGATCAAGGGCGGGTGTGGAAATTGTATTTTACCTAAAGGGGGTGTGTCGTGATCTCCAAAACAGAAGTTTTATGTTTTTTTTTTTTTATTAATGTTATTATTTTATGGCTGATCTTATTTGCACGTATTTACGACCAGCACAAAAAGTGATGCACATTGCGTATTTCCTGCATGTATTTCAAGTGCTTCCCAGGCTGGATTTTGTTGTCAGCGGCACATATTTAAAAACTTAAAGTCCTGTTAGCTGTCACACATTTATGTGTGTGAAATTTGTTCTCCACATTTGATCCATCTCCTGGAGGAGCGATGAGCGGCAGAAACATCCGCACTCAGGAACCATTTAATGGTTTATCCCTAAGTGTTACCGTAATCCTAACC
This sequence comes from Adrianichthys oophorus, assembly GCA_036245035.1. NCBI lineage: Eukaryota > Metazoa > Chordata > Actinopteri > Beloniformes > Adrianichthyidae > Adrianichthys > Adrianichthys oophorus. Next base: position 654,912 of record BSAI01000161.1, read on the forward strand.
TTAACCTTTTCTCTGAGTTGGTGCAGACAAGAAAAAAATTCAGCATTGGCTGCACGTATTATAAAATTCCGAGCAAAAAGACACTATGTGTCGCTGGATGAGCAAAGTGTTACAGATAAGCAACACAGTGTTACAATAATTACCAAATTGCAATAAAGATCATGGACAAATCTCAAAAGAGACAAAAGCACAGATAGCGCTTATATTTATATAAACAAGGGAAAAATTATGTTCAGCTCAACAAGTTAATGGTTGCTGAGTTTAAACTGGATCACATGTATGTCTTTTTTTTCTGCAGACTCTTAATATTTGTATTCATGAAAGCAAAACCATTCAAACTGTAACCTAACATCCCGAGCTGACACATTGGATTTATCTTAATATGAATTAAATATTGAATAAAAAGCTGTCGACTGTTATTGCTTTGAATCAGTAACAACTGACAGGCACCCAGCTTCAGATGAAACTGATATTAAACACGTTCTCAACTTTGAAGGTAACGGAACGGTTCTTCACATCCTGGACTGAACTCAGTGAGACTCAATCATGGTTGTCTTTAGATTTGCTGGAAAACAAAGTTTCAGGAGGTTTTTCCGGCCATTTGCCATCTCCCTCTGGAACATCTTGATATGTGCTCATAAATATTATATTCATTAAATTAAACTCAAGAACCATCCAGCTGCAGTATTGCTATTAGGGCTTTTATTTGACCAGGATTTATCATTTAAGGCTCACATATCACAGGCT
>BSAI01000161.1:665658-684456 GCA_036245035.1 Adrianichthys oophorus
TATTTAACTTTACATTTGCCATTTACAGTTTACATATATATTTGCATACATTTTTAATATTTATAATCAATGTTTAGATTTAAATTTAGCATTTAAAAGTACATATCCTCAAATAACAGATAATGGCTTTATTTGTGATAAATACTGACAAAATGTGATATAAATGCAGCACATATGAAAAGAAATGTTTAAATGTGGTAAAGTTGTAAAATCATTTTCATGAGGTGAGTTTTTTACATTTGGCGCCCCATAAACCTTAGGTATGGGGGCTGGAGCTGTTTGTCCAGGAGTTGTGGAGGGTGTCCTGGTGGGTTTCCCACATTTTCTTTAAAAAAAAGTTAACATCCTCTGATCAACCACACAAATGCAGTCCAGCAAGAAGAGTGGGGCCGACGGTGAAGCATCTTCCCTCCAGACAGAAAAAAAACAAAACTAAGCGCACAAAAACACGATTTAAGAGCATCGCTAAAACTTCACAAAAATGTATCCAATGCTGATCATAACAACAAAACTGTTGAAAAACGTCCAGAAAAAATTCCACCAGCAGCTTCTAAAATATGTACAAAACCTTCTGGAAGCTCTTTTTTGTATGGAAAACGTTTTTAGCTCTTCTGTCTGAGTCTGAGCAAATGATCTTTTAAAGTTGAGGACAGCAGATCTTCTCTGAGGTCACTTCATCTGAGAATCCCCTTGTGTTGAAACCCAAAGTTGCTCCTCCTACAAATGTTACTTTGTAAGCCAAATACCAGCAAAGAAATATATTGGAGACAATCTGCACCAAAATAATGTTAAAATCCAAATGGAGATGGCCTCTTCCAGAAGAGATTAGCAGCTGTCTCACTCTGAAGCAGTTTGTTGGACGAGTCAGATGATCTGCATTCTGATTGGTCGTCCTGAGAAAACCACGGGCAGCCATGAGTCCGTTTTCTGAAATAGTTTCCTGTTTCTGGTGAAGGATGCTATGAATGCAGATCCAGAAGGAGAACTCAGTGGAAGGTCTGGAGGATGCTGAGCATGATCGCTGACTCAAACTGTACAGCCAAAAAAGATGAACGTTTTTGAGGTTTTGTAACATTTGCTTTTCTGATTTGATTCAAGTTTATTGGCAGTATTGGTGGTTTTTGTGTGTGTGTGTGTATGGGGGTGGGGGGGGGTATAAATCTGTGAGCCAACATTTCAACAAAAATACAGCTACAGATAAGTATAAATAGTCTAATAAATAAAAGAGCGTGAGCTCTGTGGAAAAGGCTTTCAGCAGATTTATGTGTCCTAAAGCTGTTCCAGCCATATGCTCCCTGCTTTTATTGGCTGTGCAGCCGAGCTTTGTGCTGGGAGAGGGAGCAGAGCGGAGTCAGCAGAAGGCTCTCATTTCTAGGCTAAAAGGTTGCCTGGAGATACATCTGGTCATCTGACCTTCACACTTGCAGCTGGGAGGCAAGGGGGGGGGCCTTCGTGAGGGGCGTGTGGCTTTGCATGTGTCTTTAATGTAGGTGGACTCGGAGTGGAACAACAGGAAGCCAAACAATGACATTAACACAGGCTTCATCACTGTCTGACCTCTCTGCAGACGCAGAGAGGTTTGTTGGACATGACGAGCACAGTCAGCATCTCCCCTTCTCCTTTTCCCTCCCAGTGTCGGCTCCTTCCTCTGTCTCCATGCTCGCCTAATGAGGTTTTTTCCTGGTAAAGTGTCCATGTGACACAAGTTAAGACGAGGAGGAGGGAACGCCAGCTGAGTTCCTCCACCACCTCTGACCTTCCTTGTCAATCTGTATCCCTGCGCCCCCCCCCAGTTTGGATGTTAACCTGAACATGTGACTGTTTGCGTCAGGGAGCTGTCAGTGAACCGCTGCCAGATCACCACAGCCCCCGGAGAGTCCAGACTTTAATGAGCCCTCTAGCCGAAGCATCAGTTCCCTGTGCATCCAGAGCCGAGAGCACGGACGGGCAGGAGGGACAACGGGAGTGCTCAAGAGGAAAAGTAGGAAGCAAAAGAAGGGGTATAGGGAAGCAGCAAACAATTATCCTTCCTGTGAGGCAGAGTGGGGGGCCTCCAGAGCTTCAGCTCTGCTGGGAAATGAATGCCACAAAGTACCAGTCCTTACCGCATCTACTCCGAGACATCAGACACAGAACTGCAGAGCTGTTCAGTCCACGCTAGAGCCATGTTTTCTCCTGTGCAGAAAAGGACTTCACTAACAAAATTAAAAGTCACCTGAAGCCCTTAAAATTCTGAAAAAAAAACTGGTAGAAACTTTTGGAAAATGTCTCTGCAGCAGCACAGCTCAGAAAGCAAACATGGAGGTCTTTCTGATGTAATCCAGACAAACAAAAGAGCGGGAAGGGATCGCGTGGAGGTTTCTCCTCATGGTCAGTGGTCAGCAGTGACAAAAAAGTGAACTCTGGTGCACTTCACTACAGTGTAAATGGAGCGGGAATGTCCATGACATTCTCATGGCTCTTCCAGTTTCTCCATCACTCCCCACTCCACAGTAACTGCGGGGGCCAGTCAGTCACGCACTGTTGGGGGCTCTTTGACTCTGTGCCACTCCCCCGTGGATTCCAGGCAGCAGAGGGCTCCTCTCTCTGCGGCCCCCCCCACAGGGGCCTGCTTGTTGAGATAGGCCTCCTAGATTTAAATTTAGCATTTAAAAGTACATATCCTCAAATAACAGATAATGGCTTTATTTGTGATAAATACTGACAAAATGTGATATAAATGCAGCACATATGAAAAGAAATGTTTAAATGTGGTAAAGTTGTAAAATCATTTTCATGAGGTGAGTTTTTTTACATTTGGCGCCCCAACAACACACCAACCGGAGCAATCAAATCTGACTTTGACCATTTTGTTCACGTCTCCAAAGATGCAACTGCACCAGCAGATTGGCTGCACAGGAATGTGAGCGAGGCAGCATCTGAGCCCAGTATCAGGCCTTCATAATGTTCTCATGGTCCTCACACCCACTCACCCTCTGCACAAAACTTCTGCCAAGAATTGAAGAAAAAGGCAGCAGCAGAGGACTGCATGCAGACAGCTCAAGTCAATATTTAACGCCCCTGAGGAGCTAAGGAACATTTTCTTAAAGCACCAAGCAATGGTTTCATTATTCTGGAAATCTTTCATAATAAAGCAGCACCCTACACTTTGGAAGGCGGCTTAGTTTTCTTTGAAAACAGTGAAATAATTGGACCTCTAGTGATTTCGGAGAACTGGACCGGAGGAGAAGAGCTTCAAGTGCTTCAGTGTGACCACGCATCTGCGGCAGCTGCAGAACCGTCTCGAAGCAGAGCTGGACTGCAGGGATGTTCAGTTCTGCCTGATAATTAGAACACAGAGCTGTTCTGTGTGATTCTGCTCAGGATGGGTCAGGGATGCTTAAATCTAAGAGGGGAACTGGAAGGTAAGCTTTACTGTGAAGTTGTTTTTTTATAGTGAGACGATAGGAGAAAGCACACCAAGTCGAAAGCTGACCTCCCCTTGAGAGGTGCAGAAAGGTCAGACTGGAAGCAGGACGACAATCGCTTCGGAAAAGCGGAAAAAGTCATTTGTCTTTGAGGAAGAAGCCACCAGAAAAAGGTAATACAGTAATGTCATATGATCAATGTCAGGAAAAAGGCCAGGACTCAACAAGCTTCCTAAGCTGCCAGGGAGGAGATCGGGACACCAAACAGAGGCTTTATCCAAACCAGAATCCTGAAGAAGCATTCACACAATCATGCAGGATGAGGCTGCCGGCTGGACGGTGAAGTCCCACGCCTGTTCTCAGCCACTATAGTCCTGTTGGTGCTGACCAACTGAATGTTATCTTCCACACCAGATCCTGCAGCCTGTGCTTTTGATGTCTGCTCTTTTCATAGCAAACCTTGAATGAAATCACATTCACATGTGAAAATTAGAATAAGAGCAAATGTTAGAAAGGAACGGCTAATCTGAGTTTGGATTGGGGGCAGACGTCTTTGCTGCCTCTGGAGTCCAATCATCTGCTGACGTGCAGACATTCATCTGACGACTCATTACTGGAGCTGCTGATAGAATTCCAAAGTTCTCCGCATCACGAGTCAGTTTTCTGTAAATAAAGTCACTAATGAGCCAGAATCCTCCTCCAGTAAAAGCTTCAGACACAAATGCTGATGTGAAGAGAGGAGAACGCTCAGCTTTTTTTACCAGCCACACAATGAGCACCAGGACCAATGCAGATACTCCTGCGCTGTAATTAAATGGAGACACGGGTCAGAACTCCCAACAGGTTCGCTGGCACGAGATGAAAAATTTAATTACCTCTTTAAAAAGGCTTTATTCAATAAGCTCCTGTTGAAAACAGTTTAGAACTGAAACATGAGAAGTTTAAATCAGAGAAAATTCTGATCTTTAAGAACCATGATATTATGAGAACTAAGACTAATCTCTCCCCCAAGACACTGACTGCTGGAGGCAATTAGACAGACACACACAGACAGAAATGAAGACTCCATTACCTTTCCAAAGCTCCCTTTTCCAATAGCCCGCAATATCTGGAAGTGGTCAAAGTTTACTGTCAAGAAAAGAAGAAACAGAAAAAGACAGAATCACTCAGAAAGTTCTGTTTCACGCAGCAGAAAACAGGTTTCACATGGACGCTTCACAGATCGTTTCTTTCACACTCCACCTTTCAGTTCACTTTAAATGTCACGCACCTCAACTGCTGACAAAAATCATCCCTCTGACCAGCACGGACGAAAGGAAAACCTGTTCTCTGACTGTCGAACATCTGAAGATTCCCAGCTTTTTTGTGACTCGCCATCAAATGTTCTTTGTTTTACTTAACCAGTAGGATTCAGAATGAAGCCTGAAGTTGGACTGACACATTAACCTGAGTTTTCTCCACCCACACCAACGACCTGACAAAGAAATCTTTATTTGAACTCTGCACTTCTGACACAAACGTCTGCTAAAGATAGAATCCAATCTGGATGAAATAGAAATTAAACAAAAGTTTATATTCAAACCCGAAAAGCAGCAAAAAAACAATGACCATTTGATCGAAAGCACATGATGGAGTTTTTTAAAGTGAAAAGAGTTAGTAATCTGATTACTTGAGGACTGGAAGATGTATGATCCAACAGTTTTCCTTCCAAAACAGTCATTTAAGATTATATGAAAGTAACAGCATTTTCAAAAGATCCTGAAATGATGGCTGTGAAAGCATCACAGCGGGTGCGTGTGTGCGTGTGTGTGTGTGGAAAAGCGCCGGCACACTCTGCTCTAAGCTATCATTTACTCGATTACTTCAAAAGCCAGTTTGCCTTCTTCACTGTGGGCTCTTCTGCTGTAAAAGAAATAATGATGATGTGATGATGAGAGCGCTAGAAAACCAAAGCATCGATAGACTAATGAAAAAATACACAAAATGGTACATCTTCTCACACATCACATCAACACTTGATCAGGTGCTCTTAAACTTTTTTTCTTAAACTGTTGGCTAAAGATGTTTTCACAGACACACAAACATAACGCACATACACAAACAAGTACATATCAACTCACATACATTTATTTATGCACCACAGTCACCCCATCTGCCCCAGCATGGAGAGAGCAAGCCCCAGCCCAGCCAGAAAACAATCCCCCCATCCACCCCACAGCCGCCATACGGCCCGCAGCAACTCAGGAGTTCCAACGCCTGGTTCACACTTGATGCAGAAGTGCAGCAAAGCACTTCGGCGCCCTTGTTAACCTATGGTGCAGTTCACATCAGACTTGAAGCGCCGTGGACCTCACACACACACACATTAATGTTGGGGGTCGACTGCGGGGGATTGGACATAAAAAAAACAAACAAGAGAGGCGGAGAGCCCCACACCCAGACACACAAAGACACACACACATCAACATAGTGTGCTGACTAGGGAGAGGGGGGGTTTGGTTTGGTTTGGTTTGGGGTGTAAAAACACAATCAAAGAGAAAGGGGCAGGAAGCAGTTGGCCAGTTGGACAGAAACATGGCGTACATACTTTTAGAAGGTTATTTACTTACCCATGAAGACAACAAAAGAAATAAAAGCTCTATGTAACCACAGCGCCTGAAAATACGCGTCTGGTGTGATTTGAAGTGAAAGCCCCCGCGCGCTCCATTCCGAGCCGCTTGAGCCTCCTCAACTGGCTTTTCTTGTCAGCGGCTCCTTGCAAGCACCTCATCCTACCTCTAAAGGAGCACCCAGCCTCCACACAACCTCCGGTATCTGGGAGTGTATCCTTTCGGTCATGATCCATTGGTCACGACCAACTGTGAGGGTAGGAGCATGGATTGACCAGTAAATCCAGAGTGTTGCTTTTTTGGGTTAGCCCCTTCTTCATCACAACAGATCGATGCAGAAATTGCACTACAGCAGATGCTAGATCTATCTACTAACAATCTGATGCTCCCTCCTTCTTTGATTGGTGAACAAAACCCAAGATACTTCAAATCCTCCACTTGGAGGAGTTATTCACTGACGCAATAGGGCGGATCACTTTTTTAGAGTCTAGAACCATGGCATCCAACTGAGAGGTGCTAATTCTTACCTACAACTAAAATTCTTTCCATAAAAATTGTGAACAGAACCAGAGGCAAAGGGCACGGTCCACTTAGACTCAAAATTCTGACTGTAGGTTCAGCCAGACGTTTCCAACAGCAGAAAGCGCACTAATGTGCTGACCTTTCCACACACTCTTGTTCTTTATTTAAAAAGTATGTTCTTCCCCTTTGGGATAAATGATTTTACATGAGAACTGGACTGAGTGACACCCCACCACCACCACCTCCTACTGGTTATCTCCTGCTACTCAGTCATTCTATTGGTCAGAACAATCACTCTTGCTCTGATACTTTTTCTTAACTTGTTTTTGATAATCCTCATTTTTTTTCATGACAGTTTTTTCTGTTGTGCAAGTTATTCAAGTTACAAACTGACCAATCAGATGTCTCAATAAAAGTAGGTGGTGCCTTTGATTGATAGATTTGGGACTAATCACTGCTTACTGGCGTGGTCTGGTTCCAATGTGGCGACATCCTTATTGCAAAAAAATGTCAACTGAATTGACTTTATTAGGTTGGAGCTGGAAGGTAATCAATTGTCTGTAGATGTCACACTCAGTCCAGTTCTCAGTTCATTTTAGGCTTATTACTTAAACCTTAAATTGAGTTTGTGCATGGGGACAGAGATGGGGGGGGGGGGTAACTTTCAAGGAAAGTCTAAAAAAATAATGGACGCCAAAAAATGATACTTGATATGCACCTGCTGAGCTCTGCAGTCTGAAAAGATCATTGAATTAAGGAAATTTATCTCAACTTTTTGGGTTTTAGACACAAAAAGCTATGCTTATTGTTTTTTAATACTGACATAACTTCCCGACAGGCTAGTGCCTGCATGATACTCAAGCGGGTCTGGGTCTGCCAAGGGCCAATGCTGCCTTCTTCTTCACAAGACAATTCATTAGAGCGATGGAAGAGCAGGGACATGCAGTCAGGGGATCACCCTCATTTGCCATCACAAGATGTATGCGCTACTAATAAATTATATATACATGTGTGTGTGTCCACGAATCTGTACTATAGAAGCAATCTCTTTGTTGAAACCATTTTCAGACTTCAAATCTCTGGATATTACACATTTCCTGTTCAATTACAGTGTAGACAACGAGGTGAGGCAGCGCCGAGCTCTGCCTCACGTGAGATTGTACAATCATCCAAACTGGGTTGAGCGCAGTGTGTGCTGATAATCTAATTAATTACATGTTTTATATGTTCTTGACGTATTTATTACATGTCTCCTCTTTAAATTGAATAGACAGTGTATTTCACGTTTGTTTAGAGTTCAGATCTGAGATAAAGTCACTCTGACAAAGCACAAGGTGAGGCAGGGAGTAGCTCTGCTTCACTGTAGAGGGCGGTCATGAGCTCGTGTTTGTTCTTCACTTGTGCTGCTGGTAAATGTCAACAGGAGTTTGTTCCTTATGTTTTTTCTCTGACAAACTGCAAAAACGGTGGATGTAATATTGTTAAAAAAATGTCTTAAAATTGGACTTTCAAATCAAAATATGAAGTAATAAATAATGTATGATCAATGCTGGATGAACACATCGTTACTGAGACTGAGAGACTTCTGAAACTGCTGGCCTGCTAAAGTCACAGAGGAGGAATTCATTTACAAAGAAAGGTTAGAACCGTGTGCGGATTCTGTGTGGTTTGTGTGTCGACTGTATGTGCATAGGTGTGTATGTGTTTGTGTGTGTGTGTGTGTGTGGTGAATGCACAGCAGGGATGGTGATAATCATGCAGCTCCACCTTAGCATTCAGTCAGCTTCTCAAACCCACAGCACAGTCGACTCAGCACCCCCCATCTGCAGACAAAGAGCAATCAAGGGAGGCAGAGACGCCCCCTCTGGGCTCTTCCTGCAGGTAAAGCCCACAGTGCTCACTGCTCCCAGACAAAAGACAGACTTGGGGTTTTTGTGTCTTATCCAGACTAATCCTGGCTGGATTCTCCCTCCTCAGTGTCCTACATTGGTTAATTGTCTCCTACAGCTGTGAATGCATCCTTTTGCTGACATACCGCTGTGGAAGCAGCTCTTGGAGGACGACTGCAGAAGATGTGGGAGAAATGAAAACATGTCAGACTCAGCAGTTCAGATGAAAACCATGACGTGTTCTCTTCTGGAGTTTTCAAACTTTAGGAGATGAAAGGTGGGTTGCAGCTCCAAAAATCAGCTTTCATTTCAAGACCTCTTTTTCTGTGAATTCCTTCCAGGGTCTGACGCTCCTGATCATCAGATTGGCTCCTGTCCAGCAGATTTTCCGTGTAATGGATCAGATCAGTTTTTGTCATGTTCGTGTTCAGTTCTCTGACAGGTTTGGTTCTGCTTTGATGTGCACCACTCTGTGCTTCATCCTGTTTTGCGGTGTTTTGTAAGGATAGAACCTTCGACCACATTTGCCTCTGAATGGACAACATTGTGTTTTTGTCCAAAGCAGGCGTCAATACTGACAAAGTCTCTGAAAGCTGGAGCTGATTTCTGAGGGACCCACTCAGGGTCAGTAATGTCTCCTGACCCACTCAGGTTAAAAAAAAATCTTCATCTTATTAATGATCATAATAGCGAATTACACTCGACAAAAAGCTCACTGACTTCTGAGACCCAAAGAACCTGTCTAACTCCTGGCAGATTTCTCTAGTGCTCAGTCCAATGAGATATATTGCTAAAGACGGCGTGCTGGCCTGTTCCCATTGTTGAAGATACGTAAAGAGCGATGCCATATTGGATAGGAATAAAAACAGTTAGTAAAGCTAAGCAGATAAAGGAAAATGACCATAAAATGCTTAATTCTGGTTCAATCGTTTCAGCAAGTGATCTACGGCAATTCTAGCAGGAAGTTACGTCAAGACACACAAGAAAATCCAGTCAATTTACAAAATATAACCAATTTTTCACAAATACCACGGTTGACAAATGCAATCATATCTAAACAGACTGTAGAGATGAAAATAACTCCCCAAAAACAGGCAGAGAGCATTTGGACAGAGACATGGCATTACTATTTTTATAAGGTTATTTACTTACCCATTATGGCAAAAAAAAAACTACAAAATCACAGCAGAGCAGAAGAGCCTGTCGACCGTCACAGAAATAGTGTCTGGTGTGAACAGGAGGTAAGCGGATACTGCGCTCACTCCGCCTGACCACCGCTGTCACTGTGGCGTCAGGCACCCGCATGACACCGGGCAGGCAGATTCCTGCTCTTCTCTCTTCGTTTGCTGCTGCTTTCTCTGCTTAGTCATCCGCTTAAATTCAATGGGTCGTCTGGTCTGGTCTGAGGCCAAACACACATACTGTACAAATACTACGGTCATCCTCCATGAAACAAAAACCATAGGTGATCCTGCCAGAAAATGTGGGAATAGCACAAATTCCATTGACTTTGAATAGACTACAAGATCAACGTAAACGTTCACTGTTCTAAGTAAACTCACTCACATCTTCCTAAAAGGTTTTCTAGAAGTTCTCCTTTATTGACTGACAGTAATAATTTACTTGTGAAAAGTCACATCTGTGTTTTTACAGCTCTTTTTGTACAATTGTAGCACAACAATGAACCGGCATCTATCCTATTCCAATATGGCGTCCAACTTTACGTATGCAACAGGCTAGCATGACATATCTCTAGACTTTATATAATTCATTGGCTCAGTCTAATGACTGCGAGCATGAAGCCAACATTGTCATTTGACACTTTGATGACAATAAATCTTTTGTTAAACTAAAAAAGGACGATGTTTAGAGTGGAACTTCACTGAGATTTGGATTTTGTTTGTAACATGTACTTGCAACATTTTTCTGATTATGATGATAGAGAGCACAGGTAAGAAAAATTAGGCTCTAAATGGCAAATTTTGTGTATTTCTATTCAAATCGTTGTCAATCAGGAGCAGACAAAAAATGCAGTTGGAAAAGATTGTGATGTAGAAAATATGTTTGGCAGGTCACAAGCTCCCCGCTCTGCTCCGTTCTGATGCATCACTTGCAGACAAATAGATCCATGTTTTCCTTGTCTGAACTGGAATCTGGATCAGAACTGTACGGATGGACAGCTCTGATGCTGCTCGCCTTTTTTGTTTCAGCCCTAATGTTAGGTTGGGGGTGTGAGGGGCTGTGAACAAGCAGGAGAGAGTATAACAGAGAGCTCTCGGTTATGGGTGATGGGAAGGGGAGGCGGGCTTACTCCATGCCAGCAGTCTCGCCCTGAGAGGAATTTCTAATAAACCCCTGCTGCTCTGCAGAAACTATGTCCTAGAAAACAACTCGGGCTTTTTGATCTTGGGTAAAAACGACATAATTGTAATTAAAAGAGCATTGGGAACACTTTTACAATACTGTAGATCAAAAAGGGATCACAGTGGGAGTCTTTTTTTTATCATATGGAAGTGATTAAACTTCACCTCTTGAGGACACCTGTGGACTGAACACGAGTCTGACGTCAGCCCGGGTTTAACACAGGAACGTTGGTCTGTCATTCCAAGAATTTCATAAAAGGCTGGTCAACACAGTCGACCCCCCACCCCTATCCCCTCACCTTTTATCCTCCTTGAAGCAGGAGTAATCTTGTCCTAAGATACAAACAAAGGTTTCTCCTGTCAAAATGGTAAGAAGAAACAAGTCTCCTTCCATAGTCAGAGCAGCCTTCTTGTTTTCCCTGGACTGTCTTCAGTGGCAGCCTGACTTTCACAAACACGGATCAGAAAGTGTGGAGTAAATGTTTCATTTCGGTTTGAATGCTTTTTTATAAAGTAAAGTACAATGCTTTTTTCTACAGGCACCGACAGGGTGTGCTTTCTTCTCAGAGCTGGCAGTCATTAGTCACACTGAACAAGTCTGCTAACATTATTGAAAGCAGCACAAATGAGCGAAACAACGGCAGTGGCGTCTTGGTCAAGTGGTGCTCCAGAAAACAGGATGATGACGATGATCATCTTTGAAAGGGGAGTGAGCAGCCTCACGCTGCCTTCCTGCAGCTTTGATTTCACTGCAGGCTGAAGTGCAGCCTGAGCAGAGGAACCTGAGGACAAACAGGAGAGCTGCAGAGGCTGTGAGATGCTGTTACACCAGAGAAACCAAGGCTTCTCTGACCGGTTCCGGTCTCCTCTGGACGAGATCTTCTGGCAGAAGAGCTCAAGGTTCAAAACATGGGAATCCATGAGTGTTTGTCTCATCACACTCTCAGGTTTTCTAAAGAGAGTCAAAACGTCACACATCAGCCTGATCAATCATTGGATCGGATTCTCAGCATTCTTCCAGCTGCAAAGAGGCAAGAATAATCTAAATCCTGGCTTGCTCTGACACATTCCAGTCATGTGACAGCTGTACACTCAGTTTCTGAACCGAAGGACCGCAGCATCCTCGCTTCCTGAGGTCTGACTCCTCAGCAGATGCTGAAACACTGCGAGCTTCCTGCCACCGTCTGCACTGGAAAAGCTCTGCTGGGTCCAGAGCGGGTCAGCAGATAAGGTTCACCCAAAGTGTTCATGCTACAGTAAGACTCCTTACAGCTCTGGAAACAAGGATTAGAGCTGTTTGGTTTCATTGCTGCCATCTGAGATTCTGAAACAGGTTTGTTTACATCAACATTTGATGGTGATTTTAAATCAATGTTTTTATTTATAGAAAATATAACTTTGGGGGAAAAATTTTACTTTAACAGGATTTTCCCAAGAAACAAAATAATAAGGCATGCCAGGGCTGCACCATGGTGCAGTGGTTAGCACTATTACCTCACAGCAAGAGGGTTCTGGTTCAAATCCCAGCTGGGACCTTTCTTTGTGAAGTTTGCATTTTCTCCCCATGCATGCCTGGGTTTTCTCCGGGGACTCCCACAGTCCAAAAGCAGGCTTCATAGGTTGATTTATTACTCTGAATTGTCCCGATGTATGACTGTGACTGTGTTTTGTCTGTGGGGGTGTGGCCCTGCACCGACCTGGCGACCTTTCCAGGGTGTCCTGCCTTCGCCAAACAGCAGCCAGGTTGGGCTCTGGCAGTCTCCAAAAGGGACACAGCGGGTTAAGAAAATGGATGGAAGAAGGCAGGTGTGTTAAAAAGTGGTGGTCATTGGAGGGCGTGTCTTCAGGGTGCAAACAGGTAAAGTGACAGGTTTTCACAACGTGCTCAACTGTGTTTCACTGTCATCATAGTCTCTAAAGCAGATCGACCTTCTCATGTGAATATTTGCGTCTTGGCTCAGGCAGACTCCCTGTTCCACCGAGCTCCTTCGCTTCAAGTGAAGGAAACAACACACTGACCTTGGGAGCTTCATCACAAACTAAAGCCCATATCCACCTTTCTACAAACACTTCAAACTTAGAAGAAAAAGACGGGAACATCGAGGCTCGATGAGGGGCAGTGAGCAGAGGAGACCTTCAACAGCAGACTCGATCCGAGCAGCGTGCGGCCTTGACCCAGAGACAGCTTGTACTCCTGACAGGCCGTCAAAGACGTTTCCTCGCTTCTAAAGAGTGACCAGAACGCGCAGAAACAACTCAAACCACTGCTCTTTAGCGTCATCCATTATGAATCTCACCACAATGTTACTTTCATGACACATTTTTACCAACCTCCATCACCGTCACTCCGTCTGGCACAATGGGTGGGGGTGGGGTATCAAGCTCTAAATTCAACTGTGGGGGGGGGGTATCCAAAACCTAGAATAACATGATGTTTTTTCCTCTGAAAAACGTCACTTTAGCCGTACTTTTCAATGTAATATGATGGATCACAATGCAGAGTTGTTGTTGACGTCTCTGTTGTGTTTCGTGAAGAGCCTGACCACAGTTCCACCTTCCTGCCGTTGGTGTGACATCTGGATTCACGTCTGGTTTTAGCTGTGCATCAAAGACTCAAAGTTCCTGTTTCTCACACTTTGGGAACATGGTCTACATTTAAAGAGATTACATCAGAAGGTCATTACTTTCTAAAAAGAGCCATTGGTGCTGCACACTTTGTCTGGTGGAGCAGTTTTGTTATGAATGATAATGAAAGTTAGAAACATGCAGGAGTGTGAGAGGAGTCTGCCATCTGATTGAGATGCTATGAAGCTTAGTTTAGTCCTTTAGTGCAATCTTTCCAACGCTGTCAACGGTCGTGAAGCCTCCTCCCGATCCTCCAGTTGTAACCCAATGATGAGTGAGCACCTCTCTCTGCACTTCTGTCAACCACCTCTCAGTTTCCACCTTCAATTCCACCCCAGAATCCCCCAAGAAGATAATTGGAGGAGAATCACCACACGATCAATAAAGTGGACCTTTGAAACTGCTCTGCCATCACTTGAACTGAAGGCCTCAAGTTAAGCTCGCTAGCTACCAGGAACCATGCAGGAGGCAAAGTGCTCCTCTAATGGGCCGGCAACCTAATACCTTTGAAGTTATTGGTGCTCAGTTCATTGATTTACACAGCACCACTTAACATGATGGAGCAGAGGCTCACCGTCACAGTCAACTGCTGTGGAAAAACAGACGCATGTGCTGACAGATGATATGAATCACTAATAATAATTGAGCACAATTATCATCCAGAATGAAGCCAGAACTTCAATCTGGGTCCAGAAGGAGCTGTCTGTGATTGGCAGGCCGCAGGAGGAAGGTCATCTGATGGATCACATAAAAAGGCAGGAAAATCTGTTCAAACGAAGAAGATTTGGTCTAAAAACAACCGAAAATGAAGCAGAGAAAACAGTTAAACTGACTGTGAAAAACAGGTTCAATATCAGAACAACTAGAGACACTGATGAAGACAGGTACGAATGGACCACAACCACTCGCCGTTTGTGAACAAGCCTCTTTACGGAAACCTCATGAGATTCACTAACACAATGGTTGTTTCAGATTTTTTTGGTGAATTTCAGGTAAGAATGGCTGACGGTAAACTCGATCAATGTTCCCAGCAGAAGGCGCACTACCGTTTTCAAACCGGTGTTGGAGTAACATCTCAAACTCAGTTTCAGTGATCCAGAAGGAATTTCTTTTCATCACAGTAGCTTCATAGTGAATAAATATACACATCCACAGCTCATAAAAAGGTAAAAAATACATGAATATATTTCAAATGTTGATCATTTAAAAGCTGCTCCTCAGGACACTTGCTCCGGTCTATATTTAGAATACTGAAGCTGGCTGGAGAGTATCAGCTGCTTTCAGTCCTTCTTTCTGCAGGCAATCCTGATTATTCATGTTAAACACGAGTTCACCATTTCTGTCAGAAGATATCACTTATTTAGTGCTCAAGCTTCAGTCCACATGAGCAGCTCTCAAACCACAGACTTGTGTCTCGTCTTCTCTTTGCAGCAGTTACTGTTCGCCGTCTCAGAGCGTTTCCGAGCACCCGTGCAGATGCAGTCTCAGAAACAGCACGAGGGCAACAGCAGGGTTAAGATGACTCCTGTTGACATGCAGAGAGTCAGAAAACACAACTCTGAACATGGAGCACAAACCATCCAACCGCACTTAGCCATGAATGCCCGCTCTGCGCACATGGACCTTAAAACAGTCCAGGGTTGATCATTTCCTGCTTCGTCTGTGTCCAGTCCTGATTCTGACCCATGCTGTCTGCTGTTATCAGAGGAGCTCATTCTGCTGACGGCTTTCCACTTGCAACCACATGAAGAATACGCAGCATATCTGGCAGCTTTCCAGCGTCTGCAGAGCAGAGTAGGATGTTCAGCTCCTGGTGTCTGATGTTCTGCACACTAAAAGCTGAGGACCCCGTGCATGTCTTTAATCCACCTCTGAGGCCGTTGAAACAAGTGTAAGCTGCAGTTCAGGGTCTGCAGGAGTCATCCCCACCTCAGGGTTCTGGGCAGCATTAGGGGGAAGCAGTCAGAGTATGTCATGTAAAATTCATCTCAGGCTGCTGCAGACCCTTCTGATCATGAGCACTGCTAACATGGCGTTTTGACCTCGCCCTCTTTC
Source organism: Adrianichthys oophorus (assembly GCA_036245035.1). Classification (NCBI taxonomy): domain Eukaryota; kingdom Metazoa; phylum Chordata; class Actinopteri; order Beloniformes; family Adrianichthyidae; genus Adrianichthys; species Adrianichthys oophorus. The sequence continues at coordinate 681,129 of BSAI01000161.1, forward strand.
ATCTCCAGTGGGCCTCTCATTGCAGCTCACTGTCTGCAGACACATGCTGCTTTGATCAGCAGCTGCATGCTTGGATGGGGATAAAACGTAATGTGGATCACACATAAGACGAAAAACAACTTAGGAGGATAAAAACCAGAGAAACAGACTTTCTGCCAAAACAAGCATTTTGTCATTGCCTGTGTGTGTTTTCACTGTCATTAAAGGACTTTTCCTGCAAACTGCCCGGCTGAGATGACAGCAACCTGAGCATCTAATTTTAGTCCAAAAGCAGGGTTGAAGAATAGATTACTTTTGTACTTTTCTCTGCATCCACTTCTGTTTGAAAAGAAGAAAACACTGGATTTACAGATCTACATCAAACAGGGGTTGGTGTGACACAATGATCAAATCTAAAAATAATGGCATTAAACATCACAGCTAAAACATGTTCTGCTAACTGCTGTTGGGTTCTCGTTTCTAGTGAATGCCATCACCTGCTCTTCCAGGAGACGCCGGCGCACTAAACCGCACACGTCAGCGACTTCCTGTAGCCCGGATGGTTTTCAGTGACAGTTCAAACCCCTCTGTTAGTTTTCTCTGTCATTAGTGGGTCAGACAGAACGATGTCTGACCTTCTTGACGGAAAAACCGGTTCATTTGTGACTGAATTGTTTGGGTCCCGCTCCTTTAAGAACTCGATCCCGTCCCGTCCAGATCCCGAGATCAATGGCAGAGATGACTCCCATCCCGCGGGAATCTCGAAAGAATGTCATCCTCTATTGTGAACAGACAGTGTCCTTCAAGAGGAGGCGGATCAACAGCAGAGTCCACGGCCTCTGAAGGATTTTATCCAAATTTTATGACCGCACGTCATCATCTGGATTCCCAACAGGAATCTTCAAGTTCAGTCACAGCATGACCAGCGTTCAGAGTAACGAAGCTGAAGTTCCACATGTGAAGGCTGAGACGAGAGCGTTTCAGAGGGAACTCTCACATGAGCAGCTCTGTCACAATGAAGCATCATCTGGATGGTGTGAAAACTTCTGATGTTACCATGGTGATGGATCCCTTTGTGCCGTTTCACTGCGTTACATTTAGGCACTGCCACATCATCCATCACTGTTCTGGCATAATGAAGTCACTGTGATTCACAACTCCTGGGTCAGAATCTGCACTATGTGCATTTATCACGTCCTGCCTCATCGCCAAAATGTGCTGAGCCTGCAGTTTGAAGAAGTCTCTCCCTACAGTCTTTTGGTTCTTATGTTTAGAAGTTAAGAGTTTGTGCAAGCAGTAAGTCATTCCTGTATCATAACATCAAGTGAAAAGGGGAGGATTCATTCAGGCGAGCGCTGTTCCACAATAAAGCAGCCGTATTATTGGACTGAAACACAAACCAGAACAGGAAATTCTGATTATTTATTCTTAGCATAGAATGAGTTCAGTGTGAAAGAAGACAAACAGACTGGTTTTTAAAAGAAAGGTTTTGAATCAGTCAGGAAACCCCAAAGGTGGCGTTTTCTCACTTCTGGAAGGTGTCTGGAAATAACATCACAGGAAGAAAGAGTCTCAAAAAAGGGAGTTTTTGACGGCTCGCTATAATCAGGCTTCTGATGAAAGTATGTTTCCTTTTGGCTCAGAAGAAATGTCCACTTTAAATAAACTATCACTGCCGTCTGACTTCACAGGATCAAATTCAGGCACTTTATGGGCAGATTAGATTGAATATTTATTAAGTCAGTTCTGTTATACTCAACTGAATGTTAAATATTTCAGGGTCTGGAGCGCAAACCCAGGAAAAGGTTTTACAGATCTTTTACATTTCAGTTTGGTCATAGGCAGCCCCAATCTCATGTCTTATTTTTACCACGTCTTGCTGCCACTGGGGGCGCTCTTTTGAATTTTTGGACAGCATTTAAGGTGAGTGTGAGACTTTCCAGTTTAGTTTTGATACTTTTTCTCTTTGAGACAAAAAGAGCAGCCTTTTGTGTGGAAAGACTTTGAATTTAGCAAAGACATGTATACGGTGGCCTAGAGGGGTTGGTATTGTGTTGTTGTTAATTTAAAGCAGTGTTTTGTGAGTTGATTTTTTGTGTTGTGACTAATTGCTGTGTGTTGTGAATTTGAAGTGTTGTGACCCTCTGTGTTGTGAGTTAATTCCTTTTGCGCGTTGTGACAAATTGAAGTGTGTTGTGTTGCAAATTTAAAGTGTTTTGTTGCGGCCTTTCTGGGCCACCGTACATGTGACGTGACTAAACAGTGTGGTAGAACGCTGTAATAACGTTCCCGTTGGATTATTTTGATGTGGAAATACAACAGTGAGCTGAACCTTATCAAACTAAATGTGTGAATGCATTTGTCCTTCATTCTTGTTTACTTGTTTCTTTGTACACATTTTTAATTTACACCCTGTTATCTAGCAAAAAATCTTTTGGTTAAAGATGTCCTGGATCCATTAGGTCAAAATGAACCAATATCCACGATGAATTAGATCAGAAACCACAATTTATGAAGTGAATTGTAAAAATGCATTGCTCCACCCCTACTTACTTGGATAATAAATTGGGGGTGTGGCCTTTGGATAAACAGGTTGCTGTTAGGATAGCAGTTTTTACATGATGTCACTTTCTAAGTGGAAAACCCCTGGAGGGCAAAAAGCCACACCTGTTGCATGTCAAAACATTTACAAAGACTGAAATTTCTCTGTTTTTTTTTTTTTTTTACCAATTCTAGAAGCAAAACTGCAGAGAGGATGCTGCATGCTGGAGCTTTGCAGGATTGTTCCAGTGGAGAAAGATAACCAGAGCCCTCTGAAACACACAAGTATTTGCAACCAACTATTAAAAACAAAGTTTTGTGTAAACCTTTTTGTTTGAACAATAACATTGTCAAAATGTAAACTTGAATTGTGCCACATGCTAAAACCAAGTATCCTGCAGGTGCAAGTATTCAGGTCACCAGTGTTGGGGGTAACGGATTATTTAATTACTTTTGTCGGTAACAGAGCAACAGAACTAATTACAGATCAAATTTTGGAAATTAATTACAATTACTGGACTATAGAAACCCTCGTTACTTAGGTTTTGTAGGCTCTGACATTTTCTCTTGGTTAAATGAAACAAAGAGGAGATTAATCTAATAAAATGGAGAAGCTGGCCTATCTACATGCACGCATGTGCGCGCAGAGTTGGGATTGGTCAGAGTACAGACAGAATATAGACATGAATATAGACAACAATATAGAGATGAATATAGACATGAATATAGAGATGAACATTGAGATGAATATAGACATGAATATAGAGATGAATATAGACATGAATATAGACATGAATATAGACATGAA
>BSAI01000161.1:694456-713148 GCA_036245035.1 Adrianichthys oophorus
GAATATAGACATGAATATAGACATGAATATAGACATGAATATAGACAAGAATATAGACATGAATATAGAGATGAATATAGACATGAATATAGACATGAATATAGAGATGAATATAGAGATGAATATAGACATGAATATAGAGATGAACATGACGTAACAGGATTTCTACATCTGACTTTGAGCAGTGGCATAGACCACATATGTAGTAACTTATGTTTGTGTCATTTCTCACACTTTTTTTTTTATTGTAACAAAGCCAGATGATGTCTTTTATAAGTTATAGGTTTATTTTATTTTATTTGTTTACCTTTATTTATCCACAGATGTCCTATTTAAATGAAAAATCTCTTTTCAAAGGAGCTCTGTTCAATGAAAGACAAGAGGATCTTGTTTGTGTGAAGCTGTTTTTCCCCTTAGAATTTGTATATGAGCAGAGAAATGTAAAGCAAAGTAACAAGAAGTGAATTGCCTCTTCAACTAGGTAATGAGTGAAGTAATTTAATTACAATTTTGATCCAGTAACTAAGTAAAGCAATCAATTACTTTTTAAAAGTAACTTACTGCGGGTCACAGGAACCAAACCATGTCTTTGTTTTTCAAACTCCAAGTTCACACCAAAGAATCATTATCACTCTGGATTTGTTCCTCTGAGTGACAGAACTAATCAGTTTGTTTTGTTCACCATGTCTGTTTCTGATCTTAAACACAGCTGTTAATAATCAGATTAGCACCAAAGAAGGACAACATTGAAACTCTGAAAGCAACCGAGCAGAAGTTTAATGACGATGATATGATGTTAGTATGATGATGTTAGGACAGGAAGTGCAGCCAACACTGTTACACTGTTACTGTTTGTGCAAAGGTGAGCTGACACCTGTGTGTGAGGCCGCATGGTAGCCAGGGCCCCCAGACACCCACACGGGATAATCGATGACTGAGATAATCTGACTGCTGAGCAACCCAACGTCAGCCACCCAGACCAGCGCTGGAAGGACCGCCACAGGGTCAAGGGGGCACAGGGACATGGATAGCACGAGCCCAAGCCCAGCCAGAGAACAGCCCTCCCACCGCTCCAGCATGTGGCCCCAACCCTGGAGAAGATCAGTGACACCACCTTCCTTGTGTGACGTGTGTGTGTTTGAGTGCATAGTGTCTCACCAGATTTAAGGAGTTGGAATGTGTCTTCCGGCGTGACGCTGAAGGTTGTAACAGTTTCATGTTTGGTTTTTCTACTCACAGTTGGAGGCTATCCTCTCATTTTCCCAGGACTGTTTTTCTCACAGCAGATTGAGTGGCGTTTCTTTTAATTCATGGAAATATAAATCGTTTGAAGACTGATCATGAAGGAGAAATTAATAACTGCTGTTTGTGCCCGACCAGTATTTAGAGCTGGGCGATAGGGCCAAAAACACAATCTACCTTTTTTACACCAAATTTGATTTTCAGTTGGAATTGATTTTTTTTCCCTTTTACTTTCTTTAAAACAAGTACAAATGACAGAATTTTTTAGCAAAAGCTTTTTTATTTTAACATCTCCTTTGGAAATATGCTCAAATCGTAACTAAATCCAAGCTGTAAACATGTTTATAGATCAATGAAGTGGACGATTGGTAAGCTACAGCTAGCTTAAGCATCTTGTAAAGAGAAACACTTCTTGTCTGTTTCAGGTGTTGAAACAAATTTGTCGTACTCCCACTTTTGGCAGCTACAATCTTTAAACAGGTTTTGCTGCGTGTGATTTGATGCTCCAAGTTTGAAGTTACAACACCACTGGTCAACATTTCATTTTTCACTCACCAGACAAGTTAGCCGCTGGATGAAAAAATCTACCAGTCAGGCACGTTTTTTACCGGACAAACTATGACATTATTTTATAAAGAAGAACTATGGGTGTAAGTGTAAGTGTTTATGTTTTTATCACAAATGTGTTGTTTCTTCTCTGTAGCACAGATAAAAAAGCCACCCTGTGACCCCTATGAGAAGAGCTGTCAGTCACCTTGACCGCCCATGTGTCCAAGTGTCCTTGGGCAAGACACTGAACCCCACATTGCCTCTGATGGAAGGTTGGCGCCAGTGTTCGGCAGCAGAGCCGCCATCAGTGTATGAATGTGTCTGTGTGTGTGTGTGTGCGTGCGTGCGTGTGCATGTGTGTGTGTGTGTGAATGTGTGAATGGGTGTGTGTGTGAAGGTGTGTGTGTGTGAATGTGTGTGTGTGTGTGAATGTGTGTGTGTGTGCAGGTGTGTGTGTGTGAATGTGTGTGTGTGTGTGTGTGTGTGTGAAGGTGTGTGTGTGTGTGTGTGTGAAGGTGTGTGTGAGTGTGTGTGAATGTGTGTGTGTGACGGGGTGTGTGTGTGTGTGTGTGAATGGGTAAACAGGTCTGTGACTGTAAAGTGCTTTGGGCCTTCAATGAAGGTAGAAAAGCACTATATAAATATACACTATTTACCATTTAACGGGGGGGCTTTTTTAGCTCAACACTGGCTCTGTAATGTTAGATATTATTGATAAAGTTTCATTCAAAGTGGATTCATGTCTATTATTGTTTTTAGAAAATACAGTTTTTATGAATGTCCCATGAATTAATTTTGTTCTATTTATCCACCATGTCTTACAGTCCGCTCTGTGAAAATATTCTCTGACATTAAATCGGTCACAAACTGGTGACAAGCGGAACAGCTCATTAGCATGGCATATAGCGTCGTAGCATGATAGCATCAGTGTTTAACAGCACAGCTTTCTCCAAATCAACATTTTTTTTATTAAACTCTGTTGCTGCTGTGAGTCCAGCCGGTTTATCCTCCATTTCTGTTTGGATCCTGTTAAAAACCGCCACGTCCCGCTGCTCCATCAGCCTAAGCTAAACGCTACACAGAGAAGCGTACAGAGGCTAGGGAGGTTGGGGGAAGCGCATGTCACCTGCGCTTGTAAATATTGCGTAACAATGTTTTTTTTCTTGGCCTTGTGAAAGAAGCTCCTCTGCTTGCTGCTGCTTTCATGTCTGTTCATTGCGAGGGACGGGTCTTTACTCCGAACAACGGAAGCCCAAGAGAGCAGGGAGCTGGGAAAATAAAATCTTGACATTCCCCCAAAAAAATCGTCTAAAACAACAAATTCAAATTAATTTGAAATGATCTGAATCAGCCCTAATCGGATTAAAGCTGTGAAAGGAAAGGCCTGGAGCAAGATTTACCAGATTTGCGCCGCTTTGACATTTCACACCAAGCCTCCTCCAACTGTAGCATGTGTTAGCAAACAGTAGAAAAAGAAAAAGAAGCCCCTCCCTGCTTATCCAGAGTGAACTCCATGGGCTTAATCCCCATTCAAGAACCCGCATTTAGACTTACGCCTGTAAGAAACTAAAGATCTGGATTCTGACTGCAGATGCAGGAAATGCATGGTCCGGTTTCACCTCAGAGCTGTATTAAGAGCAGAAATATGCAGTCAACAGTTCTGCTCACCCGAAGGTTGCTTCTGGTTGGGAGCAAATGACTGCAGCCACCATATCAGTGCAGTTTCAGTTGGAGCTGCTTTCACAAACCACTGAGCTGTGGCACATCGCAGGGGAGAAATGGACCATGCTCCAGGGTTAAAACGCCAGACTAACCGTAGACTGCCCACGCATGGAGACATTAGGGATCTATTTGAAGAGTGTTGTGAAGGGGGGGGAATGGTCAGAAATAGACTTTATGTGGCGAGAGAATGGAAAGACTGCAAACGGAGAACTTTGCTGACAGATGTCAGTGAAGAACCAGCGGAAAAGACATTCTCCAGCATGAACAGAACTGTGCTGAATTCAATGTTTAATGAGCCGGTGAGCCGTTACCATTCCTTCAGGTGACAATGTTTTAAGGACCTATACCCTGTTTTTCTTTAGTCTTTTCTAGTAAGCAATATCCATGAATGTGATCATAGATTATCTTTGGCCCACTAAAGAACAAATCATTTACGAAATAGAAGTTCTTTTTGTGGGTGACGCCCAAATCATGACGTCATCCTAGAGCCGGCCTTGACAGCGTGTCTGCGTGTGTCCACACATGAAAATAGACAACACTGAACTCTTTTGAAGATGGATGCACATGTTGTGGAGTCTTACAGTCTGATCTAGAATTTCTATGCGTGTGGAAATGCAGCATTAGCTGGTGCATTATCTGCTCATACTGCGTTATTTCAGTTAGTTGTATGATTTCCTTACTGGTCTGGCATGTTCAACATTGATTGTAGGAATGGCGCCAGCTCTGAGGATCAGTCGTCTGGACAATCCTCTTTGGTTCAGGCCAAGCTTAACAAAACATCATCTGTGAAGTTGCTGGCCGGTCTGTCGAACGCTCCCGAAGATAAAATGCAACCATTTCTGATGAGCAGGCTCATCTTTGGGAAGGCTGAACAAACACAGAAATCTCTCGCAGCCTAAAAACATATCCTCCACTGAAAAGCTGGCCGTAGTTTTCTCTGCAGACTCCCTCTATGAGTTGTTTTGCTGATCACCTCTAGCTCCGCAGGGAAAGTGGGTGTGGGGGCGGGGCTTGCAGTGCAGACTCTTCCTGGTAGGGGGGGTTCTCACTGGTCTACGCCACACGGTGAGTTGTATCCTGGGTATGGGAGGGGCTGGATCAATGGATCAAAATACAGCTGTTTCTTTATAGTGAAGAATGATCAGTATAATACAAAGCTCAAAAAGTTGATTTTTCATGGTACATTTCATGGTGTATTTAGGTTTAGTCAGAGCTACTAAGCTTAAACTTTTCTTCCTTGAAGGAAGATTTTAAGCCGAGTTGCTCCTTATTTCAAGACGTTTAATAAGCAAACAGCTTCTGTTATATGCATGCAGCTAAATGAATAAAGGCTCTTCTCTGGGTCTAGAGCTTTACAGTAAAGTCAAACGAGAACACAGACATCTAAAGGAAGAGCAGGAGCTTTGTTCTTGAAACACAGGAGAGGCTGCAGCACTTTCTGCTGCGCAGGTCGGATTTAAGGGGAGAAGGACAACGTGGCCTACTTCTTTCTCCTTCAGAGCTGTTGTGTGGGGGAGGCAGGAAGCTCTGTCCCACATACACCTGACTGCTGTTAGCTTTCACAGGTATTTGGGGCACACACACACACACACACACACACACACACCCGTGCATCAGCTCTAATCCAGGTTTCATGGATTCCTGAATGCCTTTTCTCTGGTTTGGTCTCGTCTCTTCACAGTTGACAGCAGCAGGCTGTTTACATTGATGGCACCATGCGCTGACTTTCCAAATGTTCCCACAGGCGGGATTGAGAAACAACACAGTGAAAGAGCAGACAACTTGATGGAGGAAATCAGCTGCTCTGTAGGTTTATCTGTACAAACCCTTTAGAGATCTGCTCTTTCTGCAGACATGTTCTGAAAAAGAAAAGATTATTTCTGTGAATAGAATTGATTCTGTTTGATTTGATGTTTCATTCTTAAAGACCCAATCTGAATATGAATATGGTGTTTAACATGTTTTTGTGGCATTTTTCTGATGATGGAGGACATTTATGAAAAAAAAAAAAAAAACCTAAGCTGAAGAAAAGATTTCTGTCTATTTCTTTAATCAAATGATTGTGAATTACTACACAAATGTCTATTTCCTTTGCTGCAGCTAATCAACGCCCAGAGCAGAGTTACAATAAAATGTACGAATTCAAGTTATGGTAAGTAAAGTCTTAACTTATATGCTATAAAGAGTGTGTGCTGTTGGTTGGTAATACAGATGTTTGAAACATTACTGATCTTTTACCACATAAGGAGATTATAGTTCAAGGCCCTTTTTATGTTTTAGTTGTTGAACCGGCTTAAATCCATCAGGGTCCAGAACTCCAGGCTGCAGATGATCAATGAGCACATACAGTGTGGTTTATTTTTTTTTATTTAAATGGATGTTACTTTATGAAGGACATTACAAATGTAATAAACCCTGAGATTTAGCAGTATTTTTTATGTTTTAAGGATGAAACAGACCACCCCAAGATAAAAGTTTGTCATTGTTCTTATGTTTGTTATTACATTCTGTTACTTATTAAAAATATTAGGATGTGCAGTATAGATTTAAGTTTGCTCAGGTTGAATGTCTTCAAGTCCCACTCCAACTATATTTTTATCTATTTTTCCTGTTAGATTTTAATTATATTTTTATGTATTACTCCTTATCATTAAGGGGTACTACTTGACCTTTTTTTAGCTAAATATCCAAGCACTTAAAAAATTCAAAACACTTTAAAATATATTCAGCTGAGATTACTGTTGCATTCATTTTGCCTTTTGTGCAGGTCTGGATGACACAGTTTTGGTGGGCACAGCCGGGGCCTAAACCAAGATAGAGAGTATGCTGGGTGCTGCAAGAAGCCTATGTCTGCAGTAAAGATGATCGTTTTTAATTCATGTTGTCTTTCCTCTCAATTATGAATAGAGCCAGTTTGATCCATCTGTCAGCCAAAGTCAGGTCCTATAGTTCTGTCCGATGTAGTTGTCCAACCCACTGGGGCCCCCACCATGGAGATCGGTTCTCTGCATACTGGAACATGGGTGTTCCTTGAGGTCAAATGGGCTGGACCTTTCACAGAAAGCAGAGTTGAGATCTGTGGTTTCTGTTTAGTCTTGTCTTTCGCTCCTTCTGTTTTCCATCTGATATGAAGAGGTGGAGACGTGTGGATCCATATGCAACTGGTTTGATGATTTAGAGCATGACATGGACGTAGTCAAAATCCAGGCAAGGGTCAAAACACAAAGGCGAGGCAGGATGGCAGGAGTATAAACGCTCGGACTGTCCGCTAGGCAAAACAAGACTTTGCGAGGAGTACAAGGTTGAGCAGGCTAATATATACAACACTGATAAACCGGAACGAGAACCAGCTGGTGAGGTCAGGTGCAGCAGTCAATACTCGGGAGAGGGCTCCCTCTGGCGGTCGGAGGTGGAGCTGGACGGCTGAGTCCTGACACCATCACAGCAGGTTTGATTTTGTAACTATCACAGCTGGGTCTGTTTCAGTTGGACCCACTCGCCTTTCAGAAGACAGCTGCAGTTGTTTCATGGTTGGATACTTGGTTCTCCACATTTGTTACTAATGTTTAATTTGTGTTTTTAAGACCTATTTGGACTGTTAAGTGAAGTCAGAGATTCTTTTTTTTTATACACTGAGGTCAAGCCGCAGCAGTGGTGGAACCTATGAGATATATTGCCAGAGATGGCATGCTGGCCTCTTACCACTGTCCAAGATCCGTGAAGAGCAACACCAAATTGGAATGGTATGTAAACAGTGAGACACAGCTTAGCAGATACAGGAAAATGACCATAAAATGCCTAATCTTGGTATGATTTAAAAAAATGAAAATGTGGGAATAGCACAAATTCTTAAACTGCCATTGACTTTGAATAGACTACAAGATCAACGTAAACGTTCACTGTTCTAAGTAAACTCACTCACATCTTCCTAAAAGGTTTTCTAGAAGTTCTCCTTTATTGACTGACAGTAATAATTTACTTGTGAAAAGTCACATCTGTGTTTTTACAGCTCTTTTTGTACAATTGTAGCACAACAATGAACCGGCATCTATCCTATTCCAATATGGCGTCCAACTTTACGTATGCAACAGGCTAGCATGACATATCTCTAGACTTTATATAATTCATTGGGTGGAACCATCATGAGCGATAAAAACCTACCCGAAAGTGATCTTTGTAAAGAGATTAGAAAAATTCATCAAGTTTTAGAGCCCTTTCCCCCGAGGGGGATGTGTGGCGCTGCAACAGCCTGTGGTAAATATTTGGTGGTTTGACCCCCCCCCGCAGCCCAACCCTTTGGACTGTGAGTTGAGTGCAATGGTGCTGGGTCCATTTTTTAATAAGATCTTTGACTATCTTTGAGAACTGGACTGAGTGCCCCTCCCCCATGGCATTCCAAACAGGAAGTACCTGCTGCTCCCATAGACTTCTACAAAGAAATAAACAGCTGGGACTCAGTCTTTCTATAACCATTCTTGCTCTGATACCATTTTTTTCATGATTTTTTTCCTTTGTTGCAAGTTATTTAAGTTATAAACTGAACAATCAGATGCCTCAATAAAAGGATATGGTCTCACAATGAACATTTGAAACATTTGACAGATTATGTGTAGCCTGCTTTCAAGTGGTAGGGTAGCATTTCTATTTACCCATAGTACCCAAAGTGATTACATTTACACTTATGAACATAGGACTTCACAAGAGAACTTAATAAGTTAGTTATGTAAAAATCTTTTGCTTTTCGTGAGTTTCTGAATTAGCAAAAAGGAGCATCATCCCGTCAGGGGTGACGTCCTATTTAATTCATGGACGTGCCGACTGTTTGAAGATTGAAGATTGGTCATGAAGGAGAAAACATTAATTACGGTTTGTTCCCGGCTGGATATCTAAGTCTTTCATAATCATCAGAATAGAGCAATGACAGAGAAGGTCAGGAGCAAGATTCACCAGATTTGCACTACTTTGACATTTCGCATCAAACCTCTTCAAACAGCTAACTGATCGCTAACAAACAGTGACAAAATAAGAAGAAAAGCAAGCTCCTCCCTGCTTGTCTGGTGTGAACACTGCGGTCTTAATGTGCATTCAAGAAACTGTGTTTAGCGTGTTCTAGAATGACCAACACATGCACGGTGTTAACATAACATCATGGTGGACACTCCACCACTCAGCTGACAGAAAGCCACACCAACGCCGTCATTATGAATATGGTCATATGAATGACCCATGGCGTGGAAGTGGGACTGGATGATCATGTCTATGTGTTCATGATCCTTCCACCTTTCTAGATCCAAAAGGCTGTAGATTCAGACTGAAACTGTTGTTTATGGAGAGTTCTTAGCACAGAAACACTTTGGTGTTTTTGGTCTGTAAATCTCATGTTTGGGGAGATTGATTCTACAAACGAAGGATTTAAGGGAAAACAAACTTTTGCTGGCTTTGAAAATGTTCATTGAAGGTGCTGTGGACACATGGGATGACGAGCTGTTTGATTGAAAATGATTTTTATCAGCTTCCCTGTGTTAAAATGAAAACATTTGTTAAACAAACTTCAGCACACGTGGGTTGAAAGGTGAAATGATGAGCGTTCAACTCTCATGCTGCAGCAAACGGATGTACGGCTGGATTGATCCAATATTGTTGGCCATTATTTTTGCTCTGCTAATGCTAGCTTGGGGCGACAAGCTCACGCGTGAATGTGCACACAGAGCTTTCAGTGACGGTGGGGGGGGTTGCTTTGTGTTCACAGTCTTGTGCACAAACCAGAATGGTAGCCTATATCTAGTAAGTTACTGCTGCTGGGCATAAAATAAGTCTTAAAAAAAACCACAAATTATTTTTGATTTTGTCTCAAATTTGCACAGTCATAATTAAAAGACTACTGGGAATGATTTTACAAAAGAAAAAATATGGTTGGAGTGGGACTTTAAATGTTTTATGATTCAAAAAGTCAAAGAGCGTAAACTCATTGAAACTCACAAATCTAAGTTTGTTTTCAGTAAATCCAGAAAAGAGTATCATCTCACTGAGCAGAAATGAATCCATGAGATGCTGCTTCACAGCATCAAGATACAGGACTGATTTGGTTCAACAAATCCAGTTCATTCATACAGGAAAGCAGCAGTTCAGCACCAGTTCAGAATCCCTTCAACATCCGTCACAGGGCAGAAAACAGGAGTGTTCTCTGCAATGAGAGGACGTAACAAGGATATAAACGCCGTGGTGAAATGAAGGCTACCGGCACACTCATGGTGGAGCAAAGTGGAAACACAGCTAAGGATTCTTTTAGATTATTCTTCTCTTGATTCTTTTGAAATTCTGAGATGAAGAACCCACAGAAATGTGAGCATTTTAGGGAGTCCAGGTTTGTGCACAAAACTAACAGTCAGAATAATTAAAAAACAGACAGAAATAAAGCAGGCAGAGAGGAAGATTCTCCATAAAAGGCTTATATTTGGTTTCCAGCTCAGGCTCTGTGGGTTTGCATCAGAGCAGAGAGGCGTCCCCTCAGTCAACCTCCTCAGCATAATGAATGGATTACAAACTACACAGAATTGACATCAGTCTAGTGACTGCTGTTGACTCATTCATGCCGCCCCCCTCTTTTCCATGAGTACAACTGAGCTCACAGAAAACGTGCTTCCACTTTCATTCAGGTTTTCATGGGAAACCTGCTTCTCTTCTGTCATCACTGACCCTCCCAGCAACACAGCCTGTGGAGATCTGCTGTGTGCACCCAGTAAATAGATGTGTCCGTCACCAACTGTTTTTGTGCTTTATTCCTACCTTTGCCGAAGAATTCTACTCTTTCATCGCCAGGCATCTGATATATGTAAGTGTAACTTTCTCCAAACATGGAAGCAAAGAGAGATGCAAAAGACAGTCCCCCCCCTTTCGTCAGGTGTCACGCTCTTAAATCCCTCCTCCAGTATGGGAACAGGCACAAACACATGATAAGCAGCAGTGACCTTTCCTCCTGCAGTTGTCAGCTTCAGGCTGAGCGGGTGTCTTTGAAAACTCCTTGGCTCCAGCTCCAGAGCTGCAGCAGCTGTCAGCACCTGCACATCACCTGAAGCGTGAGCTGCAGAGATGGACAAAGCGTTCGCATGAGGCCTGGCCAGCAGCTTTCATCGGAAACAGGAGCTTTCATCCATAAAAAACAGCAAACAACCCCGGGGGAGGGACACACACACATTCAGTCTAGTTTAGGTCCTGGTGTGAATAATTATTTCCGTTTAGCCGCGAGTCTTTTACACATCAGGAGGTTTAAATAGAATTGAAGCATCTTTAATGTCACAGTAACGCCTGTGATTTTCATGTTTTAACAAGTCCAAATGTCCGCTGGGAAAATGTCAAAGCTGTCAGCCGAAGCAGCAGGAGCAGAGGAAAAAACATCACATTCATCCAGAGTTCGCCTTAAAGAAAAGCAGCAAACCAACAGTCAATCATAAGTAGTCATCTACTTGGATCATAGTACACCTGCCATTGAAGCTCCTTATTGGCCAAACACTCCTGATCCAGGTGTGTTTGGCCAATCTTCCTCAGCAGCAGATAAGGCTGAATTTCTGGAAAACCAGCGGGAGGCTGGAGTTTAAGACCCCCGTTCTAGAGGCTGCAAAGGCAGACATGCTGCATGACTTCTGCTATGTAAGGTACGGTATGATGGACTAGGACACTTCAACCTGAGACTCATTACAAAACCATCTGATGTTTGTTTAAGCAGCACTTGAGGTGGTTGAAAGACTGAGATCACTGGGAATAAAAGCAATACCATATTAGCTTTTCTTTTAGAGACAGTTTTGCACTAATGTATTGCTTAAATATTACAAATATTTAGAAATTAGAGTTAAATAGGTAAAATACTAACAATACATATATAGAGTTGAGTTTGTTCATGTTATTACAGAGAAGGCTCAAGAGTTTTCTTTTGTTGAATCATTAAACACTTGAGATGCAAAAATCAGACTGCACCTAAGACCAGATGTTCACAGGAGCTCAAATGTCTGAAATGCTTCAAGTTTCAAATGATTCAAGCTGAGTTTGGTGGTGTTTAACAGCAATAAACACCAAAGAGGAAACATCCAAGGGAGGTTGGTTCTGGTGGCCTCTACAAGTCCAGATGTCAAATGCACATTTTTTTTGTTGTTCCAAAACAAGAGACTAAGGAGGCGGCATCTGCACTACATCACCCATTCTGGTTGAGACCCGATCCATTAGTGATCCATGATGACCGCTCCGCCTCAGGCTCAGAGGAAAATTGTTTGTGACATCTTAAAGTGAGCTGCTTCACCCGTTTGATTTCAGGCTGCCTTTAGAGCGGCTGAGGCTCACACACATTCAGGTGTTTTTAACATAGTGGAGGGCTGGGAGGAGGCTGAAACCAGTCCACCGTGGATCCAGTGAGTGTCAAAGAGGAAAGAACCATCAATTTGTTTGGAATGTGAGCTCACAAATAACTCAAGGAAAACCAGATGGATTCCAAGACTGAATCAACAGAATCAAAACACCCCTACCCCCAGCACCACCACCTCAGCTGACCCTAGTAAATAAAACAAGAACCGCCAAACCAGTTTGGACACCAAACTGGTTATAGGTTTATTTGTGGTGTGTGGCGGGTCCAGGGACTGCTCCCAGTGGGACATGCCCGGATACCTCCCCAGGGAGGCGTCCAGGAGGCATCCGAACCAGATGACCGAGCCACCTCAACTGGCTCCTCTGGATGTGGAGCAGCAGCGGCTCTACTCCGAGCTCTCTCCGGGGTGACCCAGCTTCCCCTATCTCTAAGGGAGCGCCCAGCCACCCTACGGAGGAAACTCAATTCAGCCGCTTGGATCCGGGACCTCGTTTTTTTCAGTCATGACCCAGAGCTCATGACCAAAGGTGAGTATTGGAATGAAGATTGACCAGTAAACAGAGAGCTTTGCTTTCTGGCTCAGCTCTCTCTTCACCACAACGGTGTTGTCCAACTACCGGGGAATCACACTCCTCAGCCTCCCTGGGAAAGTCTATGGCAGGGTCCTGGAGAGGAGTGTCCGGCCAATAGTCGAACCTCAGATCCAGGAACAAAAGTGCGGTTTTCGACCTGGTCGTGGAACTGTGGACCAGCTCTACACCCTCTTTAGGGTGCTGGAGGGTTCGTGGGAGTTTGCTCATCCTGTTCATATTTGACTGGATTTGTGGATTTGACTCTGATCTTGGTTCTGACATTGCACACTGTAACTTCCCCAACACTGGAGACAATGACACTAAACTTGGTTTATAAAAGGATGAAGATAGCGCAGGGAAAAGGGGTGGGGTTGCAAAGGTGGGGTAGCATCAACACTAGTCCCTCTGTTGGCTCAAATTCACATCAGAAAACCTCAAAGGCCATCCTCCTGTCACTTCTCTCCAACTGACTGTCAATAAGACCAGCTCTTTATGTGTTTTAATATTCCAGGAAAAATAAAGCTCAGCTGACACACATCCAAAGCCTTCCTACCAAAGCCAATCACCGTGGAGCTGTGCAGACAGTCGACCAGCGACTGCAGAGGCTCAGGAAGCTGCTCTGAATACAGAAAAGGGAGAATCTGCCCGTCTTTGATGGGAAGAAAAAGTCAATGCTTCAGCATTCAGAGGCAGTAATCTGATTACTCTGTGAGGCAAAAATCTTCATCCTCATGCTACAGATATTCACACATAAAGACACAAATACTCCAACACACACACACACACAGGCTGAAGTGTGTTGGTTGTTAGCAGAGTTTCCTGTTGCTCCCACCTGATTGTGCTGCATGTTCTCTGTCCTTCTCTGCCGGATCACAGCCGGTTTTGATGGTCAGACCTCTGTAAAGGTTGGTGAGGAGGGGTGACTGTGTGTTTGAACATTGAAATCATGCAGGACAGTGTCTGGTATGAAGTCTCAGCCGCAGATGGCGGTCTGACAAATGGCTGTCATTGGTGGTTTTTGGCGTTTCTCTCTGCTCTCCTTCCAGAACGTCACCAAAACGGTCTGAAAGCAATCAGAACCTCCTCCGGAAGGGCAGTACTCGCACCTTTGGCTCTGTCCTGGGGCTTCTCCTCTTCATCGTCCACATCAGCTTTTACTATTTGCCAGTGATGCCCCCCCTCCTCCCTCGCTCACCAACTGTTGACATGCATTCTTGCTTCACCTCTAACCTGCTGAATTGAAGCAGCATCGAACCTGAACTCGTCACATGTCACTCACTCGGCATACTGTATATCCACCAGCCAAATGCCCCCCCCTTTCCCGGCTTCATTTCAGAACTAAACTCCAAATTCTTCAATCCTCTTTTGAGGCCATCCACACTCACTCCTCAACTCTCTGTCTGACCTCCATATTTCCACCTCCTGCTGTTCTCCCAGATCCTCATCCAGCCCTGTATGCCTCTTCTCCATGGGGGGGGGGGCACTTCAACTCTGATGCTCGCTATTACTTACAAAACATCAACTTTCTTCTCAGCTTCAAATTAAAACCTAAGATGTTCCTTTTTGAACTAGGTAAATGTATTTGTTCTCTTTGTTTCCTCGTCTCTTTTAACAGACGTGACGTTGAAAACAGGAGAACCACTAATGACAGACACCAACAGGCCGAAATGATTTTCACTAAAGTGTGGGAGAAACAGGCCGGATGCACACCTCAATCAATTCCACAGCTTTTCTCTCTTAATCAAACTATCTGCCAAAGCAGCCTTTCTGGCAGCTACACCTGATCATCAACCTGACCGCCTGATTATGTCTGCAGGCTTTACGGCAAAAGCCGCTCCAGTCCAATGTAGGCCACACGCCGCTTTCCAGGAAGCTGTGTCCAAGAGGCCTGACAGGTGTCAGCAGACGTGTCCAGGCCCGGTCAGCATCCACGTCACAGCGGGGGTCTCATCACAGCACGTTGAATGTGTTCAGGTCAATCAGCCAAACGCTGAGGTCTGTCTCTACGGAGCTTATCTGTTACTCTCCTGTCCGTCCTGCTGTCTGCAGGAGGAGGCTGTGGATTACACCCCTGCATCACATGATTACAGTAAATGCACATCTGCAGGACAGAGCAGGTCCACCCCCCCAAAGCACATTTATGACAGGCCTGCAGCCCGGCTCCAGACCCCAGTCTCACACCTCCTCTGATTAGTAATCATTTTGGCCAAAAAACCTTTCTGATCTCACACCTCCCCAATTCATCACCAAAACCATTGACAGTCTGTTAGAACTGGACACAGTATCCCTCCCCCCGATGCTTCAGACAGGAAGTACCTGCTGGTCCCACAAATCTGAAATCTCTCTGACTTCTACAGTGAAATAAACAGCTATTGTTCAGTCATTTAATTTGTCAGAATTAATAATCCTCTTTTTTCATTTTTTTTTCTTGAGTTCAAATTATTCAAATTATAAACTGACCAATCAGATGCCTCAAAAAAAGCATGTGGTGCCCCCACCCTGAACGTTAAAAATGTTTGACAGATTCTCCTGAGCCCACTTTCAGAGGAAGGGGTGTGGCTTTCCAACAACCTCACTCCTGAATAGCTCGATTGGTTGCCATAGAAATGATGACTCAGACTTCCTCTGACCAATCACATGTCACCAGTCATGTGGGCCTCATATGGTTTACCTGTGTGCTTCAGTGGGCACTCAGTGGTCACGCTCAGGTAAACCATATGGGCCCACATTGAACTGTTCGCTGGGTAACGTCGTCTGGTCCAACATGGCGACGTCCGTACCGGAAAAATGGGGACTGAATTGATTTCATTTCACTGGAACGGAAGGTAAGGCACTTCCAGTGGGCGACGTCACAGGCTCTTTGTCCATCTCTATATACTGTCAATGACCAAGACCAGCTGGCCGCTGGAGCGACGGTAGACTAAAGTCAAGGTGGAGACTTCTCTTTCTGGGGCACACACGTGTGCATGCACAACACACACACATGAACTCAACATACACACTCATGCACATATCACACACAAGCTTGCACACACACATATGCATGAACATAACACACATATCCACATGCACACAATATACATAAACTCATGCACATATCACACATACGCATGTACACAACACACACAAGTGTACATAACAGACATACACAAATGCACACAGCATACACACTCATGCACATATCACAAACACGCATGCACACATCACACGTGTGTGCACATAAAACACACACAGATGCACACGTGCACACACCATATGACCACATCCCTGCAGTGAAATGGCCTTATTTGTTCAACTTTTGCCAACTTGGGCAGAGCCTGTCTGTGGTGCCGCCCCCCACCCCCACAGATTCAGGATCTCATAGGATGCTGGGGGTGGGGGTGGGGGTTGGGGGTGACAGTAATCTGTCCTTCACTATGAGCTTCAGTCTGTGTCTGGCTTCAGGTTCTGAAGTCTGAAGCATCTTCTTACAGCAGGAGCATATCTTCCTGAGCTCCTCCCCTGCAGGGAAATGGTTAGAAAATGAAAGCCTAAAAGAAGCATTTAATCTGTTCGGGATTACCCTCCAATTCCTAATCCCTACTAGCGAGATGCTTCAGAACGTTGCGTTTAAGAACATAAAAACAATTCTTAAAAGTTTTGACAAAACACACGTTTTCTTTCCTCTTTTCCGTGAAATCTGCTAACTCTGTGAGATCTAATGTTTCATGGGGGGTCCTAAAGTTTCTTCATCTCTTAGGAAAGCTGTGGAGCTGATTCAACAAACCTGAACCCCAAACTCTGAGCGTCCAGCTTCGTTTCAGACCCAGCAGCTGCTGGTTCCGTCACTCACCATCTTCCTTCTCGTCGAAAACGGGTCTCTTTGAAGAGCTGTTGGCCCCCATCCTCTTCTTCCACTTGCCCCAGTGAAACATTGATGCTCAGATTGCATTCCTCGCCTCTGGAAGAGAAACTACAGCTCCGCGTGGACTCCCTCCTCAGGAGACGGAACGGGGAGCCATGCCGCTTCCCGGGATGCTCCGGTGATCGGTGTGAACAGGCAGTCCGCTGACGGCGGGAGACGAGGCGCGTGAGGCGCGGAGCTGCGCGGATGCGAGCCAAGTTGGAGCGCTGCTCGGTCACTGTGAGGCTGTTCTGTGGGAGTCACAGCTGTGTAGGAAAACAGCTGACACAACCGGAAGACGCGCAGCCTCCCTCCAAAATAAAAGCCGCTAAGATGACTGGACCCAAGAGTGGTCCAGATAGAAAATTCTGTCTGCTTTGGAGCAAAGCACCTTTCAACTCAATAACCTTTTGTTAAAGTCAAAGCAAAATATTACAAATGTTTTGTTAAATCCAGACGTTTAGCAAAAATGGATGTAAAATCCTTTTTAATCAAAGGAACTCAGATTTACTCAAAGGTCTGTGACCTGCAGACACGTCAGGCCAGGTAACCTTTGTTCTTTTCCTGCTGTGACCACAGACTTTTGAAGACTGCACAGAATGATCACCAATCATGAAACTGACTCCCTGCAGCGCAAGCAAACCGATGGGCCGATGACAGATCAATCACCCACCCTTTAACATTCACAGTCAGGCCTGTTTACAATGACTTTGATTCAGAATTTTGTCAATCCAGATGTTTTGGGCAGCTGAAAACATTTAAGTAATTACACAGAGGGCTCAGTGATCCCATGGTAGAGTGTCTGCCCTGAGACTGATATGTGGGCTCAAATCCACAAAAGACTAAGAATGGGATCCAATGTCTCCCAGTTTGACTGTTGGTTCCTGACTGCAGCTCAGCACTCCCCAGAGGAAGGACCACAAACAGAAAACAAACTTTCCTCTCCCAGGTGTGAGACTTTAACCTTTAACTTACACATGATATTCATACATATTTCCGTCTTTACGAAATGCAATGTTGATATATATTTATTTTAAAACATCACATGTGTATTTTGCATGCTTCTTTTACGAATTCAGTCGTGGGTACTGACATCTCCTGGAACTGGGGCTTTTACAGTGAAAGGAAGCACCGGAAGTAGCAGTTTGTACTTGAGCCCTTCACATCCGCGGGTCGCAGCAGCTGCAGGTACCCGCGCGCGCAGCTCCGAAGCCCAAGAACAAAGCCTCGCGCTTCTGTGACCAGGAGACGAGTGGGCGGAGCCGGAGCGGGAGGAGGAGGAGCCAAGAGCGGAGTCCGTCTGAAAGTCAGATGGTTGCTGCCGTCACAGGATCCTCTTCTCGTTCCTCCTTTAGGCTCTTCGTGATCAGGAATTCTGGTTTAGTTCTCCAGGGGATTTCCACCATTTTCCACATTTTTTCTGGATTTTTCCCTCATCATCCATGTTTGATTAACCCCATTTACCAGCCTTTTAATGGGAATAGACACCGGATAGAAGTTACTTTTGCGCAGCATAGTTACAGTTACTGCAGTGTACTTGTGGGACAACACATTATCCAGGCTTTTCCCTGAGCAGCAGAAACACGCCCTCTTGCCTCTGAGTTTGTGACAAAACCTTCTTATTGTTAGAACTTCTGGAAAAGTCTCTGTCACGTGACCGTGGCTTTACAGTCACAACCTGATCTTTACTCATGTTGCAGTGTTTCAGGCCTTTGTTTCGCATCCCTGAGCTAAAAGTACACTACAAGTTTATTTCCTTAAGTATACTTGAGTATAACAAGTCTACTTTAGGCCTGAGGCCATTTAGTGCGATGCAGAAAGTATTACTGAACACTTTTAGAATCAATTGGGACATTTGAAAGGATCTAAACTATGCTTTTCTTCAGCCTTTCAGAGTAAACTATATCCTATAACCTTTGGCAAACAAAATAACTCATTATTTAGGAAATATAAGTAATAATTTAGAAACAGCCCTCCATACAATGATTTCCTCCCGCATAGATTATTGCAATGCAGTGCATTTTGGTGTCACTAAGCGAACACTAAACCGTCTCCAGTTAGTTCAGAATGCAGCGGCACGGCGGTGAACTGGAACATTGGGATGAGAACACATCACTGCGGTACTCAGGTCATGTTAGAATTCAGTTGAAATGTTTACTGTTTGTTTTTGAAGCTCTTCATGGTCTTGCCCCAGTTGACTTAACCGAGCTTTTCACGGTTTGCAGCCATTCTAGAGTTTTAAGGTCTGCCAGCCAAATATTTGATCCATGTGTCCAGATCATGACACAAACACTGGGGTGACCGTGCTTTTTCTATTCTCAGTTATTGTTAGAGATTTTATGATTCTTATTCTGTTTTCTTACTAATGGTG
>BSAI01000161.1:723148-738596 GCA_036245035.1 Adrianichthys oophorus
GCGTAATTTAGATTCGTGCATAACTTTAGATTTGTGCGTAATCCTTGATTTGTGCGTAACTTTAGGTTTTGTGCATGCATAGTTCTTGATTTGTGCGTAACTTTGGATTTGTGCGTGCGTAATTCTTGATTTGTAACTCATAAAATAAATTTTGTGCATGAGTTCAAATATTACAAAATATTAAAAAATACAAAGTACAATGTACACATGCACAACTTCAAAATACGACAGCTTGAAACTAACTATACGCACAAATCTTTAAAAAATATGCACGAATCACTTGTTACGCACACACAAAACCACATTTACACACGAATCTAATTTGAGACTCTTTTCACGTCTCCCAGATTAGTGCGTAAGTTATGCGTTTAAATGCTGCTGGAATGCTGGTTCATCAGAGTTTTCTGATCAGCCGCTCTGAACTTAGACGGTGAATAAAATCTGGTGAAACTTGACATTTTCCAGCTTTCTAAAACAGATGTGCCGGCTAATCAATATAAAAAAAGTCTGAATATGGGTTTTTATTACACTTGTCCTTTAAAAATAAAAATATTTTCCAGAATTAAACAGTTCATCTCTGCAGCCCCACCCCCGACACCCCCACAACCCATATTCAAATCAAGAATTACGCACGCACAAATCCAAAGTTACGCACAAATCAAGAACTATGCATGCACAAATCTAAAGTTATGCACGAATCAAAATTACGCACGCACAAATCAGACTGATACTAATTTCTCTCCATACCAAGAGATCCAGAGCAGAAGGAGCAGAGCAGAAACATCTCCCAGTGGGCACCTTGATGTCAGCTTGATGTCAAAATTGAGTTGATATTTGATCTAATTAGTGGACAACAAAAATAAAATAAAATAAATTAAGAATGCTGGGAAATACAGTTGACGTTGACCCTAATTCCATGGCTACATGTTACATTTCAAACTGACGTCAGTTTAAAATCAAATTGACTTCCATGCTTCTTCTGTTTCTGAAGGATTTAGGCTTCATTAAATGTCAGCATGTGGCTTCAAATGATTTTAATGTTTCTTTTTCAATTCAAATGTCATTAGAATGATTCAATGCTGCTGCATATCCCAGTAGCCACAGCAAAGTATCTAGTGGGCAACAGATGCTCAAATGATGTAAAATCAACGTCAAAGCTCGACTGCTGTGAGGCAGGAGCGCTAACCACTGTGCCACCGTGCAGCCCTATAAAACATACAATACAAGGTTTATTGGAAGAAATGTACTCAAAAAAATCATTTGTTGGGTGAACATAATAAAGTATTTCCATCTAAATCAAATGTGTTCATTTAGGTTGATAAAGTGAATGAGGACAGCTGTGGATGATGAACCTGAAACGGTGTGGCTGACGAGGACAAGTCCGAACATGACCACACATAACAAACAGAATCCTCATAATGGTGCTCTTGGATAATTGGTTGAAGTAATCTTGATGTTCTTTGTGGTTTATTCATTTCCATGACAGGAGAAAAAAGTGATGCAAAGAAAGAAAAATGTAAATCTCCCTGATGATTCTCTCAACGTGGGATCTGATCATTTCAAAGGTTCTGTGGACCCGCCTCACTCCCATTTAGGATCACAAGATCTTAAACATTTGTATTCAAGTGGACTTTGTGTTATTTCAGCTTAGTTTGTATTTCCTCTTGGACACCAGATGGAGTTGAACTGGACTTCTGTTTAAATGACTGAATATCAATGATTTCATGAAAGTTTTTCACATGAATAAAACGTACTGTTGAACCTTAAACCGTTTCGGATTTTCAAATCTACTTGGTTTTGCTGGGTTAGCATGAATTATTTAAATTTTCATTTTGAGAAGTACTCTATGGAATTCAGTGACACCTAACATTAAAATTCAAGTTGAGAAAACTCAACAAGATTATGTCAGATTATATCTATCTTTGTTACCATAATTTATCCAAATCTAGTTAAACCGCACCTTTATCATCATGTTACAGCAACATTCATGAATTCTATTAAAACACCTCTGACTTCTGATCAGCATCTAATTATTCCTCTAATTATACCAGACTATTTGGTCATGTTGTTTTTTGGGGGACACTAAATCAAAATGTTATGTAAATAAAAACATTTACCCTAAATTATTTTTAAAAAGGGGAGAAAATAAATAAAGTACATCTTCTTTTTAAAGATACAGAAAATCTGCTTGCTACTGTCTAAGTTATCCCAGGAGTAAATATCTGCTTCCAAAAATTCATTTTCCTTCTGATGCAATGCTTTCTGCCCAGATGTCTGCAGGAACAGCTGTGATGGTAGATAGTGTGAGCTCTGCAGCAGCAAGGGCGGAGTATCTGCAGAAATTACGCCTTTTTAACCAGATTCTCCGGAAGTGAGCACACGGGGTAAAAAAAGTAACAAAAAAAAGCATTTTGTTTTATCTTTGCTCTCAGGAAAGCCAGCAGGAGGGCTGGCATCGTCCCCGAGCTCTCTCTGTTTGACGCTCAGCACATGCAAAGTCCTGGAGTGAGGAGGGAGGCTGCAGCGACTGGCCTGAGAGACAAACAGGCTCTTCTGCTGAAGATGAGGGAGTAAGCTGATTCCAGCCTCAATTTCATCTCACATTAGACATCCTTCAGTGTCTGTACTGCTATTTTTGAACCAATAAATTAGATTTGGCCTGTGCTAAAGGACACTGTCACTAGAAAGCCTGAATGTGGATTCAGAAAGCAGACGTCACGGTGCTGAACTGGCTAAGATAAGAGATCAATGCAAGTTAATATCAAGCCTGCTGTGTAAACACAGGAGAAACAATCAATGTCCTCACAACCATTTAGCCCAGAAGCTGCTTCTTTGGATGCACATTGATCCCTGGGCTTTATCTGACTGTCATAGCAGGTTAAAATCACACAGGAGCAGAAAATGTCTGTGCTAAAAAAAAAAGCAGAAAAGAAGACCGAAGCCAGAGGTCTGCAATGATTCATCTGCTTTACAGACAGTGAGACTACTGCCCAGCAGGGGGCAGCACAAAAACACTTCTTTACATGGTTCAAAGAGGAGGAAATGCCCTGAAAATGCCATAAAGTGAGTCAAGTGTAATGGGTCATCAACTAGTGTTAATGATGAGGCTCTGCAGCATCAGTCAAAGCGCATCCAAGCCTGCAAAAATCCCAAAGTAACCATGAAGCAGCGACTGCAGCGTCAGAGGATGCATGCTACAGTCCTTCTGTGTGTGCAGCAGCTGTAAAAGCACAACCTGAATGTTGTCATCCCTTTGTTGCTCCAGAAGGCAGATTCAAACCCTGTTTGCAACACTACAGTGGTTCACAACAGAGGCAGATGTTTGATGGGTGAGCCGCACCATCATCTCAGCAGTCTCAGTCTGACTACATCATGACTTGGAGCATTAAAAAGATTTAGAGGTTTACAGATGACATTGTCAGGAACAAAAGTTTACTTCCCTAAAGCCATTTAGTGTTTTCTCCTAAAAAAAAAGATCCTCGCTGGTGAAGATGTACAGCCAGCAGCACCTAGTGGACAAAGAGAAGCTGTACAACTGTCAGAGAATATCAGCAGTTCTCTTTGTTCTTCCCGAACGAAACACATCTTTAAAAAATCTGGTCCATCAAGGCCTTTCTTTTAACCAGAATTCACCTAATTCAGAACAGTCAAGCTCAACAATCTGATCACCCTGGGTCTGCAAAATGCCTCAAGAAAACATCCAAACTCAGATTCTTGGTCTGAGATTTTAAATCTTGACCTTTTCGGCCTTCTAGACGAATCCAGAGTGTGAAGCAGATATGTGTGGACAGGATGCAATGAGCCATAATTCATGAGTCCAAGCATCCTGAACACTCCATCCACTTCGGTCCTTCTGCTCAGGTGGACTCCAGCTCTGGAGAGGACATGAACTGCTGTAAAACAGGGAATTTGAAAGCTGCATGTTCCCGCAGAAGCAAGCCGTTTTCTTCCAAACACCTGTCTGGACACCTAGACACCTGTGCTTTTGAATTGTCCATAAAATGTGCAAGAATGAAGGGAAATGTGCAAGTATCAGGTGGAGTGCTTTAGGATGTATATTCAGAACAACAAACTGTTCTGTTCTGAGTCTGTTCTGTTCTGTCCGGTAAATGTCCAGTGCCAAAGGGCCAGTGCAAATGTCAAGTCCTCTGAGTTTGTAACCTTTTTTCTCTATTTTTCCCCCACAATTTTAACATGTATTATTAATGTCTCACATTAACAGTGGGACAGTTACTGTTTAGATGTTAAAAATATAATGAAGTCTCCAGCAGTGATGAGAAACTCTAGTGTCATTCAGTTTTATTCCATGTGTGGATCTGATGCTGGGATTTCTGGCTGCGTCAACGTTTGTGTTGAACAATGGAGGAGGGTTTCTTTTATAGGATTTCCGTAAAGTTAAACGCTTGTAGTAGATTTGACAATAAACGTCTAAACATATCCAGCTAGCTCTAAGGGAGGTGATGATTGTTTGAGGGTACGTCTTTGATGGCGTCGACTAAACTGCGTGGCGAACACGCGCGCAATCTGTGCGGGAAACGCGCATCCCGCCGTTAAAGTCTGCGGTGATGAGCGGCGGGAGCCGCCGCAGTGACACAGAGGAAGGGTCGGCCTTGTCTGGAGACTTTCGCTCCTGTGGCTCTCAGAGCGTGATGTCAGCGGCTGTTGTAATTCACTCGGTGGGGGTGATGGCGTCACTTTCTGCCCGGTTGTAGCCTCCTGCTCCGAAAGTGAATCGACGCGGATCTCAGGCCGACGTGACCGTGGCTCCGTTGGCCGGGGCCGAGTACCGCCAAGCCGGACAATTCATCCCGGGAAACATGGAGGCTGTGGCCGAGGAGCTGCGGGCCGGCTCTCGGGTACCTGTCACTATCGATCATGTGGTCAACGATACACTGGTTGTGACCCTGACCTACCAAGAAAGGAACTACACAGGAATATTACTGGATTCCAACAAAAAGTAAGCATTTCCTAGTATTTTTTCTTCACTTTTCCCCTCGAAATTAATTTGGAAAATGCCGCTAATGGCTAGCATACCCACGAAGCTAAAGCAAAGCTAACTGGTTAGCAGTTAGCCTGGCCTTAAAAAAGACAGGTTGTTGAAGCTGACATGGTGGCTATGGGTTAGCTTCATGGCTAATGAAAACTCGTATCATTTTACTCCAAGATTTGTCAGATAATCTGATTTATCTCGTCGATGAAAACCCGTTGAGTGACAAAAGCAGCCTATTTTGTAGAAACTGTAAAACTGCTTTTATTGTTTCACAGCTGCAGTTAGAGGCTTCATCTGTAGCTTATTGTTAGCCTAATCAAACCCAGAGAAGCTCAAACGTTTAAAGCAAAAGAAGGCCTTGACTGAACAGCATCATTATCTAAGGCAGATGAAATTTAAGTGTGTGTGCGCGTATATATATATATATATATGTCTATTTACACACACACAGTTCTGTGTCTAAAGAAACCAAGAAATATGTCTTGCTGGTGCTGATTTGAGATGGGTTACTGCTCATTATAATCTGTTGAAACAATAGAAATGTACAATTATTGAGACCTTTTTAATCAATAACACTTAAATGTTTTCATCTAAAACGATGTGACAGGAAGTAAAGAACATGGTGGGCCATTTTAACCATAAAGTGTAACCAAAGCCTTAATGAAATGAGAGAAACAACAGAAGTTTAAATGATCCCCATTCAGTTACGCTGAACTGTGTTTTGCTTTGAGGATTTTGTATCAAAAGAGACACTGATTTTAAACAGCAAATACAAATCCAGTATCAAAAGATGTCCAGCTTCCCCCTTCTTAGTGCAGGAAGCCAAGCTGCCCTGAGAATAACCCTCCTAAATGGGAACAGGGAGGCCTTAAAATAGTTGCCAGGCCTCGTCTCTGAAAATGTGAACACTTCTTCCTTTTCAGCTCTGACAAATTCATTTCCTGTCATTGTTTATCATGGTTTTTATGTCATATCTTCAGCTCTTCACCATGAAGTTACACAACATAAAATGGCAACAGTACAGTAAAGCATGGCCCTCATGTTGTGCGTTACTGATAAACAGGGACTGTCTGTTCCCTGTCACAGGCAACTCTGTCTGTGCTCTGCTGCTCGAGAGACACCTATGTAAAGGTATGAGGAACAGGCCTCGCCAACATGCAGACGTTCACAGCTCCCTGCCAGCTACTTCCCTCGAGGCCCAAACATGGGTTCCCCACATGTAAACTAATTAATAATTTCACCGCACACGGATGCGCGAACAAACTGAAGTCTCAAGGCTGCATCTCTGAATCCCGAGTGATTCATAGGATTGTTTTTGTTCAGTCAGATGTTGCCGGGGGAGGGGGGGGACTCTTTGTCTGCTATCTTTTGGATAAAGCAGCTCAGCCATCCTACTTTCCCCATCATGACATGCACAAAGCTGACAGAAAATGGTGTCAGTTTCCAGTCATGTTTGGAAGTGAATGTGAAGTTATTCTGCTGTCTTTATAATGGGATTCTGTGTATTTTATTGTAGCTTTGAAATGTTTAGCATGGTTTAATTTGCTTTTTCTGCATCCTCAAAAAGGCGGGGCCGGAAAGTGGTTGCCATAGAATATCTTTGTGTGTTTGGTGTTGATACTGGTTAATGTCCTGTACTGACCCATGCAGCTGGATCATATGCAACCCAATCCCAGCTAATCTGAATGTAGAGAGAATGTGACCCAAACCAGGTAGTCTGAATGTAGAGCTGTTGGACTGTTACTTTTTTAATGGTACAAGAATAACGTTCTTCTAACTTCAAGTTGGACAATGCAGTTTTAAATAATGTTGAAATGCATATGCAGTCTAGATTAAATTTATCAGTGTAATTTACTAGGTTGAGCAAGTTTCTGCCAAAGTGTCTTCAAGACACTTAAAACGGACATATTCCCCAGCCGCAGTCTGCTTACATGCTAAAGGACCAAATGTGTAGAAGTGTGTGGATCTTGTTTATATTTTCTGCTGAAATTCTTGTTTGTGCTGTTCTGGTCTGCAGTTCACTCTCAAAAGGACTTATTTAATGCTTTCTTTCTTTCCTTACAGAAATGGCCTTTTTTGTCTGCCAGATTTCACAGCCAAGTCCGAGATATGCCCCTTAACTATACCAGCCTGTGAAGTCCCAGAAACTCTGAGTGAGGAGCCTGCTCCCAAATCTCCAAGCCGGGCTTCGCACAGACCAAAAGATGAGAATTCGCTCCCTGCAAGCGGCATTCCTGCTGCGCCTGTACCATGCCCCGTCCCAGCACCTGTGCCGCCTGGACAGACTCCTTATCCTCCTTATTTTGAAGGAGCACCTTTTCCTCAGCCCTTATGGGTTCGTCACACCTACAGCCAATGGGTCCCACAGCCCCCTCCGAGACTAATAAAGAGAAAAAAGAGACGAACACGAGAACCTGGCCGTATGACCATGAGCACCATACGTCTGCGGCCTCGGCAGGTGCTCTGTGAAAAGTGCAAAAACACACTGAACAGTGACGAGGACAGCAAAGACGGTCTGAGTAATGCCAAGACCTCAAGGAAAGAGAACACTCTACACAGTGACGATGATGGAGATTACAAGGATGCTCCGCCTAAGTTTTCTAGAAAAGAGGAGGTTGTTGCAGCCAAGGATACCAAAAGACGAGAAAATGGCAGCAGCCTTGACAGTAAGCGTCTCAGGAAAGACAAAAGAGGAGAGGCTGATGGTGAAAAGTTCCCTGCAGGGAATGTCATTCCTCACAGTCCTGTCATAAAGATTTCCTACAGCACTCCACAGGGAACAGGGGAGGTCATGAAGATCCCCTCCAGAGTTCACGGCTCAGTCAAGCCTTTCTGTCCAAAACAGCTGGTGCAGAATGGTGCTGAGGAACACAGCAAGGTGTCCACTGATGATACCAATGAACAGCGGCACATTCTAGATGCCACGAGGTCTGGCCTCACGGTCTCTATTCCTAAACTCAAGTTAAGCAGACCCTATGCAAATGTGGTTCAAGACCTGCCATCCCCTAAGATTCGTTTGAAGCCCCCTCAAAGGGGAAGTGAGGAGACCTTGATGGAGTATGAGGCAGAGCTTGTTGAAGGAACCAGGAGACGAAGCCCCCGAATGCCTGGGCCCTGTCTTCCTCACTCTGAAGACTCTGGAGAAGGGAAGAACTCTCTGGAATTGTGGTCAGGGAGTTCTGGGGAAGAGGCAGAGCGCAGCCACAGCGACCTCACCCTGCTGATCAATTTTCGTAAGCGTAAAGCGGATTCTTCCAGCCTGTCAGTGTGCAGCAGTGACAGCCTGGACGAGTCCAAGTCCTTCAGCTCTGACGGCACCTCACCAGAGCTGTGTGACCTGGCTCCAGGCGAAGACCTCTCAGTGACCTCGTCTTCTGCCACACCACAGGACGACTGCAAGACAGTGCCGCCGCTCACCGTGCGCCTTCACACCCGCAGCATGACCAAATGTGTGACAGAGGAGGGGCACGCAGTGGCGGTGGGTGACATTGTGTGGGGGAAGATTCATGGCTTTCCCTGGTGGCCGGCGCGCGTCCTCAGCATCAGCGGCACGCGCAAACAGGAGACGTCCAACTGTGAGGCTCAGTGGCCCCAAGCAAAGGTGGCGTGGTTCGGTTCCCCCACCACCTCCCAGCTCTCTGTTGCCAAACTTTCACCCTTCCGGGAACTCTTTAGGTCCCGCTTCAACCGCAAGAAGAAAGGGATGTACCGGAGAGCCATCCTGGAGGCAGCCAAGGCCGTCGGTTACATGAGTCCGGAGATTACATCGCTGCTTTCCCACTGCGACACATAGGTTAGTTCCGCTCGCCCCAAAAGTGTGAAGGAAGAATGAACTTTTGGCATTTTTGACTGCCTGGCTCGTAATCATGTTTGAGGTTGAATGTCAGACCAGTCTGTCTGTTAAAGTGCTGCCACACCGCTTATCCAGGCACATTTTGGTGCTTTCACATGAGCAGAGCTGTCCCTTAACCACTCTGCAGGTCTCTAAAAGAATAAAAAACTTTGTGGTTAAAAGCAAATCCGAAGTAGAAACACTTCTTTACTTGACTGTAAATCAAAGAAACAAGTCATCTCCTGTTGATTTAGATGAGCTTTTCAGGCTCTCATGCTCTTCATAATATGAACTTTTTCAGTTTGATTAAGTTACTGTCAAGTTGGACTGCAGTTCAGAATGTGTCCTGCTGCAGCAGAGGGAACCGTCATCCAGAGTATTCAGCGGCTGCTCAGTCTGAGCAGGGCCTCCATGGTGTGAGGGTGTAGACCAGGACTGTCATAGTGGGTCAGAGGAATGGGTCAGACTTTGTGTTTGCAGCAGCTGGAGTGGGTTGGTGGCCTCTGAGAAATAACAGAAGCTCAATGCCTGTTTGCTTCTCTTTCCACCCTTTGTTCTTGGTTCGTGCAGACCATTGTCATTTCTCATCCCCCTCCACACACGGCAGCAGATGTAGGACCTTCTTATTTGCTCATTGTCCTCATGTCTTGCTTTTTCCTATCTTCTGCAGAGGCTGAGGACTCCAGTGGTCTCCCAGGTTTTTCTGGATTCTCTGTCATAAAGGCCCCGGAGGGACTACGTGTGGTTGCCACGGCTACTACTTTATGCTGTTTTTGTTCCCTCCTCTGCCCCTGATTTTTTTTTTTCACAAGGGGCAGAAATGGCTGCCAACGTGGATTTTAGCCGGACTGGAAAAGGGAGCAAAAATATCGAGGCCAGGCGTGTATGAACTTTTCCTCTTTTTCTTTCTTAGACTTAATTATATTTCAGATAGAGCCGAAACACTACAAGGACCTGAATGTATTTATTATCTGTAAAATTTTATCAGGATCTAGAACCTTCTCACTACGCAAAAAAAAAGAAAACACCCTCCTAGTGTGCTGCTGTTACGGACCTCACCAGGTTCAGCTCGTCCAGCTAGAGGAGGCATCTTCAGACTCGCTCCTCTCTTCAGTGTTGGACTCCTAAAGTCTTAGGCTGAATCCTCTTTCTGGTGAAAGTGTGAGTGGCGCCATCAGAGACGGTAGTGACCCCTCCCCTTGTGACCGCGTCCTTTCATCTGTCTGTGACATGGGTTGTGGATGTATTTATGCTGAACTCTGTCCTGTATTATGTCGAGTTTCCTTCCATTTCACTTTCCACGTGTCCTAAGATCCATTCTTACCCTGAAGTCTTTAAGGGGATACATTTAAAGCAAAAAACGCACTTTATCTGTACCTTGGTGGCCTGCTGTGAGCTCTCTGTCTGAAACACAGGAGGCAGCGCTGATGGGCAGCAGGGACATTAGGAGCCTGTGTGCTTTGACTATCCACAAGTCTCCATACCTGTCCACGACTTTTCATGACTTTCCGTCAGCCTCCATGACTGTCCATGACTACCTGACTTTCTGAATCTCCATGACTACCAATACCAATACTTTACACGACAGTCCGTGAGTCTCCTTGACTTGTAATCCAATAGAAACGGTTGTGTTGGCTGTAGTCCTGCATTCTGACTGCTCTTCTCGACCAACACTCTACAGACCCCTCGCTACTGGAAGAAAGGGAATAAAAGTCGACCCCTCTCCCTATTCAATGCTGGGTAAAGTTTGAGTTTTGGGGAGGAAAGAAGTGAACGTGCTGTGAGAAAACAGTGAACCTGCAGAAGAGCGGGTCAGTCAGGACCCCTGGAGGGGGGTGGTCTCCCCTCTGACTGGTGGAGCTGAGCAGTGCAGGTCTACATGGAAGACAAACATGGCTGTCTACTGTTTCCCTCATTGGTCAATGCTAATGGCTACTTTTTGTTTCTTTTCTACATGTACTGTACATAAAATAAAATATACAAGCAATATTTGTGCAGTTGTGTGTCCATGAGCTTGTGTCATCAGTACATATCGATCACTATCTGTGAAGAAATCCATTCCATCAGTAGAAACCCAAAGCTGCTTCATGCGGGAAAAAATGCCGGCGAGGTTTCGGTAGACAACAGGAAGTCTTTAAAATAACTCGGGCTTGAATAACTCCTGCTTTTGTCTGCAGAAGTGTTTCTGCCTTTAAACGCTCATGAACAGCAGCTGATGATCAGACTGTCAGCTAACATGCAGAGCATGATGGGATCACGGGGGTAAATTCAGTTCAGTTCCTGTGAAAGAAGCCTCTGTTTTCAGACGGTCACTAAGAAAGTTTCTGTTTTCCTCAGAAAGTAAATTGTTGAAGCATCTACAG
Source organism: Adrianichthys oophorus (assembly GCA_036245035.1). NCBI lineage: Eukaryota > Metazoa > Chordata > Actinopteri > Beloniformes > Adrianichthyidae > Adrianichthys > Adrianichthys oophorus. Next base: position 734,334 of record BSAI01000161.1, read on the forward strand.
GAGTCAGCCTCCATCAGTCAGCTCCTTTATTTGGAACAAAAATGGATTCTTCATTTTACATTTTATTCACTAATTTAGAGAAACCTTTTTAGAAGGAACTTGATACCTAAAAAGAGCTTTTACTCAGAGGACTGAGTCTAGAACCTGCTGCGCTGCTCCTCAGGTGTGTGAGGGTTCCTGAGGGAGAGCTGACAGTAAATCTCCAGAGGCCTGATTAGATCTGATGATGACGGATTTGTTGGAGTTGTCTGCACTGCACTTGGATGAACTTCAGCTGAGCTTCTCTCTTTGGAGCTTTACAAACAGGACAATAATGGAGATCTGAGTCTCAGCCCTTCCACCAGACAAAAGAATGAATGGGGGGGTTAACAAAAACATGTTAAGACGCTTACCAGATGAAACAGGATGAGTGGTTTTGGTTTGGAACACCCTCACCAAGAAAGATTTTTCATGCTTTGGTTCTGAATAAAAGTGAAGAAGTCAGACCTTAAGAGTTTAGAGGAGGAGCTCCAGAATGCAGATTCTGAACCAGAGCATGGGGGGTGCACAAAGTGCAGCTTTGGCCCCAAGTACCTCAGCCACTCCCCCAGGCTCTTGGTTTCCAGCACTCGAGCCGCGCCCCTGCTTTATTTCTTCCAGGTCGGAAGGAGAGTTGGCTGTTGCAGCTTTAGAAGCAGGCCAGCGATGAGCGCTCAGTCCTGATTGGATCTGTTTCTGACCTCTGACCTGATGTTTCATCCTTCAGGAGCAAAGCCTCTGTTCCTCTCAGTGATGCTGGGACCACCGCTGCTTTCAGTGAAACCCAGCACTTTGACTTGCTGTTCGCAGAAAATCTGCGTCTGACTCCAAATTTATTCCTCAGAATTGGTTTGGAGGCTTGAGTTCACTGTTGAACACGTGATCAATCACTTGACCTTTAGTCTGCCACTGAGCGCTCTCCAACTGTTACAGAAAACTCCAAAGGAAGATGCGGACATTCATGGATGATCATGGCTGGAACACACACCCGCCTGCATTTCTTTACGTTGTTAGGCCCCTGTCATCATGTCTTCACCTGAAGGTCGCCTGTGCAGCAGCTCTGCGTCTATCATGTAGGCGCGTGTTGAGAGTCAGTCAGCTGCAGGTTTGGTCAGGTAGCTTGAACAGGAAAACTGGATTCCACCTGCTGAATCAGGCATGACAGGATTCCTGCTTTTCCTTTTTCCATCTTCAGGTGCTTGAACTCAAAACCACAGAACTACAGGAATGAATGAAAGTGTGAGCGGAGTCATCTTTTAGTTAATGATGCAATCCTGAGTCATCCCTCCAGGGATGTTTCCTGCTTGAATCAAAGGTCAGATTGACTGAATAAAACAGCTTAAACCACATTTTGTGAAGAATGTTAGCCGTTGAAGAAACATCACACCTCCAAGGTCTTATGAAGCATGGATGTGATCTTCCAAACAGTCTGATTCCTGGAAGTAAAGTTAAAGGAAATGAGGAGAGCCTCGAGACCAATGGTGTGGTTTGACATTTTTAAAGTATCATCACTGAACACATTGCTCCTGGTGGTTATAGGTTGGCTCCAGTGTTTGGTAGCAGTGCTGCCATCATAGTGTGAATGTGTGTGAATGGGTAAATGGCTCTATGACTGTAACGCACTTTGGGCATTCTAAATATGTTGAAGGTAAAGTGTTATTTTAGTATACTTACCATTTTTGCTAAACATTTTCATCCATTAGTCAATTTCTTAGTGCATACAGATTCCTGCAGATTTGTGCAGATTCCTGTAGATTCCTACAGATTCCTGCAGATTCCTGTTGATCCCTGCAGGTTTCAGGAGACGTTGGGGTCATGACGGATGGCAGCAGGAACACTGGGTATCATAAAACCTCTCCAAACATTGGCTTTTTTTTTATCATATTTAGAGGGAAAGTTGGATTAGATAAGTTCAGACAAAAAGATTTCTCTGAGAATGGTCTTCATGAAAACAGGACTCTTGAGGAACTTCTGCTCCAAAGTGACTCGCCTCTCAGCTGTGAGTGTTTCTAACAATGTTGTCATTGTTATTCATATAGAAGAATTGATACCAGTTTTTTATGTCAGGTTATTTATGGTCAAAACAAACATTTTCTGAGTGGAAAGTGCTGTTTCAGAGAGAAAAGAAAAATCTGGAAGCACGGTCTTTGTTCTTACTATAGGAATAAAGTTAAATATACTTATGGGGGAATGCAGCAGTTTCTTTGTTTTCAAATCTGCATTATCAAGAGTTTAACATATTTTCTTAATTCATTATATTTGCTTTTAAAGTTGAAAGGTGAAACATTTCCACTTTCTTTCTAGTTCTAATTGTTTTCTGTACTGAGTAACTTTAGTACCAGAATCTAAAGGAATAAGAAAACATTTGACATCTTTTCTCTCTAACCCTCCTTAAAATGCCTCCTGGTTGTAAAGTATGGGTTTGCTGCTTCTGGGTCATGTTTTGCTCTTTCCTGCGTCAGGAAACTGAGTAACCTTGACTAAAAATGCATGGCTGCAGCATAACCCCAGGGTTTGTGGAGTCTGCCTTACCAGAGGATCTCGTTATAGAAGGTTTGCTGCAGCAGAGCAGATTTGTTTCATAGTTACCAGTTTGCAGTTCAGCATGTCCCAACCAGTTCAACCAACAGGAGGGAAGAGGAGGCCTGTGTTGATCCAAAAGCACACAAACACATGCACATGCTTACACAACAAACAGCCATTCTGAGTAATCCCCGGGTTTCCTGGAGTGGACGTGGACCATCTTCATGTTTCAAACTCTCATTTCCTCCCACTGACAGATGTGAATGCAGACTCTGGAAGTGGAGGTGCGTCCCTGCTGGTCTGCCTGTTTGCCGCCTGTGGGGGGCTGCACGGCTGCTTCATGGATCATTGCAGCATCAATGTGCAGCCAAAAGAAGGGGAGGGGTGCATGGCAGTGGGATGCTGTGTGCAATTATTGCTAATGATGTGCTTTCATGCGAGCTGTGGCCTTAATTAACTTCAGAGGAGGCCTGGACGGTGAGGAGATGCAGACGCACAGCTTTAAGCTTGACGCTGTTCAGACAACATGTCTGTTGCTGCAGATCAGAGAAGGTGGGTGGTCCAGTGTGAGGAGTAACCTGATGCTGGAGGGATGAAACTGTCCTCCAGGACATAGATGAAGCTGAGCTCACTGAAGCAGCTTCTGTGAGATGCAGGTCAACAAGCTAATGTGAAACTGTTATACAAGTTCAGGAGTTTTTGAAGGACAAAAATAAGAATGTGGTCATTTTGGAGCCAAATGACGTCAGTAAAAAGTGATTCGTCCAAATCCGTCTGAGTTAACATTTCTATGACAGCCCCTCTCACCTATCAGGAGAGAGCTAAGTGGGAGTCTAAACCTCCTCCACTGAAAGCAGGCTTCACAAAATCTGTCAAATGGTTCAAAAGTTTGGACTTTGAAGTCAGCGGGCACTAACTACTTTTATAGAGGCATCTGATTGGTCAGTTTATAACTTAAACTACAAAAAAAAATATAGTGGAAATAAAGATGACTAAAAAGAAGTTAAAAAAAAAGGCAGCTGACAGGTATCTGCAGTCTAAGCGAGCTGCAGACTGGGCGGTTGTGGAGGCAAAAACTCCATCCTGGCAGGAGTTCGGGGAGGCCATGGAGAAGGACTATTGGTTGGCCTTGAAGAGGTTCTGGCAAACCGTCTGACACCTCAGGAGGGGAAAGCAGTTTTCTGCAAGCACTGCTTTAAGTGCAGGTGGAGAGCTGCTGACTTCAACTGGGGACATTGTCAGGCGGTGGAAGGAATCCCTCATCCAAAGGATCCTCACGATTGAGGATCTCCTCAATCCTGCTGACACGCCTTCTCCTGAAGAAGCAGCATCGTGTGGCAGTCAGGAACAGTACCACTGGACTGGCAGACAGGGGTGGTGGTTCCCCTTTTCAAGAACGGGGACCGGAGGTTGTGTTCCAACTACCAGTGAATCACACTCCTCAGCCTCCCTGGGAAAGTCTATGCCAGGGTTCTGGAGAGGAGAGTCCGGCCGATAGTCAAACCTCAGATCCAGGAACAACAATACAGTTTCCATCCTGGTCTTGGAACTGTGGACCAATTCTAAACCCTCTTTAGGGTGCTGGAGGGTCTGTAGGAGTTTGCTCATCCCGTCCATATGTGTTTTGTGGATTTGGAGAAGGCGTTCGACCATGTCCCCCGTCCCGCATTATCCCGCATTTTATATATATATATATATATATATATATATATATATATATAT
>BSAI01000161.1:746720-769406 GCA_036245035.1 Adrianichthys oophorus
TGCTGTCGCTTGGGTCGGTGCGCCTCTGTCCCTGGGGTCGGTGCGCTCTGCCATAAGCATATGTGAGTTGTTGGTGGTGCATACTCACCCACTCTGCTGTCGTACTAGACCCCTCAGGACCTACTATTCCAGTAAACATGTCCACAGGCATTCTGAGGTGGCAACCAAACATCAAAAAGGAAGGGGCATATTTGGTGGAGGTGTGGGCCGTGTTGTTATATGATTGGATTAACCCTGGAAGGTATCCCACCCAGTTACTGTGTTGCTCGACTTCTAGTGTCCCCAGCAGATTCAGCAGTGTTTGATTGAATCGTTCGCAGGCTCTGTTCCCCTGGGGGTTGTAAGGTGTAGTGTAGGTCTTATGGCAACCATAAACCAAGCACAGTTCCTTGATCAGCCTCAACTGAAAATTGGAGCCCTGACCTGAGTGCAATACTTCAGGGCAGCCAAATGGCTGGATGACATGTGTCCATAGGGCGCGGGCTGTCTGATCCGCAGTCGGAATAGCCCATGCATATTTTGTAAATAAATCAGTCACAACGAGAATGTTCTGATATCTATCAGTAGGGCAACTTAATGACAAAAAAAATCCATTGCTACTTAATGCATAGGGGCTTTGGCTGCTAAAGGAACTAAAGGTGCTTGAACATTGGCCTTTGCTTTGTAGAGCACAGAACGAGAGCAGGTTTGAACGTACGTTTGTACAGTCTGTTCCATCTGAGCCCAAAAAAAGTTCCTTCGAAGTGTAGAGAGCATGCGTTCTGTACCTGGGTGTCCATCACACTGGTGGCAAAATTCCAACAAAGCTGGAACCTTGTCCAGTGGGACAACTATTTGGCATAGATCTTTGCAGGTCGATGAGTCCTTCACCCTCCTGCATAAGACTCCTTCTACCAGCTCAAGCCTCCTCCACTGGTGCACCAGTCTTCTTGTTGGCTGGGGGAGGAACTTTAAGCTGGTCTTTAAGCTGGATCGGGCAACCCACCTTGTCTTAGGTAGTGTGGAACCTGAGAGATGGTAGAGTCTCTATCTTGTTCCAGTCTCAATGACACTGGGTCCCATCCCCAGCTGGTGAATGAATCCTCGCCTCGGCCCAAGACTTCCATGGAATGCACTACCTGGGCAGCATCTCGTGACGGGCTCTGTGCAGTGACACCTGAAGGGGCAGTAGGAAAGCTGGAGAGCACATCTGCATTAGTGTGGTCCCTTCCTGGTTGATACTGAAGGGCGTAATCAAAGTTAGCCATCTGGGCAACCCATCTCTGTTCTACAGGCCCCTAATTTAGCTGCTTGCAAATATACTAGCGGATTATTGTCAGTTACTACAGGGATTTTTGCACTCCACAAATAATCTTTAAACTTCTCCACAAGAACCCACTTCATGGCCAGCAGCTCCAGTTTAAAGGAACTATAGTCAGAGTCATTGTGTTCAGAGGGGTGGAGACTTCGACAGGCATACGCAATGACTCGTTCCATTCCATCCTGTTCCTGGGCTAAGACAACACCCAACCCACAGTTGTTTGCATCTCTATAGACAGTAAAAGCTTTAGTAAAATCTGCATATGCTAAGATTGGTGCTTGGAGCAGGTGTTGTTTGAGCTGTTTAAAGGCCAATTCGCACTCTTCAGTCCATTGCACAGACAGGGACTGTCGGCCCCCGAGTCCTGAAAGAGCTTCGCAAGAGTTCATTTAAGGGTTTAGCGATCTTTGAAAAGTCTTTTATAAACCACCTATAATAACTCACAAAGCCGAGGAAGGATCTTACATGCCTGACTGTAGTGGGAGGTTCCCAGCTCTGGACAGCGGCAGTCGTCTCCAGATCAGGTGACACTCCTTTACTGCAGACCTTGTGCCCCAAGAATTTCACCTTCTTTTGGAACAGCCTACACTTTCAGGGTGAAGCAGTAGGCCATATCTTCCAAGAGCCTCAAACACACGCTCTAGATGGTCCAGATGTGATGGAAAGTCTTTGGAATACACAATAACATCATCCAGATACACAAGGGCAGAGTCTGCTAACTGATCCCCCAAACAGCGCTGCATCAGTCTCTGAAAAGTTGTGGGGGCGTTACAGAGTCCAAAAGGCATCCTTGTAAACTCAAATAACCCAAACGGTGTGGTAAAGGCAGTCTTCTCTTTGTCCTTTTCCTTGACCTCCACCTGCCAGTAGCCACTGGCTAGGTCCAAGGTGAAATACCATTCCGCTTGAGTAAGGCTAGTCAAAGAGTCTTCAATTTGGGGCAGGGGAAAAGCATCTTTATGAGTAACCTGATTTGGTTTGTGGCAGTCCACACAATAACGCCATGCACCACTTATTTTTTTACAAGAACTATGGGTGCGGCCCACGCACTACTACTCTCCTTTATAACCCCCTGTTCAATCATACTTTGTAAAAGACTGTGTATGTCTTTATTGAGAGTGAGAGGAACAGGCCTATACCGTTCTTTAATGTTGGTATTCTGTGCTTCACAACAGTAGTGTGTCCATAGTCTTCCTCATGCTTGGCGAATACATGTGCCCACTTATGTAGTACGTGCTCTAACTGCTGTTGCTGCTCAACGGCTAAACCATCCCCTGTAACACAGAGTGAGGGTTGATGTTCTTCCTCTGACTTCCATGTGCCATCCCTAACATTATGAACAGACACCTCCACGATACCTGGGCTTATTTCTGCTAATTCCCTGCTTCCTTTTATGTTTTCTGGGGTAATTGGACAGATAGTGGCTAGTTTCTGGAAACAACCAAAGGCCACAGGAAAAGGGTTAAGGTTCCTCAGCTGCACGGGAAGTCTACCTCGATCTACTGTCACCAGGGACATCGCAGCTTTAAAGGTATTACCTTCAGGCAGTGGTTCTACCAAGGCACAAACTTTTTGCCCACAGGGCCAAGAAGTGGTTTTCGCCCATACCACGACTTCACTCTGTGCTGGCACATTCACAGCTGACTGATGAGTGAGACGTACCACCGTGGTCCAGGGATCCTTAGCTGAAACAGCTTGTATACCGTGACAATCAGCAAACAAATGATCCCAAGCTTGTTTTTGGTGTGTACTCTTTTTGAATGGGGATCTACATTTCACAAAAGGTTATTCTAAGCAATCCGAAATGACATTCATGCCCAAGATGGATTTCTTCTCAACCATGTGACTGTCTTCCACTAATATAACCCCGCGGTTATTGACTCGGACTCCTCCTTTTTGGAAGTCCACCATAATGTAACCTGTGTAAGGAATACTCAACCCGTTTGCAGCCCGAAGCTTAAGCCAAGACAAAGTCCATCCTTTCTGTCTCTCCTGAAAAAGTTCTTTGCATTGGCTTTCACTTAAGAGTGTCACAGTGGACTTCCACATGATCAACTTTCACGTTCGCATACGGACAGGTTTCAGTAAATCTCGCTGTGAAAGAAGAATTAGGATGGTCCGGTCACCTGACCCACAGTGGCCGGACAATCTACCATCCACAGACTGGTACCAGTACGTGGGCCTCTTGGTACTGGGCTGCAGACAACAAAAAAAGAAATCCATTTGCTAACTTAGATCATGTTGTTTTTTTATATCTAATTCAGAAGGATGTTTTATTTTGGAAAAACTACCGGGGTCTGTTCACTACATCAATTTGTCTGGACGCGTCACATGACATAAAGAGACTACTCGGGCTGCTAAGCTAAAAAGCTAATAAGAAACACAATAGAAAATCCAAGAAGAGCTTTTGACTTTAAGGAAAAATAAAGCTGCTGTTTACAGTCAAAACCATGAATCGTCTTGGAATTTTACATCCTGCATTCCAACATGCCAAGCCGCTCTGCCTTCTACTGATATGTGCCGCCTTACTTTAGAATGTTGCACACATTCTAGACACAGTTAATTCAATATTCATTTTTATACTTAGAAAACTCCAGTTTTCTAAAGGTTGTCTTTTTTATTTTGCTTTATTTATCTATCCCATCTTATAAGTGCGACGCGGCTAAAATTAGCACCCACTTTGATGACAAAGGAAAAATCTTTATCCCAAAATCTACACTTAAACCAGCTACAAACACTTGACAGAGAATGAAGATTCAATCAAAAAAAGTTGTGGAACTTTGTAAAAGTGGCATTTAAGAGTTTTCCTATAGGGAAAGGGTGTATATGCCAGGCATCTGTGAAGAAACGTTAGCACATAAAATGCTCCTGTGTTAAAAGGAAATGCACAATGAATCAGCATGAATAGCATGGACATCATCATGGATAACACGGGGCGCCCGTGGTGCAGTGGAAAGGGCAGTCGGCCTGTGATCGAAGGATTGCAGGTTCGATTCCCGCCTTGCCCGCCCATGTGTCGAAGTGTCCTTGGGCAAGACACTGAACCCCACATTGCCTCTGATGGAAGGTTGGCGCCAGTGTTCGACAGCGGAGCCGCCATCAGTATGTGAATGTGTGTATGAATAGGTGAATGGGTCTGTGACTGTAAAGCGCTTTGGGCCTTCAATGAAGGTAGAAAAGCGCTATATAAGTAAACGCCATTTACCATTTACGATCTGATCTCAGCTCCAAGCAGCACACCAATTGGGTGACAGTAAAAGGCTGCTGATTGGTCAAGTAAATGTTGAGATGATTAAAGTGACCAGAGCTGGATATAGCAGAGATTTCTTCACGAGGAAGCGGTTGATGGTCCGTTTGCAGATGAACAGGACAATCAGCCAGTTCAGGTTAACTGTTGTGTTCCCTTGCAGCTGAAAACTAATTAAAAGCTGCTCTGTATAGCATTGCTCCCGTATGGGTTGCTTATTTTTATGTTACACCTTCTTCTGCCTTCCCTTTTGGTTGTGAACGTACACGCTCACATTTCAACCACATCTTTATGGTGGCCCTGAAGTGCAAATCAAACCAACAAATTCAAGATCACAATGACAATTAAAACAAGAAAAACAAATAGTAAAAAAATGCATAACATCTTAGAAATGAAAACACAATTCAAAATAAATAAGGCAAAATAAAAATGAAACAAAGTAAAAGTGAAATATCAAAGAAAAACACAAAATAGGACACTGGATAAGGTAGGTACTATGAGACATTGCTGATTAGTTGATGTTTGTCCATTATTTCAACAGAATGCAATACTGCATTTGCTAAATATGTTTTGAAATAGTCGTTCCCCCATTTATTCTTTATGCTAAGTTTTGAAACAAGAGGAAGATTACTGTTATGCCTAAATAGCCATAGTTTGTATTGAAAATTGTTTTTTTGTCAATAGCATATATCTTCCAATAATGGCCGGTCTCTAATAGACACTGGTCTCCAATAAAAGCCGGGTCTAACAGGTATTAGTTGTAATAGCATTGGTCTCTAATAGTGGCCGGATTCCTGTAAGACCCAACACCTACCCCCCAACCCCCTGCTGCGTACTGAGTGGGAGTGTGGGGGCTGGGTGTCTGTAGCGTTCAGCCAGTGTAGCATGGCTCACAACATTTTGGCTCATTCCATTTTGTTTAAACTTTTGGAATATACCAAAGAACATTCTGGTGAGGAATCTGAACCACATTTTGGGATGAATCCTAAACATATCAGAGAAAGGTGCAAGCAGATGGATGAAGGAGTGAAGACGGCTGCAGAAAGAAAAGGAGCAAACCCATTTCCTGGTGTTTATAGAGGATCAATCCCTGTATTCTCCTGAACTTCATTCATTTTCTTACCATACTGGATTCCTTTCATGGCAGCAAGATTTCCAGAACCCATCCAGTCTGCTGCTGTTCGACTAAGGCGGTACACTTTAGAGCTGGTGATCGCTATGCCACCACCGGGGAGGAGCTGGCAGCCAGACAGAGAGCCGGCGCGGGATAGGGAAGCAGTCTAAAAACTTTAGCTGCTAGCTCCATGAAGCTAACAGACTAAAAACATTAGCTGGTAGCTCCGTGTAACTAACAGGCTAAAAACATTAGCTGTTGGCTCTGTGTAGCTAATGGCTAAAAACATTAGCTGCTAGCTCCATGAAGCTAACAGGCTAATAACATTAGCTGCTAGCTCCATGAAGTTAACAGGCTAAAAACATTAGCTGCTAGCTCAGTGTAGCAATTCTGGGGTGAATCCTAAACAGCAGAGAGACTGCAGAAAAAAAGAAAAAGAGCAAGCCTGGTTTCCTGGTGAGCAGAGAAAGCAGCAACAAATGAGAAGAACTGGTTTGAACATGGATTACTGAGCAAAGGAAAAGGTCAGCGTGTCTCCAGGAAAATGATCGGCATGAAAGCGAAACTGATTTTTGACACGGAGGTTGACGTTCATAGCCAGTGCTAATCAGAACAGAATAAAATGTTCTCATCATTTCAATAAATCCTGAAATGTTCATCTGTTATTTTCTGCATTTTTTGATCAAATTTTACACAAAATGAACCCATTAACCATCACCATTCTGTCTGGGATGGAATAAACACCGGTCTCCAATAGATGCTGGTCTCTAATAAACGCTGGGTTGGCCGATATTTTTTTTTAAATAAACGCCCCGGCTACTATTGGAAGATATACGATACTCAGTTTCGTATAGCTTAGTTTATCAGTGGCAGATGCCAGTAGAAGAAGCTTACTCAGTACATAATGAGTGAGTTTGCAGAATATGTAACCAAGTCCGCTCCAGTTAATGACTGCATTCTTATATGTTTTGTTTTACAGTGCATCTGGAAAGTCTTCCCAGTGCCTCACTTCTCACATTTTATGATGTCACAGCCTTCTTTCTAAATGGATTAAATCTGTTTTCTTCCTGAAAACATCTTTGAAAAACACTCCATAATGATAATGTTGAAAAAGATTGCATTGTTACAAAAGTAATAAAAATAAAAAACCTGAAAAAATGACATGTACAGAAGTATTCACAGCCTTTTCTCAGTATTTAGTTCCTGAACAACAATTGGCAACAATTCCAGCCTCAAGTGGCTCCATCAGGTTGGATGGACGCGTGGGTGCACGGCCATTTTCAGATCTCTAAATAGATGTAAATTGGATTCAGGTCTGGTTCTGGCTGGGTCACTCAAGGACATTGACAGAGTTGTTCTGAAGCCACTTCTTCCATATCTTGGTGGTGTGCTTTTGTCCTGCTGAACCGTCGCTCCGGTCTGAGGTCAAGAGCGCTCTGGAGCAGATTTTCATCAGGGTGTCTCCATACATTGCTGCAGTCAGCTTTATCTATCCTGACCAGCCTTCCAGTGTCTGCTGCCCAAAAACATCCCCACAGCATGATGCTTCCACCACCATGCTTCACTGTAGGGATGGTATTGTCCTGGTGTTGAGCGATTCTTGGTTTTCTCCAAGCATAACATCTGCCATTCACTCCAAAAAGTTCTATTGTGGTCTGGTCAGACCACAGAATTCTGTTTCTCATGGTCTGAGAGTGATTCAGGTGCCTTTTGGCAAACTCCAGACGGGCTTCCATGTGCTTTTTAGTAAGAAGGGGCTTCATTCTGGCCGCTCTGCCATACAGGCCTGATTGGTGTAGTGCTGCAGAGATGGTTGTTCTTCTGGAAGGTTCTCCTCTTTCCACAGAGGAATGCTCTGACAGAGTGACCATTTGGTTATTGGTCACCTCCCTGATCAGGGCCCTTCTCCCCGATCACTCAGCTTAGATTGCCACCAAACACTTACAGTACATACTAACAGTTTGTCACAGCGGTGGAAGTTTATTGGTTTGGTCCTGTTTTGTTCAGGATAGAACAGCGATTATAAATAATACCTGAACTGATGTCAGAACTCTCCCCCACTGGAGGTTTGCTTCAGGCTGTTATTTCAAAAGGCTGCCCCTCTGATGGCAGACTTTGTGTGAACATGCACAGATCATGCTGCAAATGAAAGAAATGCATTTTGATGAGTCAGCATCTGTGTAAACATTTCCAGTTCTTTGAAAGAAAGGCAACAGGATCCATGTTGGCCTTGTCTTGAGGTGAAGTCAAGGACTTCACAGTTCTGTGAGGCTAAGGAGGTGAGTTTACATAGTTTCCACCTCCTGAGGAAATGTTGATTCTTCAGTATCAATGTGTGCGTGTGCATGTACGTGTGGATGACCTTTCACCTTTATGGAGGTTCAGAACTGTTCAAACTGTGTGCATGTAGTGGGAGGAGGAGGGAGCAGAGAGCTTCCTTTATGCACAGCCTGCCCTCCCCATATTTGACATTCTTCAGCCATGTATGGCAGATCAGCAGCTCAGCATCAGATGTTGCTCCAAAAGAGAAGATTCGCAGCTTTCTTCTGAGAGCTGTCGTCTTCTTTCACTTTATATTTTGTTCTACATCTTGGGTTCTTACTCCAAAAAACTGCTTGACATTAGGAATGATGTTCAGTCATCAATGCTCTGGCCCCTTTTTGATGTCGTTTTGTCCTCCGTCAGTGATGACTCAGGGTTTGATTGCAGGCTGCATTTCCACAGGGAGGAAATGCCAATCTGCACATTCATAACCATGGCTGCAGTCATTATGTCTGTCTGTCCATGTGAAACGCAGGCATTTCAGGGGGCTTCACTCCCACAGCCTCATCAAGGTTGTTTCACTCCCGTGAAACAGCAGCATGACTGGGCTGAAGGTAGGTGAAGGTGACGAGGCTCCACACCACGGTTCAGGGTGAACTCACCATGATGTGTACATTGCTATTCAACATCAGAAAGGATTGTAAAGAGGAAACACTGCCATGAGTCAAAGTGAGCTCAGCAGGCATCTGTACAGTGTGAGGAGCTTTTGGTTTGTGTTGTACCTGCTGCTTTCTGCAGGAACTCAGGCACTGAATTCAACTGAGGTGAACTGCAGCGGTTTGTGGATGGAGAATCCAACAAAGAACAAACTCAGGAAAGACTTTAACAGACTTTAATGAATAATCCTGGAGTTTGGTTTGGTGGGGGAGGGGCTTTGCTCGGGGTCCTGGGGGGTACATGATAAATGCTGGAACGTGAAGACTGAGCAAAAGGCCAACAGGCAGGGAGGCAGAGATAGTATATTCTGAATGTAGCTCAAACCAGATGAAGATGATGAGGATGAATACAGAATAAAGGGAGGATGGCAAGTGAGAAGGGTCAAGCTGAGGCTAAAGGGACGTAAAGTTGTTTTCTAACTTCACAGTTTCATTCTTGTTTTTTGTGAGCAGGATGGACCTTTCAGTTTCTGCTTAACAATAAGACAACAGTTCCCTATGACAACTTTTGTATATGGAGTTCTTTAAAGGAAATGTGGATGTTTTGCTCGATTGCAGCACTTAGCACTGAAAGTATTTTATGCAAAAGAATTAGAGTTGTTTATACACTAAAATAAAAATATCTAAGTTATTTGCAAAATTCTACTCCAGTAAAAAAACACCTCAGGAGATTTGTTCAACATTACACACAATGTCAGCCTCACCCCTTTTGAAAACACTACAAACTGTGATTAGTAAAACTCTACAAACATTTTCTCACCTTAAACACAGATAATTGTGAGGTCACTTCCTTCTCATTACAAAACCTCAGATTACCAATGACCACACTAATAAATGAATTTAATAATCACATCCTCCAGGTGTGGAAGCACACACATGCTCATTTGAAAACACAGCTCTCAGGTGAGCTATAGAAGGCAGCAGGTGAGTTCACCTGTCTTCAGCCAAAATGGAAGGAGCTAGAAAAAGAGTGGGAAAGATAAGATGTGAATGATGTAGAAAAAGAGGAGAAGGAGGCAGAAGAGGAGGCCTAGATGGATGAAGGGGGAGGTGGGGGAGGAGACCTAGGTAAATGAAATGAAAAAGACTTGAAGAGTTGATAGAACCTGAATTAAGAAGATGAGAACCAAATTGAACTCCAGAAATCCATGCAACACCTATTGACCAAGTTATTAACCATGGATGAGGAAACCCGTGTCCCAGGGCAGCAAGGGGATAACATACTCCTTTCTGTTGCTAACACAATAAATGGGGTTTTCCACCACTATGCAAATCCAAGACCTGATGATGCAAATCTTATACCTGCTTTTCTTGACAGATTGCACAAGAAAGTCACAGCATTAAAGGACAACAGTAAATCAATTTTTTTGTTTGTTTACCTGTACAAATTGGACTTTAGTAGTGCTGACCACTGGGCCTTGCAAAAATTTTGACAAATTTTTATTTAAAATAAACTTGTATTTAATTCTGTGAATTATAGTCTGAAACCGTCTGTGTGCTGCCCCTAGAGGTTAAACGAGGCAGTACAGTTGAATTTTGTCATTGGTTGACCGGTGTAAGTACATCATTTCAGAAGTTTCATGTCATCATGCCCTGCAGCTCCAGTATAAAAACCCCGCCAACTTTTGAACCCTACCAAGAGTGGCGGCGGTTGCCTTCTACACTCTCGAGATCGGTGGAGGTCGCTTGCTAATCCGACCCCTGGAGAGCCGGCTGGCCGGCAGACAGAGAGACACTGCGGGATGGGAAGGCTGCCTGTTCGGACCTCCTGAACCTCATGATTTTTTTTTTTATTTCATCGAGACAAAAAAAAAGGCAGCAGAGTTCACTTGCAAGCAAACAGAGACCTCCATTTGGAGGTGGAGCAAAACGCCCAGGTGCGAATGCCACATGAGACTCCTGGTTTAATGGTTTGTGTCGTCGTCCAAACCACAGACTTACATTTTTAAACCGGGTCTGTTTTACAAAGGGGGGTGGGGGGCAATCAGGCTGCCTCACTGGATTAACCCCATTTCAGAAGCAGATCAACAGTGACTCAGCACCACACCGAATGTGGCAGCATTGCCTGGAAAAAGGTGAAGTCACCATAAAAACAGGTTAATTATTTCTGCTGGTAAGTTTAAACTGGATGGAGGTAGAATATTTACCAGCCTCCTGCTGTCATTCACAACCACTCCTTTATTCATTTCCGCTGTGTCCCACGCTTTAATAGGGCAGCCTGCTTGGAATGGGGCCATCCTCACAGGTGGAGGTGCTTGCTCCGCTTTGAAAGTGTGAAGATGGTGGCCTTTAGTTCGTTTTTTCTGTTGTTTTCTTGGTTCTGGTCGGGTTCTGTTTCCAGCTTTAGTGACTGTCACGGTTCCTGTAGGTTCATGTTCTTCCTCATCCATAGATGACTTTATTAGTCACTGTCCGTGTGTTTGCGTGTCTACTTTTACATTAGGTCAGCCTTATCAGGCCATCTGTGTTCACCGTTAGTTCATGCTTATGTTTATTTGTTTGTGTTATTGGTTTAAGTTTGTGCCGTACAGCGTGGTCTGCTGCATCTTGTTCCTGACAGGAAGGATCCTTCACTGTTAAAGGATGCAGCCTTTCCTGAGAAGAAGCAAACTTATTTCTAAGTCCCTTTTTTTCATCTGTATTTAGATGCTTTGGTTTTAAATTGACTGGAAGTGTGACTACCAGATGTCCCACAACACCACAACAGACAGATATTCACCTCTAATAGAGGCCAACCAGCGTTGTCAACTCAGCCCTGCTGTCTGCCAGGAGAGCTGACGTGTCTGAGATCTGGACTCATCCTGGTACAAAAAGCCACATCTGCCTTTTGAGAAGCCGCCTCAGCCCTCAGGCTGACTCAGCAGTTTTTCTGTGTGTGCCTCACAACAGAAAAATCCACCGCACTGACTCACTATACCTGCTGACTACTTTCCTTTTATGACAGCTGCTATTAAATTCTCTTTGGTGTTCAGTGGAAAAGGGCCTCCTTTTGGTCAGGGACAGAGAATGAAGGAGCAGCTTATGTCTTCTGAGTCTGTAAATCTTCTAAAGCACAGATTCATGACTTAGCGGTGCTGACCCTCATGAAATAGAAATTCTGTCCATAAAGACTATGAACAGAACCGGTGACAAAGGGCAGCCCTGCTGGAGTCCAACATGCACTGTGAACAGGTCTGACTTACTGCCGGCTCTGCAGACCAAGCTCCTGCTCTGGTCATACAGAGACCGGACAGCCCCAGGTAAGGCTCCCCGGACCCCATACTCCCAGAGCGCCCTCCACAGGACACCACGGGGGACACGGTCGAACGCCTTCTCCAAATCCACAAAACACATATGGACGGGATGAGCGAACTCCTACAGACCCTCCAGCACCCTAAAGAGGGTTTAGAATTGGTCCACAGTTCCAAGACCAGGATGGAAACTGTATTGTTGTTCCTGGATCTGAGGTTTGACTATCGGACGGACTCTCCTCTCCAGAACCCTGGCATAGACTTTCCCAGGGAGGCTGAGGAGTGTGATTCACCGGTAGTTGGAACACAACCTCCGGTCCCCGTTCTTGATAAGAGGAACCACCACCCCTGTCTGCCAGTCCAGCTGTCTGGTTCCCGACTGCCACACGATGCTGCAGAGATGTGTTATCCAAGACACCCCCACAGCATCCTGACTTGGCATAGTCAGGGAGTTTATCAAATACCACCATGACCTCCTGCTTCATGTGCCACGTGAAGATCCTGCCTCCTTTAGTGAGGATAGTGATAGATGTGTTAAGTGTAGCTTTACTTTAGATTTGGAGGCCAGACTTGAGCAGAAGGACGGCTTTGCACAGTGGATGCTAATACTGCTAGCCAGGTTGTTGCCGACGAGTAACTGGTGTAAATGTGAGTGTGCATGGGTGTGTGAGTGTGACCCTGCGACAGACTGGAGACCTGTCCGGGGTGTCCCCTGCCTTTGCCCATGAGTGGCCGGGTTAGGCCCCAGCCCTGTGACCCTGAAAGGGACAAAAAAACAGGTTTAGAAAATGGATGGAATTATTCAGACCAACTTGGACCTATGAGTGCTACCTGACGTCTGTGTCTGTCAGCTAAAAATAGTGACTGAATTGACTTCATTTGGTTAGTGTCAGAAGTCACACTCGCTCAGTCCAGGTCTTATAGACAGTTAATGGTCATCACATAAAAATGGAAGAGAATTTATAATAGGAAGATGAAGCCTGAAGCTTTTGGGGCTGAGAACCATCTAACTCCAATTTCTTCTAATCATCCTTGTGTGACTTTCTATAATCACACAAACAGTAGTCTGACTGCAACATTTGTCAGCTTTTCCACTAGCAGAGGTCAGTTTTTCTGGTTTTCTCTTTCAAAGGTTTCTGCTGTTTCTTCTCAGATGAGTGTGTTTTGACTCCTTCAGTGTTTTTAATCCCTGCAGTCACTTTCTTCTCTGATTCAGATTATTGGCATTTTTTGATCTGGAAGGCTGCCGGTTCTGCAGAGGTAATGATGTGGAAAGCAGTGCTGGAGGAAGGGCTGAGGGTGGGAGGGGGCCGTGACAGCTGTCACACAGTAACCAGCGCCCCGCCTCTGTGAAGGGGCTCTCAGGGATGAAGGGTGGGGGCCTCTCCCCACCCAGCTGCCACAGATCTATCACTCAGGATGTTATCGTCCCATCTCATCTGGACTGCTAATAAGCATCCGGTCAGCATTGGCACACCGCCCCTCCTGAACCCCTCAACCTGAAATGATTAAGTAAATGTTACAACAAGTCTGAGGTCCAAAATATCAACTCTGAAGAAGGAAAAAAATCTAACCTGAAAGATAGTCCGACACTGCCATCTTGTGGCAGCAAACAATATTCCATGTTTAGTCATTCCTGACAAAATCCGAAATCAAATTCCCAGCCACACTTTCAGACATCCCAGAACATTCTACACCACTCGTGAAAAAGGGGGCAGAAGATAATTTTGGGAAAGCATTTCACAAAAAAATGTTTATTATTCATATCCATCAACTAAACACAAACCCTGTGAGGCCTTTGAAGCAAGAATCAGGAATTCCTTCTATCATAGTTGTTTTCAGTGACGTCTAAACAGAGATGTTTACAGTTCAGTAACAATAAAAACATAATGGATTAAATCAAGGGATTCAGAAAATGTGCTTTGTTGTGGATGTGCATGTGTGTGTGTTTATATATGTGCATGTGTGTGTGTTTTTGCATGTATGTATCAAATGAACTGAACTGAACTTTATTTATCTAACAAGGAACAATTAATTCTCCATGGCAGCTCAAAGAAACAAACAACTGATAGTACAATCATCAAATATCAGATCAAACAAATAAATAAGTAAATAGGTACATAAATAATTGTACAAATTCTGATGACCTTGTCATTCAGAGGAGTTGTGCAGTCTGATGGCTGTGGGAACCTGCTTGTTCCTGCACTGTGGGTGTCGGTCTGAGTCTGCAGTGGGTGAGAGCTGCTGTCTATGATCTATGATGATCTATCTGAGCTTGGTCAACATCCTCCTCCTCCACAGAGCAGGCCAGGACAGAGCTGGCCCTCCTGACCAGCTTGTCAGTGCTGCTCGTTCCCCAGCAGACATCAGTGTTGAGAAAGGCAGAGACTACCACAGAGTCATAAACAGTCTTAAGCAGAGGTCTGCACTCTCCAAAGGTCCTCGGCCTCCTCAGAAAATGGAGGCTATTTTGGCTCTTATGGTACAGGTCATCAGTGTTATGGGGCCAGTCCCATTTGTTGCTGAGGTGAACACCCTGATACTTAAACTGTCAGTTCCCTGGATGTGCATCAATGCATTGGCCACCTTGCTGGTATTTGCTGGTATTTAAGCATAGGTGATTGCTCTCACACTGTGATGTTCACAAAGTTCCTGATGGTTGACCGGTTCTCTTGCCTGCATTACCTGGACCTGGTGTGCTGAGTCAAGCAGAACATGGAAACATGCGAGTCAGCAAATCAGCAGCAAGAAGGAACGGGAGCGCTTCTCCCAGGACTTCTCTAAGGAGGAAAAACTTTTATTTCCATCTATTTTTCCTGTTAAAGAAAGCTATTTAAAAAAAATAAAAGTTTAACGACAAAATATGAAATTAAAAAGAGGAAAAAAAATGAGTCAAACTAAGTTTACTCAGAGGACATTCCTTATAATGTTTCTTAAGGACCTGCTTAAAGTTGAAGTTCACGTCAGAAAGAAGGTTCAAGACTAGTTTATGGTTACATTTATTTAAATTTATTTTGTTATTTCTGAGTGAAAGTTGTGTGATTGAAAATGTCATTGCTGTGCAACCTTAAACTTTTAACTGTAAACACTAGAGGTCTAGACAACGTTAAAAGAAAAGCTTTATTTCTATATTGTAAGAACGATCAATTAATGTTCCTTCGGGAAACCCAGTCAAATAAAAAAGATGAACAATTCTGGACGACTCAGTGGGGAAACAAAGTTATTTTCTCACATGGTACATCAAAATCTGCAGGTGTTGCAATTTTGTTCAAAAACTTTAAAGGGAAAAAATCGTTATCTTTACAAATCTTTACAAAATCAAGCCATGATGGTCATTGGGTATTATCGTGCTTAAAGTGGACGACTCTTCATTAATGAGAGGACACACATATGGACACTGTAGCATATCTGAGATTAAAGACACTTTGATTCTATTTAAAACAGAAAATAGAATATTAGGCGGAGACTGGAATATGGTTAAAGATGACTGGTTAGACAGGTCACCAAGCAAATCTCATCCAGATACTATTTTGACTGAATTCTGTAATTCTCTTAATCTAGTAGATCCATGGAGGGAAAAATACTGACACAAAACAATATTCTTTGGGTACTCCTGAATGATCACTGCTGGGACTTCATGTGACTGCTCTTCACAGCCCTCTAGAAGAATGAGATACTGGAAATTCAATACCAGCTTATTAAAATATGATCATTTCTAGAATTAAAACTCTCATATATGACGTTCAAAAAGAGAATTCATTATCATCATATACACAGAAATGGAAATTCTTCAAATTTAAAGTCCGCCAGTACTCAGTCTATTTTAGCAAGAAAAGACATGAACATTTTCATACTTTTCTCTCTTGTTTAAACTCTAAAGTTTAAATCTTTGTAGAAAAATAAGTCCAGGATTCTAGAATGAAGACAAAGATCTGATCAGGATCATAGATTTATGGAGATCTGGTGAGCTGCGCATTTCTGCACTGGAGACAGAGCACGGAGGAGATTGATTGACAAGGTCTCCAGCCAATCAGAACACAGAACAGAGTTTCCTTTTAAAAAAAGAAAAGCAGCAGCAGAATCGCTCAGACCGAGAAAGGTGAACTGTAGTGTGGAAAGAGAACTTTTCTATTGTTCTATTGGACAGAGATTTGGAGATGTTCAGATAGGGGTACAGACTGCAGAAGGGTGAATAAAAAGTCATGTTCTGTGTGATTCTTGATCGTGAGGTCAGATTGAAAAAGAAAAGAGAAAAATCCTGCCTCTGATATTGGTCAGGGGCCCGGGCCAAATGTGGAGGTGAGCTTGACCCGGCCCGCAGGCCGTAGTTTGGGGACCCCTGCTCTAGAGTGTACCCGCCTTTGCCCAACAGTAACCGGGACGGGATCTGGAAACCCCGCTGCCCAGAAAGGGATCCAGTGGCTTAAGAAAATGAATGGAAGTTCAGGAGAACTATGGATCCACCATCCTGGATGTTTACTCCCCACTGTCACTGAGAAGGTCACGTGCCTGAAGTTGAGTCCCTGATTGGTCCCTGATTGGTTGAGGAGACGCAGAAACCTCCCCAGAATTCAGAATTTTTATAACTCTGGCGGCCGCTCAATTTGCACTGCAGGTCCTCAGTTAGTGAAGAGCAGGCGCCTTGTTTTTTGCTTTTAAAGCAAGATTATAATCCCAATTAAAAAGAAAATGTAGACTATGAAATCTTTTTCTAATGATACACGTGGCTCCTCCTCGCTTCTCCTTAAACAGAGGAGTTAAACAGGGATGCAACATAATCTCCATTCACTTTCATCATGGCAGCAGAAATGTTGGCAATTCTGAGGAAAAACTCTAAAATTCACAAATTCAATGTTTTTGTTAAAGAGTTGATAATGAGCCAACTATCTGATGACACAACCATTTTCTGAAAGATTTTGTACAAATTCCTTAAGTGCTGAAACTAAATGAACTCTTCTCCGAAGCATCAGGTTTGACGCTCAATAAGAATCAATGTCAACTCATGGCTTTACAAAGTTGTGACCTCTGTGAAGCGTATAATATCCCCATTAAATCAAAGGTCAGATATTTAGGAATACATTTAACCACAGACATCACTTTAAATGAAAATTTAAATATAGAAGAAAATATAAATCACTGTAATTCCAAGCTAATTTCTTGGTCACAAAGAGACTTAACAGTGTTTGGAAGAACATAATTAACAAAAATGGAATCACTATTGAGACGTATTTACCCAGCCTACTCTATAGCCATACCAGATAAAGCTACCAAAACAATTGATCGTCTAAATTTGACTTACGTTTGGAAAAATCGCGTTATGAAATCAGAAATTGTACCAGACTACAAAGATGGCGGCCTGCAGGTAATTTATTTTTAACACTCTAAATAAAGTACTGGAAGTAAAATGGAGCAAAAAGCAAAACAGTATTTGGTTTTGTGTCTCCAGAGGTTTATTTGATAAAATATGGGGGAAAGAGTTTGACCTTAAACCAGGTAGAAAAACTACCAATGAAACTGTCGTTCTTTCATAAACAAGTTCTACTGAGCTGGAAACTTATGGACAACCACAAGGTCAATCCTCACAAAACCCCTATTTGGAACAAGAGATACTGTGTGATGGAAAATCTCTCTTTCTGCATGACTGGATGGAAAAGGGATTTGGTCTCAGTGCCACCTTGTGGAAAATCAGGGTCATTGGTTTTGGTTTGAAATTTTTTGCTCCACATATAATCTAATATGTAAAAAGGGTAAATTGGACAAAATAATGAAGGCAATCCCCTCTGCAAAACAGCTAAGTAAAAACACTGATCTGGAAGATTCCTATCACCCTGATCCATCTCTGTATGTCATGAACCAAGACTTCATTAAGATTCTGTGCAAACACCTGAACAACCATTTTTTATCCCACAAGATCAAATAGAAATTCAATTCTTTAGAAGTTGTCTGAAGTGGAAATGTTAAAATGGAGAACTAACTATTTAAAATTTCCTCTTGCTCCAAAGGTAAAAGAAATTATTTTTTAAAATTTGGAATAATATATATCAGTCAAGGGATTGCGGGGGCAGCAGTCCATTTCAATTTTTTACAGAAATAAAACGTTGATGTCTATGTACAGCTTCGCTTAGCTTTTATCCAAATTCATGTTGTATGTGCAAATCTAAAATTCATGATGGTTTATCAGCAATACATCCTTTACCATTTTACTGCATATATAGTTTTGTATCTGTCCATCTTTTTGTGTATACATGTAATCATTTTCTGTTGTGTGATTCATAATTATTGTCTCATTATAACCCAGAAGTGGTTTTTAATAAAACAGGGGAAAACTAAATGTTTACAGGCAAAACCAACTATATGTTGATACATATCTTACTATTTTGTAGTGAAATAAACAAACTTGATTCATTGCTATCCCTCAATAATATTACTTCTTGTGATACTAATAAAATTAAGCATTTATACTGTATAGTTCATACCTGAATTACTCTTTATACTCTAGGTCTACACATTTGACTTGTGTATGTTTTTCCTTATGGATCTAAATCAAAAAGGGAAAGTCTCTTCCAGAGATAAAACAGTGTGTTGAATGCTGCAGCAATCACCACTGCCCATTTGGTTCTACAAAGTATTTCCAACCAACACAATTATTCAAAGTTCAAATTCATCTTCAAAGTGTTACAAAACATTTCTAAAAGCAAAATATTTCTTTGAATTAGGTAAAGGAATGTGACAGCAGGATTGGTATAGAATTGAAAAAATACTCCCCAACCAGAAAGTCTGTATTTTTTTATCTTATAATGAATTGTACAAATATGTTTTTCCTTTTCTATGTACAGCTGTGATTTATTGGACAGAAACCAGCTGTTAGGTGGTTTCAAGTGTCCTTGGTCATAACACTGAACCCCGCATTTCCTCTGGTGGAAGATTGGCGCCAGCGTTCAGCAGCGGAGCCGCTATCAGTGTGTGAATGTGTGAATGGAACTGTGACTGGAAAGCGCTAGAAAAGATAGAAAAGTGCTATACAAGTATAAACCATTTACGAGTTTTGTTTGTTTAAGTTTAATGTAACTTCTAATAAATGTAAGTTATTCCACCCACCTCAACAGATACTGATTCATTTTCCAAATGTTTCGGTTTGGTTTTTATTTGGTTTTCTGGCATGTTTCATTTTTTTAATATTGTATTTTACTGTGGAATTGGTTACATTTGTGCTCCAGAATAGTAGAAATAGTAAAATATTAGTAAAAGGATCAATTCTGCAGCATTATTCTCCATTTCTGATAAGCTTCAGGTGCTTTGAAAATTCCAGACTCAATTCTCTATCAGCAGTTGTATAAAATAATAGAGAAATCCGTTTGGATTCTCCAGACAAAAGCTTCAAGCCTCTATATTTACTGGATTATGTTTCCACTGAAAAACCCTGGAGCCTAAAGGGTTAAAATGCATAATTCATCAGTAAAACAGACATTAGAAATAATCAGTCATAACCACTAAAGTTAATGATGCATGAAACATAACCAATTTTCAACATTAGTAACATTTAACTTAAAAAAAAAAAAAAAAAAAAATCAACCAGCTGCACACAGCAGCAAAAAATGAGGGTCCTGATATTATTGTCTTGAGAATGCTCTTGGTGGTCTGACAGTGCAGTCGGTCCTTCAAGCCTGCAGAGATGCTGTCTAAAAAAGCAAGAGTCCTGAGACTGTTGTCCTGAGAGTCCTGAGAATGTAGATTCATACTACTGGGATACAGCGCTGTTGACACAGTGTTGACACAAACATGTTATTAACGACTAAAGCATCAGCAGTTCGTGACATCTCCTCAGAGTAAAACACGATCACATCTCCTCATTTTCATGAAAAATAAAAATGATCAAATGGAGAGAATGACTCCAAGCCGTGTGGTTGTCTTTCTATCACATATTGATTTTTTCTATTGTCTGTGACAAAAATAATATATGATTCTACAGTGTTGCATTTAGTCGACATTCTTTTGTTTTTCTGCGCTGTTAAACAGTCTGGAGAAGCTCGCTGTTGTTAAGAAAAAACATAAGTTCTTGTGATCACGGAGTTAATGTCATGAAATGATAATGCTACGAAGTAGGCGAAGAAAGGAAGTGACGTATGGTTCGCGCCTGCGGGTGAGCGGTGAAACAGAGAGTTCCACATACTGATTTTGCATTACACCGTTTTCAGTACAAGTTGGGAGTTTCTGACTTCAACTAGGGACAGTGGAAGGAATACTTTGAGGATCTCCTCAATCCTGCTGACACGCCTTCTCTTGAGGAAGCAGAGACTGAGACTTTAGGGTGGAGTTGTCCATCACCCGAGCCTGAAGTTACTCAGGTAGTCGATGAGCTCCTTGGTGGCAAGGCACTGGGAGTCTCTGGATGCTGTGGGAGTGTCTAGGCTGACACGTCTCTGCAGCATTGCGTGGCAGACAGGGACTGAACCGTTGGACTGGCAGACAGGGGGGGGTGGTTTGCCTTTTCAAGAAGGCGGGCCAGAGGTTGTGTTCCAACTACTGTGGAATCACACTCCTCAGCCTCCCTGGGAAAGTCTATGCCAGGGTTCTGGAGAGAGGAGTCCAACCAATAGTCAAACCTCAGATCCAGGAACAACAACGCAGTTTCCATTCTGGTCTTGGAACTGTGGACCAACTCTACACCCTCTTTAGGGTGCTGGAGGATTTGTGGGAGTTTGCTCATTCAGTCCAAAGCCTTACCTGGGGCTGTCCGGTCTCTGTATGACCAGAGCAGGAGCTTGGTTTGCAGAGCCGGCAGTAAGTCAGACCTGTTCCCGGTGCATGTTGGACTCCAGCAGTGCTGACCACTGTCACCGGCTCTGTTCATAGTCTTTATGGACAGAATTTCTAGGCGCAGCCAGAGTTCAGAGGAAGACTGGTTTGGGAACCACAGGATTTCCTCTCTGCTCTTTGCAGATGATGTTGTCCTGTTGGCTTCATCGAACCAGGACCTCCAGTATGCATTGGAACGGTTTGCAGCCAAGTGTGAAGCGGCTAGAATGAGGGTCAGCACCGCTAAGTCTGAGGCCATGGTTCTTGACTGGAGAAAGGTGATTTGCCCTCTCTGGGTGGGTGGAGGGCTCCTTCCCCAGGTGGAGGAGTTTAAGAATCTTGGGGTCTTGTTTACGAGTGAGGGAAGATCTGAGTGTGAGATTGACAGGTAGATTGGCATCCACCGTTATGCGGTCACTGTACCGGTCTGTGGTGGTGAAGAGAGCTAAGCCAGAAAGCAAAGCTCTCAATTTACCGGTCGATCTTCACTCCAATACTCACCTATGGTCATGAGCTCTGGGTCATAACTGAAAGAACGAGGTCCCAAATACAAGCGGCTGAAATGAGCTTCCTCCGTAGGGTGGCTCCGCTCACTTAGAGATAGGGTGAGAAGCTCGGTCACCCGGAGAGAGCTCGGAATAGAGCCGCTGCTCCTTTATGTTGAGAGGAGCCAGTTGAGGTGGCTCGAGCTTCTCGTCCTGATGCCTCCTGGATGGCTCCCTGTGGAGTTGTTCCTGGAATGTCCCATTGGGCCCGGGAAGACCCAGGACATGCTGGAAAGACTACGTCTCTTGGCTGGCCTGGGAATGACTCGGGATCCCCCCAGAGGAGCTGAAGAAAGAAGGTGGCCGCGGAGAAGGAAGTCTA
Source organism: Adrianichthys oophorus (assembly GCA_036245035.1). Taxonomy (NCBI): domain Eukaryota; kingdom Metazoa; phylum Chordata; class Actinopteri; order Beloniformes; family Adrianichthyidae; genus Adrianichthys; species Adrianichthys oophorus. The sequence continues at coordinate 768,253 of BSAI01000161.1, forward strand.
GGCGTCTTTGCTTAGACTGCTGCCCCCGCGACCCCGATGAGCGGCACGAAATGGATGGATGGATGGATCCTTCAGATCAGAAAGGTTAAATACATGCCTGTATAAGGAAGGCTAGCATAAAGAGCAGCATAGTCAGTGATCAGTCCTGTGAAAAACCCCCCTGCTGCCTGAAAACACACTGGGGCTCCATCATGACGCTGGAAGCAAATGCCTCTGGTCACACGGTTGAAAATTCTATCATTCTAATTCTATTTGATGTCAGTGAAGCTACTGTTTACACAAGGCTCTGGAAAGCAGCACAAACAGGGTCCGTCTCCTGCTTTGGCAGTAGCTGTTTCCTAGAAGCACACAGGCCTGTTTCCATAAGCATCCAGCAGCTAGACAGCCTCATCTGCTGGGTTCTCCACTCCATCAGTAAAATGACAAAGAGCCTGAACCACGGAGCCACTTGCTCATCGTGTTAGGGTTTGAATGATGGGAGGTCATCAAATGGAGGAAGACAGGACCCTCCTCTGTGTGCTTACAAAGGTGATTGTGTTGTTTTTTTAGGAAACACATTTTAAACACAAAGTGAAATGAAATGTTTTGTTTCTCACAAAAGCTTCAGATCTGTGAAATCCAGAGCAGATGATGGAGGTCTCTGCATAAACAGATGTGATCACTGATGGAAAAACAAATGTCACCTCTGATATCCCAGAATACAGTTTGTCAGGTTCCCTGAAAGAAGCATGTTAAGGCAACGTTCCTGAAGCCTCCTGAGGAGCAGATGAGTTCAGTTTAATGTCTGACGCATTTCTGTCTTATAAATCCGCCACAGTCCATTCTGTTGTTTAATGTCGATTAATATTAATTTTTTAGTTTACAGAAATAAATCCATCCATCCATCCATATATACATTCATCCATGAATATAATTAATAATTGATTTTGTATAGATGCACACACACTGGCTGCATGAGGTGCATTTCAGAACGCGATATATGTGGTTTTATGAACGCCACGTTTACCAGGTGGCATCCGCACCGGGCCAGCGCGGTCAGGGAGTGGGTTCTTCTTCTTCTTCTGTGTTTTTACTGTTAACCAGCACTCGTCTGCCACCTACAACAGTAAACACACACAGACACACACAAAACCAGACACACACCAAAACACACA
>BSAI01000161.1:771199-782327 GCA_036245035.1 Adrianichthys oophorus
GTGTGTGTGTGTGTGTGTGTGTGTGTGTGTGTGTGTGTGTGTGTGTGTGTGCTGTGATATCATGAAGCTCGCAGTGGGAGCTCAGAAATGGGCTTCCTCACAGCGGGACTCAATCTGGCCAACAGAGGGAGAACTCCAGCCGAGGTTTCAGGACTATTTGTGGACTGGACCTGGGACAGAGAGTTTCACGCAGGCCACCGACCCAGTATTCACTCTCTGGACATTTCCAAAACCTTCTCATGACCTTCAAGATGTATGCAAACAATCTAGCCAAGAAAAATGCTAAACAGAGAATCCATACCTGCATTTCTGTGCTCTTTAATACAAATAAGTCCAATGACAACATAACAGAATACATTTCTGACAGTTCCATCTCTTTACTTTTGGACACAGTTTCTTGAAGTGGTCTGTTCACACAGCTTTTTGGAGTTTGGAGTCTGTGTTCTAAAATGAAAATTGAAACCATTGTTCTGTACACATTAGGTCATTTTCCCATTGTGGGATCAATGAAAGTTCTCTCTAGTGCAGCATCAAACAGCGCTGAGGCCCTTCAGAAACATGAAAACAGACAGCTGTGAATATGCTGGATGAAGCCACGCCCACTGAGCGTCTGACTTTTGTAAAGTCAGACAACTCTCCAGTAAATCTGGTAAAGACCAACAACAACTGAAGATAATTTTAGGTAAAACCATTGGATCAAAACTGTGCTTGAAAACTTGAAAAGCGACCAAACAAAGCATTGCTGCTAAAGAGTGGCATGTTTCTTCTATTTTCTCATAAAGACAGGTGAATGTAAAACCTTTGGGATTAGATCAGCTAAAACCACCTTTAACATAATAATTGACTGTTTTTGACACCTCAAAGGGTGGAAATGGTTAGCCATAAGTGTGAACTAGACTGACTCCTGACTTTTGGCTCCAGAACTATTGAGCCATTGAGTCTGCAAACATGAACAAATGTTTCTCAGTGTCCGGCTAAGAGAGCACTTCAGAACTTCATTCTCCTTCATCACACCGTTTGGTTGATTCACAGACTCCATCAGAACATTTCCACACAAAGGTCTCATGACTCGTGAAAATGCTACACGTTTCTCCTGTGGCAAAGATCTGCCCCCCCCCCCCCCCACCACCGAAGCCTGGACCCCCACCCAAAGACAAACGAGAGCCTGATTATTTCCAGGTTTGTCTATTTTTAGATAAGTGAATTTAAGCAGCAGAGGGATGGTGGTCAGAGTGCACATACTTGCTGGCAGTCTGAATTCCAACACAATTTTTCCATTACACAGAGCGGGGGTGGGAGTGCTTCTTCATCAACTGTAGACTCACACACACACACAAGTGTTGTTACTCCTCCATTACTTAGCCAAGTCTAATATTGAGAATGACATTACATGAGCAGGTCACACACCCCTGCACACGTTTGTTGGTTTTTCTTCAGGATGTTTGAAGAACGACAGGAGTTCTGGTGTGGTTCATCTGCTGAGTCTCTGCAGGATCTGTTTGGTTTTCACAGTCTGAGATATTAAGTTGAGCTTTATTCCAAAACTGGTTGACAGATCACTTCAGAAGTTTCTTCTCCAAACTGCATCTGAATAATGCAAAGCTGCTCCTAAACCAATGTTTTCATGCTGGAGTTTGAATAATTGAAAATAATTTCATTTTGTGTGCTGCAGAGAGCATGGATCTCTCCGATTTTTGCACTTGAAGAGGCCAGCCATAAGGATGAAATGTCAAAACCCACAATGATTAATTTCTCCCTCATGAACAGTTGGCCTTCCTGTGAATGAATGGCGACACCACCTATCCGTCACTACCAAATCCAAGTCCTGATTGGTCAAAGTTTGGCCTATTTCAACTTTCAACCTACGTTCAATGGACGCGTTTTGTTCATAGAGCCCAATGGGTGTAGCTACACATGAATGCAGGAGTTTTGAACATGCATTTAAGCGCATTTACAGACTTTTTATTGGAAGTTGCCGCTTGAACACACGTTGCTGAGGTTGGTGTGAAAGTGGCTTCACAGAAAAACTCTCCTTTCATTATGCTAACCTGAATTCAGTTAGGATGGATGTTTGCTGGACGGCTTCACACGACAGCTTTAAATGGTTTACACACACACGCACACACACATTAACAAAACTATACACATACTAACATGCACATACACAAAACACACACATATTTTGACATATGCTAACACACAAAGACATGCATACTAACACAAATATTTGTGGTAATTCACACACACACGTTTTTTAGCACATGCTAAAAAACACACACCTGCACATGTGCTAACACACACCCGTACACACACCAAAATACTAACACATACTCGCATAGACACACCAGCAGACACTCACGTGCATTATAAAAAATATGAGAGATTTTTTCATCTCAAGAGGTCAATTCTATTCCACCATCTAACTCCATTTGTCCTTTTGTCAGATTTTCAGCTATTTAAAACAATTGTATGTAATGTAATGGACATTACAAAAGTATTCTTGGCAGAAATAAAATTAATCAATGAAAACACTGGGATAGTTCAGAAGAGTTCCACATCTTTAAAGTGTTACATAAATCACAGAAACTGTTGTGATCATCTTTAAAATAGGAAATAACTGAATTTGGATTATCCTAAAAGCTGGTTTCATCTGCTTTTAATTAACGTTTAGTGCAGATCATAGACCGTATATACTACTGGACATAACATGGTGTGATGGGAAATGCTTTACCTCAAGCCCTCGAGAAATGAAGTGAGAGCTTTCTCTGTTACTTCCTGATAGTCTATCACCATATTGGTACCGGACTGATCGGTCTGAGTCGCCGCGAGTCATAGATGAGTCATTGAATCTATGGAAATCCGGAGAGATCTTATTGTGAGTTCCTACTTCTGTCCTCGCCTCTACCACGTAAACAAGGGATGTAAACAGCTTTCCCTTCAATAACGCGGGCTCGGGAAAAATGTCGTTGAGGGAGAACCATTGAAACATTTGATTGTTCATCCGCGTTGAACCTGAGAGACACGGAAAAATCTCTGTTTTCTTTAATTTAATGTTCATTCTTTCATTTTCCAAACCGCTTTTTCCCTTTCTGGGTCACGGGGTTGCTAGAGCCTAACCCGGCTACTCATGGGCGAAGGCAGGGTACACCCCTGGACTGGTCGCCAGGCTGTCACAGGGGCCACAACCACACACCCATGCACACTCACATTCACACCTAGGGACAATTTGGAGTAACCAATTAACCTATGAAGCATGAAGAAAACCCACGCATGCACGGGGAGAACATGCAAACTCCACACAGAAAGGCCCCCCATTGATGACACTGTTTCAAGTCCCCCAGCCAGGACTTTTGAACCAGGAACCTTCTTGCTGTGAGGCAAGAGTGCTAACCACTGCGCCACCGTGATATTAATGTTAATAAAAGAAAAAAAGCAGGTCATCAGATCGTTGGTTAGTGGCTGATGGGCTGTGGGTGTACCGCTAATACTGCAGCTGCTTTCTCAAGCAAATGTCCAGCCGTTTTTTTTTTTAAAATGAACCAGTAAGAATCTTTAGCTACAAATAAAACAGTTAAACAGGAAAACTGCTGTTAAAAAGATAAGTTAAAATAGCATAAATTTAGTCTTGACATATATGTTCTACATCTAAATCAGCATCTGAAATGGCGGCAGTATGTGCCTTTTGTTTCTTTTAAAAAGGATGCATTGGTAAATTACTTTGACTACAAAACAATGGTACAGGCAATGATTGGCACGTTTTTGAAATGTAAGTAATTTGGAAAAGGCCTTCTCGGACGACATTCATGAAATCTGCTGCCATTGGCTCACAAAAATCTGTGAATCACACCTCAGACATTAGATGTCAGACCCACATTCACTTGCTGAGGCATCTGATTGGTCAGTTTATAACATGAATAACTTGTGATTAAGAAAAAGTATCTTTAAAAAAATTAGGACTATAAAGACTGTGTTAAGAAGAAGGTATCAGAGCGAGAATGGTTATACTGACAAATAAAACGACTGAGTAATAACTGTCTATTTCTCAATAGAAGTCTATGGGATTTTGGTCTTCTTGAAACTTCCTATTTGGGAACACGAAAGGTGAGGGGTTGCTATGTCCATTGTTTTGACACCCAATGGTGAAGATCATGGATTATACACAAAGCAGTGCTGATGTTTCCTCATCATCCTCTTGTGACTCATCTTAAATCTGCAGAAGATCGGGCCTCATGCATTAAAACATGCTGAAGCTCCATGGGAATGGATGTCCCTCCTTGTCGCTCATGCAAAGGTTCTACCAAACACCTTTGTGGCTGATGCTAACCTTATGATGTTGATCTATGTTCACTCATCATCTTAATGCTTACCTTGTTATGCTAACCACGCTGTGTTCACATTATGATGCTAACAAAACGATTCCCACCTCTTGGTGCCATCATAATCATGCTAATGTTATGATGCTAATCTAGTTTTGCTAGTCTAACGACGTTAACCTAACAGTACTCAGCTTACCATAATCATGCTGATTATTTGATGCTTACCTTGTCATGCTAACCCAATGATGCTAACTTAGGGGTCTGCAACCTTTCTAGCTAAAGCCATTTGGTCCAGTTTCTTACTGACCCAACCTCAGCGAGAGCCGCAAAGTCTCACTTCACCATTTACAAAATACACTTTTTTTGTGTCCATTAGGCCATTCATGTATAAAATGTAGTAATTACATTTTTACAATTACTGAACTATAATAATGTTATATGTTTTTATTTATAACAACTTAAAACTTTTTTAAATTTGACATCAGCACATTGTTTGATTGTTTGTTTATTTGTTTAGTTAAGACTGGGACAGCATATATCAATATAACATTTTTAAATGCAAATATATAAGATTATAGCCTTTTAGGCTAATTTCCATTTTTGGTCCCATAGAACAGGTTGATGTTTCCTGAGTAAAAAGACAAGTCAAATCAAAGAAAGGATAACAGAAGGCAGACAACAGCAGATACAGAAACAACAGACATGTTGTTTCTGTATCTGCTAAATTCATAAACACAGAAGTGACAATTAAGTAAAAAAGTAGACAAAAAATGACCATAAAATTAAACAGGTGGACAGACGTTACAAAAACAATAAAAACATATACACAGGTGAGGTGGCAGTTTTGATTGTCTAAAAGGCAAAGCCATGAAAAAGTTTCCTCCCTGGAAACTGCTCTGGGAGCCCTGTTTGTGTTTTTTTTTAAAAACAAGTCTGTAAAGGAGGAGGGGCCAGGCTGTAAAGGATTTTATAAATTAAGGGCCCGGTCACACCGCCCGAACTTTGCTGGCGCGTTCCTGGAGCAGGAAAAAAATCCCTCACCGCTCGTGACCGTTCATCACCGTTAAAGCAACGCCGCTGATGTTCCTCAAGGGTTCCTCCCACCGCTCTAAAAGTTTTGATCTGCACAAAATATTGCAGCGGTGAGGAGAGGGCCATTCTTTGCTTCGGTAAAGGTCACCCCCGCTCCACCCAGTCAAAGTTTGGCTCTGCTAGACGCAAGTTCGTGGACGCTTGGGTCCGCTAGACCAACGCAGAAATCTTGAACGCTGGACCACAGCTGCTTCACCAGCGTTGCACTGGCGGCAACTAAACGTTGCACAAACGTCGGTGGAGCGGTCATAACCATCTTACGAGCGGTCACGGCGTTGCTGGAACGGTGTCGGGCGTTGAAGCAGCGATCCATGGCAGCAATGAACTTTGATGTGCCGTTGTCATAGAGGTGCTGGAGCGGGACCGGTGATCGGCCAAAAATACGGGGAGAAATGGACATCGAATTAGCCCAAAACCTGCATCACCATGGATCCTGAGAGACGCCCGCATACGCAGAACGCCTTATACCTACACTGAAACAACCAACGCTCGCAATAGCCCGCTACCGCTAAACCAATGCTAAAGCTACGCCGGCTTTAGCGGTGCATCGCTACGCCAACGCCCATGTGTTCGATTTTTTCTCCCCATTTTGTGACAAGCCTTGTCAAAATTTGGCGCTGCTCCGGGTACATTCCAGCAAAGTTCAGGCAGTGTGACTGGGCGCTAAGATTGAGTCTTTGTATTTGACATAATAATCCCAGTCCAACAGGTTGGGTTTTTTCAGTATATGACAGTGATTGTGGCATTCAAGCTCATTTCCAAATAAAACACACCTTGAGTCAAATAGGGTCATGCTGCAGCAGATACAGAAACATGACATTTTCTATCATCGTGACTTTGGTGCACCGTCATCATTTTTCTTCTTTTACTAACAAGTATATACATGACAACATTGGTGTAGAATCCACATTACACATGAAAATGCAATAATTTGCTTTAAAAATGTTGCCTCTGAACAACAGCTAGACATTTTGTGCAGCAAAAGATTCAAACATGTCCTTTATGCTAATTTCAATACTAAATACATCCCTGACAAAAGATTAAACCTTTTACCACCATTTTGCTCAGTTATCTGACATGTTAAAAATCTAAACAAAAATGAAAACACGTAATTAACTAAATCAAATAAACCCAACCTAACAACCCATTATTTATTCAAACTGTTATCATTTTTCTTCAAAGCCAGAGGGCCACAATAGAGGAATAAAAGAGCTGCATGTAGTTGTGCAGCCTGAGGTTGCAGACCCCTGTACTAACCTCTTGATACTAAAGCAACCAAACTAAGCAATCACTTCAGTTGCATGAGGATTGCAAGACTGCCACCCTTAAATATGATGCACCTGCACAGTTGATCAAAAATTAAACGTGGTGACAGACATCAATGAAATTAGCTTTGTTGTTCACGTAGAGAAAAAAGCTCTACCCTCCAGGCTGTCCTATGACTGACCAGAGCTGTGGGCCACTTTGATTGCAGAATGTTTTTCCTGGTTCTGGGATCCTCAAAACCCATCAGGCGAGATTGCATCATGCTGTGAACTCCCTTGTAAACAATACAGATGATCTGGAGGGAAGTGCCAGTTTGAGTTGGATGGGGGAAGATGGGGAAGAAAGGCTATTGAAGTGACTTTGACTGTGGCGTGGTTGTTGGTGTCAAGACGAACTGGTCTGAGTATTTCAGGAACTGCTGATCTACTGGGATCTACTGGGATCATCTATCTGTTTATGTAACCCGTTCAGTCTTTGTGCTGGCTGGTTCAGAGCGATTCTCTGCGTTGTGTTCGTTTTTTGAACGACAGGACAGCCGACTTGTCTTTGATTTCACGTTTATTTCCTGTTTCACAAAAAGGTGATGGTCAGACATGGAAGGCTCCCGCCTGAATCACACACACAGCACGCTCGCGCATGTCTGTGCCTCAACTAATAAAAGTTTTGGTGCTAGACAACTAATAGAGACACGAATCAATAGGGGGCGCCCAAGAGCCCATAAAAATAATTAAATAATACATAAATAATAAATGGCAAGTTGATTCACATTGGTTCTGTTACATTTACATGTTCTCCTGCCAGCTTACAATCCCTCACAACCTCAACCTAACTTTACTGGTGCAACAAAAAATATCTAACTATCCATCTGTACAGTTTTGATCCAGATTCCTGCTCAGACGAGGAAAACAAAAACGTTCATGGATCTTTTTGTTTAGAAGTGGATACATCAGAAAAGAGCAGATCAGATGACCTCCATTATGAAATAATGCCACAAGAGCATGTCAAAAACACCAAAAGCATGATATTCATTGGAGTGCATCTTTAAATATACTTTTCTTGTATTTCTTGTATAGTAAATTATTCCACAAAATGTCCCTAAAAACAATAATAATATCATTTTTATGCACCAATTTCTGCTGGTCAGGACATCCCAGCAAACCTCTGACCCTAACAATCAATATGTGCGTGTTAAATGTTAAAGTTCAAAATGGGATATTGAAGAAAAGTCAGATCAAGTGTGACTTGTTTTGAAAGCTTGTGATGACATTGCCTTTTCTGTTTAAATGAGACAAGTAGAAAAAGATGCAGATCTGTCTCTGAATAAACCACATACTTCTGTGACACTGTCACATGAATGGATGGAACCCGACTAGAGGAACGTGGTTTTAAAAGGAGTTTTTTTAAAAATCAGATTGCAATTCACAACTACTGTTTAGCATGAAGGTGGAGGGATGACGATTCCATTTGTTGTTTCTGCAATACTAGTCAGTCATGTTGCAACTGTCAAATTTAACTCCTCCCTGTGCTTGTGCTTTTGATGGAAAATGTGAAGTCATCTGTGTGGGATGTAAAACTTACTGATGCAGCAAGAGACGCTTCTAACGCAGAGCTGCAGCTAATCACAATGCATTTATTGTTTCTAAAACCACAAACCCTGATTAAGCTCACTAAAACTTTATTTCTCGATAATAGGGTTCATGTCTGTTGTACAGAACTAAAGTTTTGTTTCTTTTTTAAGAAAACATTCTGCTCTGTTTTTTTCATGCAAAGGTGAGAAGGGAAAGGCCAAGGCAACCTGCACACAAGAAGAAGAAAAACCCCGAACAATGATCCAAAACCAGGACAAGGACCAAGATCATGGGGTCAGGGACCCAAAACAATGGACAGAGATCCAAATCAGGACAGGGACCCAAAATACAGGAAAGGGACAAGCTTTTTGAAAGACACACATTTCATAGAAGAAGAATCAAACCTTGAATCCAGGGATTACAGCCAGGGATACTGCTGGATGTATGTGCTACTTTCACTAAAATCTTTATGTCACACATCCTTCCAAGGGGAACGGTCCAGGGGTCATTCTAACAAGGGATATGATCTGCAACTCCAGGCCTCAAGGGCCGCATTCCTGCATGATTTCCAACATACCCTGCTCTGGCATGTTCTATTTGGCTGGACACACCTGAACCAGGTAATCAGTCATGAGTAGGGCTTGGATATCTGGAAATCATGCAGACACTGCGGCCCTCGAGGCCTGGAGTTGCCCATCACTGCACTAGACCTTTATTCTTGGCAGAACATTATTACATGCTTTAACTTTCTGCTTTATTAAGACAGCTTCATCTGTGTCCTGTTAAAAAGGAAATAACTACAAATGTATATGGTTAAAAGTCGAATTGTAAATAGTTGTTTTTGTTTATCATTTATTTTGTACATTTTATCTGGAAGGAGTAAATAACAGCACACAAATATATTATTTATTTATATGAATAAAAACAGGCTGCACGGTGGCGCAGTGGTTAGCGCTCCTGCCTCACAGCAAGAAGGTTCCCGGTTCAAGTCCTCTCGTATCTGTCAAAGGAAATCCATCAGTGACAGAGTAAATTTGGACAGTGTATTTATTCATGTAGGGATGCAACTTTGTGCCTCTGGGTCTGCTTGTGTTTGTTTGGGCTTGAGAAGCTCAAACAGAATGTGAAAAACATGCAGCTGAGGTCACATTGTCATTTCCACACAGACTCTCTCACACACACAACAAAATACAACAACATAGAAATGAAGCAAAAGTGAGCGATTAACAAAAGAAGATCTGTGTAAAGGCCAACAGCCAAACTGAGCATGCTGAAGCTAAACTGTTATCAATGAAAGAATTAGCTTTGGTAGCTAAGGACATGACAGCAGTGGTTCTTATAAGATAGGCCCTATGAAGACTTGTGGGCTCCTGAAGAACATGTCATTCTTGAATGAAATTAATGGCAAAAAAGATTCTCCAAAATTAGCTCATCAGTATTCCTTATGAATCCAGTAGACTAGCATGATTAATTTTAAATTTCAAGCCTGTAGACTGTCCATAGTTTTACGCAGTGTTGGTACGTTACTTCTAAAAAGTAATTGATTATTTTAGTTACTGGATCAAATTGTAATTAAATTACTTTACTCCTTGCCTATGTAATTCACTACTCGTTACTTTACTTTTTTCTACTCGTATAATTCTCAGGGGAAAAACAGCTTCACACAAACAAGATCCTGTTTGTGTGGTTTGTGTGGGCATCCCACAGGCACTTACGTATCAGGTGCGCGTTCCGTGCGTAAAGCATTTGCACGCGGTCAGAGAGCCAGTGCCAAAAACCCGCAGCACCCAAACGGGATCCTGAGAGAGTGACTCAGCAGTGGATTTCGCGCACGCATGTGTCCACGTGCGCGTAAACCCAGAATCCTTCTCATTTGAATTGCCAACTGACCACTACCTCTGCAGGCCTAATTTATGGATTAAACAAATGTTTCTTCAGCCCCGAAGATACAAGAGAAAACAACTGGAAAAAGTAACTTAAATGGTATTTCAGCGTGAGAAATAGATGTGTGGCGTGAGAGAGTGAGACATCAATCAAATGTGTGACTTCACGTTGGCAGCCCAGTAATGGTAATTAATCACAGAAATTGAAATTGTAATTCGTTACGTTACTCAGCTACTGTCAAACGTCATGAAATTACAGTAATTCGTTACTTTGTAATCCGTTACTCCCAGCACTGGTTGTCCGTCAGTTAGAGGGTGTTCACATCTAGTGCGCGGACTCGAGCACATTCCTGCTGAAGGCGCGCGGGCCCTTTAAGAGGAGCCGCCTTTCCCTCCGTGACGTCACAGAGCCGAGCAGAACCCCAGCCTATCGCTTGTCGTCGGTGAAGGCGATGGTCCTGGAAAAACGTCCTACCTCGGGAGGGGGAGTTTCACGCACGGCGCTCAAAAGACACGGACACGCAGCGATGAAGCGGCTCTGCGTGGATTAAACCGCCCTCCGCATGCCTCTGAGCGCGGGAAGCCGCAGCTGATGCTCCGCGCGGAAGAATCTACTCCAACCGAGCCGCAGCAGCCCCTCCAGCCAAGCGCCCTCCCAGTGACAGCCAGCAGGCTCCGCTCGCTCTGCGGTTCCTCCGCGTCTGACACCCGCAAACTCCGCTCCACGACCCCCCGGCAGAAGGATGGCGCAGAAGCTGGTCACCGAGAGGGGATACGGGATCCTGCTGGTGACAGCCAACGTTGGATCTCTGTTCGAGGATGTGAGTCCTCCCCCCTTCACCTGATGCTGAACGAGGTCTCAGCTGGTCACGACTGCAGCGTTTGTCCGCGTGCAGCCTCTGACCCGTTATAGTATCACGCAGAACCCCCTTGCGTGCGCGTCGTCTCGTTACTCCGCGTGCTTAAGTGTTGTCATTAAGAAACCTGAAACTTCAGACCCCCC
>BSAI01000162.1:0-96007 GCA_036245035.1 Adrianichthys oophorus
TGTGTGTGAACATGCCTCAGAACAAACAAAATGAACTCATCTTTTTGGTCTGCTACAGCACCACCAAGTGGATCCAGTAGGAACAACAGTCCCTGCTGTGTTGGCAGTCCATTGACATAGAACAGGGATCCCCAAACTTTTTCTTGGGAGGGCCACATAACTGTTTTCTTCTCGGATGAGGGGCTGGGGTCAGTTTATCGGCTAATAGAGACAGTGTAACAATCACAGGTTGTACCTAACCGTAAAAATTTACGGTTTTTCCAGAAAGCTACACAAATCCAATTTTATACGTCCCGTTCTGTAATCTACACAGAAAAAGTAAAACATTTCAAAATTAAGCCAATAAAAAGGCTGTCCTCTCTGTGAATTCTCTGTGAATTCTGGTTCTTCTTAGCCATCCGGCTCTTTCAAATTTGTGCACAACATGAATAGTGTAAAAAAATGTTTTATAGATCTATATTCTTTTTTTTGCCTTTCAGATAAAATGTACAAAAAAAGGATGAAAACAATTATTTTCTGTTCAACTTTTTAAATGAAACAACACAAATACTGCAGCAACAACCTAAAATAGTAATTAAAACATGCAAAACAAAAAGAAAACATTTAAAAAGGTTTGTAATGATGGTCACAGTTGGTATTTGGAAAAAGCAAATGTCTCAGCTTTGTGAAGCTGATCTGGTTTCTTCTTTCAGCAATGATCTGTCCTGTTCTGGAGAAGGTTGTTCTCAAGTGTCTGTACAGGTTGGTTGTTTGAAACTCTTCTTGCAGACTCTAAATTCTGCCTTCATGTTATCATTAACAGTGAAAAGGTTTTTCTTCTTTTTCCATTCTCACTCATGTCTTTACGTTTTGTGTTGATGTCATTTGTCGTTGTTGCGCCTCTATCTCTAGTGTGCAACTCCTTCATGTGCGTTAACTTCTCACTTTACACTTTCCTGTGAGACAGACATGAGCATTTTCACACTTTTCTCTCTTGCTTAAACTCTCAAACTTCAAACCTTTGTAGAAAAATAAGTTCAGGATGAATGAAGACAAATATCTCATCACTATCAAAGATTTATGGAGATCTCGAGAGCTGCGCATTTCTGCACAGGAGACACAGCTTGGAGGAGATTGACTGACAAGGTCTCCGGCCAATCAGGACACAGAACAGGGTGGCAGTTTAAAAAAAGAGAAGCAGCAGCATGATCGCTGTGACCGAGAAAGGTGAACTGCGGTGTGGAAAGAGAGCATTGTATTCTGTTCTATTTAACAGTGATTTGGGGGTGTTCAGATAAGGGCAAAGACTGCACAAGGGTGGAATAAAAAGGCACGTTCTGTGTGATTCTTGATCGTGTGGCCAGATTGAAAATAAATCATGCCTCTGATATTGGTCGGGGGGGCGTGGTTTGGGGACACCTGACATAGAACACAGGACAGCCCAACCACCCCCCCATCATGTTTCCAAATAGGAAGTATACCTGCTCGTTCCAAGTGGGTCAAAATCCCATAGACTTCAATTGAGAAATAGACAGTTGTTACTCAGTCATTTTATTTGTCAGAAGAACCATTCTTGCTCTGATACATTTTTCTTAACACCTTTTTTTATTCTCATTTTTTTATTTTGTCTTTATCAGAAGTTATTGAAGTTATAAACTGACCAATCAGATGCCTCAGTAAAAGCATGTGATGTCCGCATGTGATGGCCCCACCTCGAACGTTTGATGACAGCGTCTCCCACTTTCAGTCCCTACCCCTGTCCATACCCCTGTCCCTTTCAGTCAGGGGTATGGACTTCAAACAAGCTCACTCCTGATTGACGGCTGTAGTTCCCCTAAGAACGTGACTCCGACTGACTCAGAGCAATCACTGTTGTCTGGTTTTATAATGACGGCGTACGTATTAGGAAGCAATGAAACGGCGTCAAGCGGCAGCTCACACTGACCATGTTCGAGACGTCCTTAAGGTTGTTTTCATGGTACTTTTTTCTGAAGTGCAAGTTATTCAAGTTATAAACTGACCAATCAGATGTCTTAATCAAAGTAGGGGGTGCCTGCTGGACCAGTCACTGATTACTGATAATGTCTGGTTCCAACATGGGGGCATCTGTATCATGAAAAACCAGAAGTAAACCATTTTCTATGGATGACATCACACTCACTCAGTCCAGTTCTCAAACACAGTCAATATGTGGCTGACGGTCGACGCATAAATAGTTTTTATGTCATAGAATATTAATTTTTTTCCAGATAAAGGCTAAAGTCTCTGTAATGGTCATTTCCTTTCTACTTTCGTGTTTGTCTCTCTTGGGTTCAGAATAAAGCTATAACTAGGTTTTAGTTTCAGAGAACTGTTTACATCCTTGGAAGAGCTAGTGAGACGGCCCATGCACACACGTGGGCCCACTTCAGAACTGGCATCAGCATACACAAGTTATCCTGAACTTCAAGGGAAAATGGAAGTAGTGTTGTCCTCAAACATGTATGCAATGGATATGGCACAGATACTTTTATCAGAAAGAAAATACTTATTCAATATGCCAATACCTTGACATTACAAATGTGACTTTTAAAAGAGAGACAGTTATGTTTTGTATATATAAAAAATGTTGTTGGCACGTGTTTCAGCAGTCTATCCAGTTCATGTTGAGAAAAATGTTTGAGTGTTAAATCAAACAGTTAGCTCTAATTTCAGGAGACTTTAGTTTCATGGAATTCTGTTTAGTAATCTAAGAAGCTGCAAAAGATTTTACTAGATTCATTTTTCTGTAAACATGATTCTTTCTATCAAAATGTAATAAAGTTCACTAAATTGTGTGTACACTGTTTAAAGGCCCTTTACGTCATTTCATTCTTTAAAACTTTTTCTAATGTTTTTAAAAGCACTGACTGTAAAATAATGTTTAAGTGGAAAGTTGGGCCAGTTCTCTCTCTCTCTCTCTCTCTCTCTCTCTCTATATATATATTCATAGCTATAAATATATATCCATACACGTATTTTTATTTACAAGTCTTTGATTTTTATCTCTTTTTGTTTAAAAATTTAATGTACATGTTTGTATGTATGCTCTTTTTGTTACTTTTTCATTGAAGGCTATTATTTTATTCAGCTCATGTCAATAATTTCATCTGAAAGAATGGCTTCCTTTAATACCAATAACAAATAAAACTGTTCAACCAACGTTTATTTCTTTGGTTAGTGTCTCATGTACAGCAGTGTGTACAGCATTGTCAACACGTCAAATACACTATATGTTTTATTATCAGGTTTGGGGTGTCATATACAATTTGAAAAACTAATAGATGATGATGAAAGTTTTGGACTCCTATTGAGATTTGAACAAAAACTAACACCAACTTTAATAAGATTAATCACACATTGACAATAATGGACACAGTCTCTTTCCAAGCTGAAATTGTACCGAAAAAATAGTATCTGATGGGTTTTTACAAATTGCCATTTTTGGCTTAAAGTTTTTATCGTGTGAATACTAATTACAATAAATCTCAAGTTAGGTAACCCCTAAAAGCTATTTACTACATATGGTTCTAAAATGATCCCATTTTAACAGTGACAAAGCAAAAAGGAGCTGTGTGGCTTAGGAAGCATGCTTGTTAAGTATTTTATGTCAATGCAACACTTGAACTGTCTTACGATACATAAATAATGGACAATTACAAGTTATGTGCGCGTATGTAGGAACGTAAAAACTCGTACAGTTCAAAGGCTTCCTCAGAGGAGGTAGGTGGATGAAGGCTGTTCATAATAAGGCAACAAGTGTCAAAGACTGTCTCATTACGTGGTTATGGTCCTCTGTAAGCATTCCTCCCTGCAGGCCTGAATCTTCTCGTAAGGAACTTCTTTCAGATGGTCTTTGGCACCATATAGTTGAGGTCGACTGTACAGCATCACTGGGCATCCTCCTGGAGACACATTCCGTTTGTGTTCCAGAAATGAAGATCATCCGGAAGTTCTCTCTTCACACATCTGCATTTGTTGCCCACAACAGTTCTCTGTCCCCGGATCGGATCCAATCCTGGTGAGAGTTAAATTCCTGGATGACATCTCTGTGATGAAATATCCACCAATGACCTTTGGATCACTGTTGTGGAGCCTGCATGCAGCCATATCATCATTTCAGAAAATCCATTAGTGACACCATTTATGCATATGCCATAGGGCTTCAGGTTATCAAATGAGTCTGTTATCAACCTCGCTGAAGGCAGTTTCTGTGTCTTATCTTTATTCCAATGGGATCCAGAATTTTCAGCAAGTTTCTGATCGTTTCTTGGGGGACCACAAATCCTGCTTAAATGCATTTCAGATGCATAATTGTGTGCATGCTGCACACAACACATTGTCCAGTTGATCCTGAGAGTATATGGCAACATCCAGCAGGTCCGAGTGCTCTCTCCGTCAGAGCAAGCGTAAAGTCTTGAGATGCCTGTGCAAACTAGACAAACTCAGCAATGCCATCAATATTGCTCAAAGACGGGAGCGTTTCCCAATGTCAGACTCAAAGAGAAATAGAAAAAAATCAAATCATTAAGGTCTCATTTTTTTAAATGCTGGATCTTAGACAGATATATGTTTTTGTTGTGTTCTCAGGATCTGGTCAACATTGAAGTGTTTCTCACAGCAGAGGATCCTGGTGCCATGACAACAAGCCCCGCCTCTGTTAAATAAAGGTAGTTCTAACATCATCATGAAATTAAAAGCTTTTGAAGCACCACTCAGAAGAATATGTTGTTAATTTAAATATATTTATTACGTTTTTGACGCAGTTTTCAACACAAGCAACCCCCCCACCCAACTGTAAACAATTATACAAAATAAGTTGCATTATATTAATAGGATATGTCTGCATTACGCAAATAAATGATGAAAATGAATTATTTTTAGATTGAATGAGGCTGAACCAATACAAATATCCACCTCATCTAAAATGACGTATGTCTAAGGAATGGGTCAGTATCATTTTCTTTAAAAAGTTGCAATACTTTGGTTGTTTTTGCGTAAAATACGGTTTCATATTCCTTAGTTAATACTGGGATATAACATTTTGAAATAAAAATCTTCATATATTAATAAATATACGTGAAAATTGAAAAGTTATCGAATCAAAATGTCGCAAAGACAATCTGCAAAAGATTCTCGTTTTCTGCTTTTGTCGTCAATCACCTGCGCATGCGCACAGACGTGTCGCAATTAGCGATTTAAACAGACGCAAAATCTCTGCGTGAATTCCAGAAGATGGCGACCGCCGTCGTGGTAAGGATTGGTTACTGCTAACTGAATTGTTTGATAGTAACATTTTCCTCAATCGAAACGTCATTCATCTGGTGTTTGATACGCGGACACCAGATACATTGGCGGCGCTTTTGGTGTAGTTACAAGGAGATTCAACCTTCCAACTTCGGTCAAGTTAGACGGATTCGTAACTTTATTTTTTTAATGACGCGGTTATTTCTTCGCTCTAGAAGATATGCACATTC
This sequence comes from Adrianichthys oophorus, assembly GCA_036245035.1. NCBI lineage: Eukaryota > Metazoa > Chordata > Actinopteri > Beloniformes > Adrianichthyidae > Adrianichthys > Adrianichthys oophorus. Next base: position 5,475 of record BSAI01000162.1, read on the forward strand.
TCTATTCTGCGCTTTTACGAAAGCATTGGTCATTTGCATCTATATTGGGACAGCCGCTGTTCCACAGAGTTTCTGACTGCGAAACTGTCACGCCGCTCCCCGGGAGCGCGCAAAGTACGAGCACGAATCCCAAGTTAGGATTTTTACGGTGAACTTCAGCCTAAACTCAATTATTTTTTTCTGAACGAGGTGAACTCCTTCATTTGATTTTGCATTTGAGTGTTCAGCCCTTTATGGACTTTAATTTGTCATTATAAGAGGTAAAGACCCACTCCTGTAAAAATCAGGTTTTTGGTGTTTTTAACAGGTTCTTGTTGCTTTTTTCTGGTGATTGGGGACATGTACAAAGAAAATGAAGCTCCAAGCTGCTCTTCTGATTGTTCATTGATTCAAATCATGAATCAGTAGAAGACAAAGTGTCATTGGAAAAAACCTGTAGCAGTAAATGCAGTCAGTGGGTCACAAGCTGCCTGTTCTGCTCCATTCTGATGCATCCACTTGTGGACAAATAGATTCATGGATGAGCTGAGCTGGCATCTGGCTTAAAACTGTGCAGTTGGATAGCTCCAAGTTTGCTTGCCATTTTTGTAAAATGTTGGGTTGGAGTGTGAGGGGCTGTGAGCTAGAGGGAGAAAAGGTAAACAGAGGGATGATGGGGAAATGAGGACAGACTTGCTGTGCGCCAACAGTCCCGCTCACGACTTGGAGGTGAATTTCTGTTGAAATCCTGCCACTCTGTAGAAACCAAGTCCCAGAAAACTACATTACATACTACATTAAAAAAGTCTAAAAACATCATATTCATAATTTAACGACCCACTGGGAGCGTTTTGAAAATGTATACAAATGTTTTTCTATTCTTTTCTATTCGATTGTATGATACTGTTGATAGGACAGATTTGGAAATCCCTATTTGACCAGATCTGAGCGAATTTGATCTAATCCTGCAATGTTTTAAAATAATGGTATAAAAATCTCTGGTCTGTGAAGTCATATCAGAAGATGTGGTAATCCGGATCACTGTAATCCTGATCCAAAGTCTTGAAATGCTGCGTCTAAGCTATGACTTGGGTAACTCCAAACCCCATTTGTGCTTGTAGTCAAATTATTGGACTAGAAACAAACATTCTCTCTTTTTGTTTCATTTTTCTGCATAGGTGTCCACTTCGATTCCTGGAAACCTCGAGGAAAAAAGTGAAATAAGCAATGGAAAGATGGGGAATCCTGAAGCCTACATCAAACATCCCTTACAGAACAGGTAAGACCTTTTACCCCAAATCCCCTGTCATGCAGCCCTGATGCAACAGCGAAAATTGAAAAACTGAGATCCATCTTTCTACACTTTATAATTCTCAATTGGCTAATAATGCAGACCCAAATACCACCTTTGTGTGCAATGTCATTAAATATAATGAAAACCACAAAACTGTGAAATAGGTGAGAGTCCCCATCAAAACAAAGGACATAGAAAATCTAATGCCAACTTCAATTTAGTAAAGGGCAGTCTGTAAAAATATCAGACATTTAAACCAGCCTCTGGTGGCGTGGTTTAAACATACGGTGGCCCTGAAATACAAATCACATGACATCACTGTTTGGATGATGATGTTATTCTTTCATTTCAACTAAAATATATTTGGCATGAAGTGATGCTGCATATCATTATCCATTCAGTGATGTCCCATGGTATCTGCTTTTAGTGAATTCTCATTTTGTTTTGTTGTTCTAACATTTGATTTTGTTTTCTGGAAATTACTTTTGTTTTACAACATTTTTTTATTTTTTACTTTTTGTTTTTTGATATGTAGTGTTTATTTTAATAGTTTTTTGCTTTTTTAATTGTCGTTGTGATCTTTGACATGTTTTTGTGTCGAGCGATTTGCTGATGTCAATTGCACTTCAGGGCCAAAGTAAAAACCAATTGGAAAAAAAGTCAATTGATTAAAAAAATAATCATAGGTTTGCTTTTGCAGGTGGACTCTTTGGTTTTTCAAGAATGACAAAAGCAAAACCTGGCAGGCCAACCTTCGTCTCATCTCTACATTTGACACAGTTGAGGATTTCTGGGCGTGAGTACAACTTTATAGCTTACAGAAGTGTGATGCAAGACATTAAGCTACGTACACACTGGGCATGTGTGCTGCGTCTAGGAATGCGCTAAACGGGCATTCTAGAAAGCGGTTTTAACATGTGGTGTTCACACAAATTTGTCGCACTCAGTTCAAGTACATGTACTTACAGTTGGAAATGGCTTGGTGCAAGATGTTGAAACGGTCCAAATCTGGTGAATCTTACTCGAGGCTTTTTCTTTCAGAGCGTTATTCTAATATATGACAGAGTTGGTGTCATAGAATGCAAACACAAATTGCTGTGATTAATTTCTTCTCAGAGATCACTTTTCAAATGGTCGGTACTTCAGTGTATTAAAAAGGACATACGTACTTACCAAATCCGAGACCCCAATTGGTCAGAGTTCAGTTGGTTTAACTTTCAATGTGTGCTCAATTGCTGCGGGTTTTGTAAGTAAAGCCCCAAAACAGGCCTAAGAACTTGTGTAGCGACACGTGAACTTGGAAGCTCGAAATGTGCACATACGCTTAAAAATTACACACTGATCGCTTGTTGCGTACACACAAAACCACATTTACACACAAATCTGGTTTGAGACCCTTTTCACATCTCCAAGATTCGTGCATTAGTGATACGTTTAAATGCTGCTAGAATGCTGGTTCATCAGTTGTTTTTTCTTTTTTATCAGCCACTTTGAACTTAGATTGTGGATAATCTCAGTTGAAACTTGACATTTTTCTACTTTCTGAAACTGATATGCCCAATAATTAATAAGCATTTTTAAAACACTTATCCCTTTAAAAATAAAAATATTTTCCACAACTAATTGCTTACTCTCTGCAGCACCTTCCCTGACAGCGCCTCAGACACGGGGCTCTTTCCTGAGCGCTGGTCACCTGTCACGGGGATAGCAGGTGCTGCTGGACCTTTCTAAACAGCAGCAGATCGGAGCGGGCTGGATGACCGTGTAAGTGATGGTGGTGGAGGGGATGGGGGTTTGCAGACCAGAACTCCTTGCTCTTTTCTGGTCTCCCCGTGGAGCTTCACCACAGCGAACACGGTGGCAAAACGCTGCAATAACAGCGCAGTGCAATAACAGTTCTGTGGCGAAGACGCTGCAGGTAAAGCGCATACACACGGGAGCAATGAGAAAAGAGAAACTTTAGTGTTGAGTGTTTCAAAAACACTTATTTAGATTTTTTTAATATTACTGATCTCACTAGATAATATTCACAATCGAAGTTCAAAGTGGCTTATAAGAAAACTCTGACCCAGCATTCTAGCAGTATTTAACCCATCACTTATGCACGAATATTAGAGTCAAGAAATGAGTCCGATTTGTGCGTAAATGTGGTTGTGCATGTGTAAATTGTATTTAGAATTTTTTTTGTAATTTTTGTACTTATGCACAATGTGTGGCTCCTTTTCTGAGCATTCAGGTGTTCCATACATCTTCACGTAGTCTCTCCTTGAGCAGACTGTCTGGTACACCTGCGTCCATCTGCATTTAGCCCATTGTTAGCCGTGACCCATGCATCACCATGTTTTTTTGTTTGGTTTCTTTTTGAGATTATGTATTTGTTACACCTTAAATGTCAGATAAAACAAAAGTTGCCATCTGGTTCTTAGCCTCTGCTTTGATCGTCAATGAAAAATCGACCACATTAATGTGGTCCCACATGGAATTTAATTCAATTTCAAAACTTTTCCCCTTAAATATAATTAATTGCGTTTTGTATGATTTCTCATTCGGAAATAAATATATCTAAATGTATTTTGTAGAACACTGTGAATTAAAAAATAATCTAATAAAAGGTTCGTATTTATTAGCTTTTTACTTTGGCAAATAGGTGATGTGCGTGCGTTCAAACTGCATAAAAATCCAGGGCACTGGATAGTCCTGCACTACAGTGGACGAAATGAGTATTAGAGTAGTCACCCTTTCTGGTTTTGTAGGTTTGCCCACTTTTAAAGAAATTGACAGTCTGACATCTTAATTGTAGGTTCATTTGAACAGTGAGAGACAGGAAATCAAGAAATTGATTTTTAAAGAATTTATTTGCATTTTGTGGAAGAAAATAAATATTATTTGAACCCTCTTGCTAGAGAGACTTAGTACTTTGTGGCAAAACTCTTCCTAGAAGCACAGAGGTACATTTCTTGTTGTTGATGAGCAGGTTTCTCCACATATAAGGAGGAGTTCTGGTCCATTCTTCTTTGCAGATGTTTTCTAAATCATTAGATCTGGGCTTCATCTCTCTCTATAGGATTGAGGTACAGAGTCTGGCTGAACCACTTCATGACCTTCATATGCGTCTTCTTCAGCCAGTCTTTGGTTGTCTTGACTTCATGTTTTGAGTCATTATCCTGTTGGAACACCCATCCACCACCCATTGAAGCCTCCTGGGGGAAGCAAGGACATTCTCATTCAGGATTTGAGGGTACACTGCTCTGCCCATCCTCCCATCAACATGGGGAAGTAGTCCTGTGCAGAAAAAACACCCCCAAAGCATAATGCTTCCACCTCCATGCTTGACAGTGGGGATGGGGTTGTTGGGGTCACAGACAGCATTTCTCTTTCTCCAAACACAATGGGTTGAGTTGATGCCAAAGAGCTCCATGGTCTTGTGCAGGTCAACTATCATTCATTCATTCATTCATTTTCCAATCCGCTTTATCCCCTTCGGGGTCACGGGGTTGCCGGAGCCTAACCCGGCTACGCATGGGCGAAGGCAGGGTACACCCCTGGACTGGTCGTCAGTCTGTCGCAGGGGCCACAATCACACACCGGAGGAAGCCGGAGTACCCGGAGAAAACCCACGCATGCACGGGGAGAACATGCAAACTCCACACAGAAAGGTCCCCCAGCCAGGACTTGAACCGGGAACCTTCTTGCTGTGAGGCAGGAGCGCTAACCACTGCGCCACTGTGCAGCCCAGGTCAACTATCTTCTCCCTTAAATCCAATGAAAGCTCTTTAGTCTTTCCCGTGTTGGAGAGTTTGGAGTCTAAATGACTGATGGACTGATTCTGTGGACAGGGGTCTTTATACAGGTGATTAGTTCAAACAGGTGTCTTCAATTCAGGTGAGAAGTTGATTAGAACAGTCCAACTGGTCTGTGTGAACCAGAACTCTTAATGGTCATTAGGAGATCAAATACTTATTTTCCTTAATGAAACTGTAATAAATCAATATATACATTCTTTAAAGTGGATTTCTTGATTTTCTTTGATTTTTTTTAATTTATTTATTTATTTTTACACCTCTCACTCTTTAAATATGAACCTACCATTAGGATGACAGACTGTTAATTTCTATTTAGGTGAGCAAATCTACAAAATCAGCAAGAGATCAAATACTTATTTCCTCCAATCTTTAAAGTCTTTCTGGGTTAGGGCAGGGTTTGGGAATTTGGACATGGCCAATGTGGTTTCAGTGCATGTTTTATGTATTGTAAAGTTTTACTTAAATGTTTTCCTTTAGGTTATACAACCACATTCAACTATCAAGTAACTTGATGTCTGGCTGTGACTACTCTCTGTTTAAGGTAGGGCATTTCACAGTTTACTGGAACATTACATTGGGGCTTCATGCCAAAGTTGATGGATGTTCTCTTAATTCTTAGTGAAGATCTGTCATCTCATTTTTATGGGTTATATAAAGCATGCTGTTACCCTTGGAAAGGCTGAGTCTAGCAGATACTCTATTTGGAATCTGATGGTTTTATTGACTAAAAAAGAGAGATTTAAAACAGTCAGTTCAAGATAAAGGCAGTAAAGCAGTTTGCATGTTCTTACCTTTTTCCTGGTAATGACAGAGATGTCAGTTAAATATTTAGATTGGAGGCTCAGCAAGAATGAATCTGTATTTCTCAGGGCAAACATTTGATGAACATGTTCAAAAAATGGGTCTGTTTAGTTTTGAAGGAAACTGGGAGATTCTCTTCACTACAGCAATGTTACCCAAAGCCTCCTGTAGTGGACGGTATAGCTGTTCTGCTTAAGCTTTAGAACATCTTGGTTTTGTTTACTTTTTCATAATACATGTATGTAGGAGTTTTGCATAAACGTTTTTTACATTGTCAGCATTAAGTTTTCCTCCAACAGGATGGGATCGAACCCATGTGGGAGGATGAAAGGAATCGCCGAGGAGGCCGCTGGCTCATCACTTTGTCCAAACAGCAACGGAAAATGGATCTGGACCGATTTTGGCTGGAGACGGTACAACCAGGCATCACCAGGACTTTTTATTTCTAGGTTACACTAAAGCCAGTCAGAAATGCATATGATATTTAAAGTAAACTGGTGAATTTGGTTGCCCTTAATAGAAACCATTTATGGTTTCTGGGCTCGCTCAGGAGCTGCTTTCAGTCAAACCACACACGGTAAAATGATGCTGATTCCCAGTAAAAAAGGATTTGACCATGCCGTCTTTGTGCTTTCAGCTTCTGTGTCTTGTGGGTGAAGCCTTTGATGATCACAGTGATGATGTTTGTGGAGCCGTCATCAACATCAGAGCCAAAGGAGATAAAATAGCAATATGGACCACAAACTGTGAAAACAAAGAGGCCATCACTCAGATTGGGTGAGCTGAACTCAAGAATGATGACTTTTTTCCCTCATGAGATGAACGGTTCTGTGCACACTACAGTTACAAAGTTTGAAGTCTCTTTCAAATGTTTTGTTGTCATAGTAAAAACACAAGAATAATAAAAAATGAACAGAACATATTGATGTTGTCTGTGTAAGAAAAAAAACAGTAGAATGAGAACTATTTATACGATCTTCAAACTTTGCTTACTTGGAAAAAAAAAAAGAGAGTTGAGATTCAGATGTTGCCTGGTAGACCTTAAACTTTCCACTTGTTCGTTCTGGGGCCTAGTGGTAGAGGATCTGCCCTGAGACTGGTCGGTTGTGGGTTCAAATCCATGGTCAAGTCAGACCATAGACTTTAAAAACGGGACCAAAGCCTCCTTACTTGTCTCTCAGCGTTAAAGACCCACTCCAATGAAAATCATGTTTTTGACTTGTTCTTGTAACATTTTTCACTTGGAAGACATGTATTGAAAACTGAGAGGATTGGAGGCTGGTTGCTCCACTCAAGGTCCCACCCACAACTCAGAGATGAATTTCTTATCAACTCCTTCCGCTCTGCAGAACTGTCCTAAAAAATGACAGGAGTTTTTTTTTTTACTTTGGCTAAAAACGACAATCATCATTAAAAGACCACTTAGAATAGATCAAAAGATGATTGGAGTGGTGTCTTCGCTGTGCCTACCGCTCACCTTTCCCTCAGGGAGTGGGTCAAATGTGGAGAACAAATAATGGGGCTTTTAACTTTTAAAGCTAATTGGATGACAAACATCTCACATTAGATGGACAGACTTAAGTCTTCCTCCGGTTGAGCCAGGTCCACAATATAAAAAGACTTGAAGACCTCAACTTTTGAGTCATATGTCCACAACACCTCCTAGATTATTAATATCCAGTTTCTGTCTTATTTTGTTCTTTTTATTTTCCTGCTTTCTTGTCCCTTTTTAGGAAATCCAACATCTGGAAAGAACAATTTAGCTCTTAATGTTATTACGGACCCTAAAGGATGATGTGAAGTCATGAGGTCAAATGATAGCTTTTCTGGTCTTAAGCTTGCTTGAAGTAACCAGACTACATAAACACAAAAGTGAGGTGTTGGTGAAGTAGCACCTTGTGTCTCAAAGGAGTAGGAAACATCGCCCCCTACTGCTTTAACCTCTGTAGTAACTTTTCAGGTTAAAGGAGTATTGTGAGGGCTGTTTGGACAATAACGTTAACCATGCCTGTCTAGTTTCCAGTATGGTTTGGTACAACTGTGTGCTACAAGTTTGCCTTTAGTTCCACTGTGTGTTGATGATCTATGAGGCATTTTTCTACTATTCCCAAAAACTCTGGGATTTACTCGTTCCAGCAGTTGTGGGTTGGTCGCTCATATATTAAGAGGTTATTTATTTATTTATTGCTTCTTCCTTTACCCCCCTCCTCCCATGTCAGTGTCTTTCTGCAGTCCGGTCTAAAGCATGATAGTAAAAGGATATGCATCTTAAGTGTACCAACAGGGATTCACATCAAACCTGTGATTTTCTGTCTGCTCATCTGCTGGAGAGAAGTAAAAAAAATGTTTGTTTGGAGATGTTCTTTTGTATTCATGTTGTAATTTATTCCAGTGATTCTGGTTGATCTATGACTTGACTTTTTATTCCTTGTCAATTGACATGGTTTTCTGTAGATATTAATGTTTTGAGATTTTTCTGACATTTTTCCTATTTTCCTGACATTTGCAAAAAGAAAAACTATCAAAGAAAAATGTTTTTATAAGCCCTGTGGTTTCCTACCAATTGTATTCTGCTGTGCAATTTTATTTATATAGCCCAATTTCACAGTATGGCGTCTCAATACATAGGTATTTGCAAAGAACATAGAAATGTAAACAATAGCTGGTTGATAAACAGTCTAAGCTGAAATAAACTTTCCTGCCCTTACACCCTCCTTCACAGTGAGGGAAAAACTCACTGTAAAAACATTTTGGGGGAAAACATAAGAAACCTCAGGGTTGCCCACATGAAGGAGGAATCCTCAACCCTGAACAGACAGGTGATGTGCTACAACTATTAAAGAAGAATGAGCTTATTTAACTCTAGGATCGTGAAAAGATTATTTTAGGGTGTAAAATCTCCTCTGTCATTTGCTTGGGAAAAAAAAGTCTTCATCTGATGTTTTCACTATTCATCTCTTTACGTGCTTTTTTTTTTTTTTTTTTTCCTTTCCTAGTCGAGTGTATAAGGAGAGGTTAGGCGTTCCACCCAAAGTGATCATCGGTTACCAGTCACACGCGGACACAGCTACGAAGAGCACCTCAACAACCAAAAACAAGTTTGTTGCCTAAAGTTCTTTGAGTTCATCTTCAAAGGGGATTTGCAGCCTTTTTTTCCCCCTTCAAAGTAACTAAAAGTTTATCTACCAAAAACTTTCTGAAATGGAACAAAGCTTGCCTTTACTTTGTCAGATCATTTGTTTGTGGTGAGAATACATTTGAAAAATAGTATATGTAAAATCCCCATTGATAACTTCATTATTGTATAGAAATGTAAGGAGCTTATTGTAGTTGAACCTATCAAACGTTCATTTATGTTCCAATGATTATCTCAGTTTTTACCTTTTAAGTTGTTTATGGAGAATTACTTAATAAAGGTTCATGCAAAAAGGATTTCTGCAAATTGTTGTTTCCTTTTTCTCATTAAACTGCTTTGTGTCTGCCTTCAAAGAACAAGAATAAAAATTCAACAAAGATAACAAAGACCTAAAGTAATGCAATTAAATAAAAAAAAAACAGCATTTTAAAAAAGAAAAATTAGAAATGCAATAGGTAAACGGATAAATCATCTGACAGTTTTATAGCTTTATTCTGTTCCAGTTTTTGGAGGAACTAGCTGAATAAATTGAAGTCATTTTTTAATAAATAAAATATTGGAGCTCAGTTTCAAACAATGACATTTTTGACTAAAAAATTCCCAGAATGAGTAAATTGTTAACTTTGAATTGAATATTTGTTTCTTCATATGAACGCAAACTGAATGTTACTTTACATAAACGAAGGAATTTTGTTCTTTGCTGAAAGGCAATCATACAAATCCAGATGATCCACTTGATCCTGAATATTCAATTCTTTGCATAAATATATATTCTACTTATGATGCAGGTTTTTGGACAGTGGAAGGAAGATTGCGCTCTGCAGAAAACGCTTACATGCACGGGGAACACAAACTCCACACAGAAAGGGCCCAGCTGGGATTATAACCAGAGCATTCTCTCTGTGAGGCCAGAGTACTAACCACTACACTACCATACAGCCCAGAATGATTTATATTTGAGAAATCATTTTTCAATATGTAGTCTCTCCCGACTTCTCTTGAAGCTAAACCCTCGTTGTCCTTTTTATTGTCCTAGTAAACTGAGACAAATCAAGTCTCTGACGTCTGCTTGCGGGGTGCTGGCTCTGTAAAGAGAAACTGATGCATTTTGTTAACACCAAGGATGGCATGACTGAATGACAGATTTGTAACAATTCTATGAAAAACCGTACTCCTTTCTGCAGTTTAAAAAGCCTCTAGAGTTCTTCCCAAGAACCCCCCATAAGGCATGGGGGTGGAAACATCATGCTCGGGCCAGGTATGGAGAGATTTTGGGCAATAACCTCCTTCCATCATTGAGAGCTTCCTGCATGACGATGATCCCAAACACGTCACCCAGGCAGCAAAGGAGTGGCCACGTAAACAAATTTCAGGGTTCTAGAGTGGTCCAATTAGTCTATGAACCTCGGTTTAATAGAGAATCCGTGGAGGGAACTCTTGCCCATCAGCAGCCTCAAAGAGAAGATCTATAGCAGCTAAAGTGTGTAAACCTGGTGAAGCGTCTAGACCTCCAGGACACATTTGACCTCTGTCATTGACAACAATCGACACTGTCCAGTTAGTGCAACGTTTCTATTTCTGGGGATACGGTTGCTTCTCCTTGTCCATCTGTCAGTCTCTTCCACAACAATGTTGACAGATTCATCTACAGCCATGAAATCGTGGTAAACTAGTTGGTTTACCTAGTAGGTCGATCTCACATTTAGTGGGTGTGGGCTTGCATAGATGTGATGGTTGTTGCAGCAGCATGGTTGTCCTCTTCTACAAGAATCAGAGATGATGAAATCACATTTTCTTGTCTGAAGAGCATTAATTAACCTTTTTGACCTCAAAATCACAGTTTTCTGCATCCAGAATCCCCAGCTGCTCTGCTTTGAAGTGGATCTTGGATGACCTTCTGCACAGATGTGCCTCACATCCACGTTAATTCAGACAAGTTACAGTCAACAGTGACATGTAGTGTGCCCTCAGACCATGTTTTGACCACAGATTGGTTTGAACTATTATTTTTTTTACACTGTCTTGTTTTGAGTCGTGATCATTTATTTTTTTCCAAATCATCTAGTTTGTCACACTCCACTTGTTCAGTCTCTGCAGTACTAACCTCATCTCTTCAGGCAGACCAGCTCTGTAATCATCATTTGCTTCATTAACATTTCTTGCCTCTGATGTGACCTTTTTGAACTCCTTATGGTTCATTTCTTTCTGCACCTGGAGCTCTCCTGCTCAGGAAATTGGTTTGTTTAGTCAAAGCATTTTAAGTCAATGGTTCTTTTCTGCTTGAATAGTTTTAAAGGTGTTCCAAGCTCTTCTTCAGCCATGTTGGGGATTTAATTGGTTTGTGTGAATGTGCCTATTTCCAGCATCACGTGTCTTCTCTGACTTCATCAGCTTCAGTCCCACTGTCACATGGTGCTTATCAACTGTCATCTTTACTTTTTTTTTGCTGCACCATGGGAAATAAGGGCACAGCTGACTGTGGTTCTTATCAGTGAGGTGAGGGGGAGCTTCTTATGGTCACGGTCTTTATTTGGTCGGGTGGAAACACTCACCTCCACCATTCCTCTCTGAATGGAACACTACAGAAGATACCTTTAGAGTGTAGCTTCTAGAGTGTATTCGCAGTTTCTTTAATGTTTGAAGCAAAAGCCGGAGTGATTTTTTTTTAAATTGGTACCTTCCTTTACGGAGTCCACTGACCCCAATTTCAGACTCTCTCAGTTGTTGAAACACACAGACTCAGTGCTCTAAAATACCCAAACTCCAATGAGTAACTCTTAGTTTACCAATAGACTGCCAGATAGTCAGTATGAACCAGAGAAAGGAAAGAGTGCTGACTGATTAAAGTTTTATGTAAACCTAACATGACCTAACAATATGACAATTCATGATGCTGCATGAACTGAGCTCAACTGTGTTTGCTACACATATACTGAATTTTGGAGCACTGCCACTCCTTTTAAAATCTGAGCTTCCAGCTTCATAGGATGCAACATTTCTTAAGAAAGGCTGATACTGTCATGGTCAACCAGACCTGACTGATGAGAATCCATGGAAGAGTCTATCGAACAGGTGACAGAACTTGAAAGAGCTGCAGAAAATCAGCAGAACAATAACAGTATCAAAGGTTCAGGGTTTGAATAGGCCAGAAATCAAATGTGGATTTAAAACCTCCTGCTGACGGATTGGCGGGTTGTCGTTGAAGTAACTAGTCTTCTAGACTAACAAGTTAAGGCTGATGGCTTGTAGGTGGTTGAAATCCCTACAACTCCTCCAAGCTCCTGTTAGAAGTGGAGAAGAAAACCAACAGAAGAGCAGCAGCATAGAACAGACAGTAGAGGGCAGCAGAGGGAGAGGAAACTGACAACCCAAGACATATACACATCAGCAAATTTAATATTTTAACTGTTTTTGGTAAAAAAAAACAGACATTTGAATGTACTTTTCAGGTTGTCTGCCAGCAAATGTGCAACTGCAATATGTAGCAGAGGTTAAGGTACATTGGGGATTGAAATTCTGGACATCCCAGGTAAAATGTATTATTGTGCATAAAAAAAAAAGAAAGATTGAAAAATCTCCTAAAGCTCCTAAAGCTTTAAATAATCTGAGTCATCTGACCTTGCCCCAACAATCCGCATCAGGGGTTCTTCCATAACAATGAAACTGAAAATAGTTGATGCTCACAAAGCAGGAGAAGCTAGAAGAAGATAGCAAAGCGTTTTCAGAAGCTAATATCCGCTGTTCAGAATGTAATTAAAAAGTCAACAGGAACAGTGGAAGTTAAAGCAAGATCTGGAAAACCAAGAAAAATGTCAGACAGAGCAGCTTGCAGGATTGTGAGAAAAACAAGTCCACACCCACGTTTGACTGAACCATCCCTCCAGAAAGACCTGCAGACTCTGGAGTTGTGCTGCACTGTTCTACTGTCAAGAGATACTTGTACAAATATGGTCTTCATGGAAGAGTCATCAGAAGGAAACCTCTTCTACATCCTCACCACAAAATTCAACCTTTGAAGTTCACAAATGAACATAGAAACAAGCCCGATGCTTTTTGGAGACAAGTTCTGTGGACCGACCCGGTTCAGATCGAACTTTTTGGCTGCAATGAGCAAAGGTACGTTTGGAGAAGAAAGGGTCCAGAGTTTAATGAAAGGAACCTCTGTCCAACTGTAAAGCATGGGGGTGGATCAATCATGGTTTGGGTTGTATTGCAGCCAGCAGCACAGGAAACATTTCACCAGTGGATTCCACCAAATTTCAGCAAATTTTGGACACTAACTTGATGCCATCTGTGTTGAAGTTGAAGAGAGGATGGTTTCTACAAATGATAATGATCCTAAACACACCTCCAAATCCACACTATCTTACATTAAGAGACAGAAACTGAAGGTTTTGCAGTGACCTTCCCAATCACATGACCTCAACATAATTGAAAATCTATGGATAGACCTGAAAAGAGCAGAGTGGAACAGACATCCCAGAAATCTGAAAGAACTGGAAGAGTTTTGGAAAGAAGAACCGATGAAGAAACCTCAAACAAGAATGGAGAGACTCTTGGCTGCTACAAAAAGTGTTTACAAGCTGTGATACTTGTCAAGGGGGCAGTACAAGGTACTAACTCTGCAGGGTGTCCAAACTTTAGCACACACCATTATTTTCATTTTCTGTTATTTTGAAAGGGTAACTGACGGAAATAAAGCCTTTTTTTTGACATATTAAAAGAATGTCATCTGTAAACTGATGTCTTTAGGAGATTTTTCAATCTTTCCTTGGGTTTTTTATGCACAATAATTTTCCATTTCAATTTATTTATGGAATGCCCCTTGAGATGTACCATCTCGTTTTCAAGGGGGTCCAAATACAGAAAACAAAACAGTTACAATGAATTTGATGAATTTGCATAGATTATAAATAAAATATATAACATGCAGACAAGACGGGACAAACTTTCTACCTCTGATATCCAGCCAAACTTCTACCAAAGGTTCATTTCATAACATCATTAAATACAACAATAGAGCAGAATTACAAGAAACAACAGTACCAACTTAGTAAGTATAGTCATAATAAACATAATACCATGATTACAATGGTATTTATAAAAAATAAAAAAAAGAAAAGAATAGAGAATAACACACTCAAAATATTAATAGAACTAATTACATTGGCAAGGAGTTTTAAGGTCAACAAGTAAAGATGACTTAAATAAACCAAAAGATGTCATAGATCCTAAAGATATGGGTAACTTGTTCCAGTCAGAAGGAGCTTTTTACTGGAATGACCTGCGACCAACCTCTTTGTAGATTCGTGAGACTGAGAGAGTGAGACCAGAAGTACTTCTCAGTAAATAAGGAGATGTTACATGATTTAAATATTGTTTGAGGTACTGTGGACAGTAAAAAAAAAAAAAAAATTTAAAGATTAATAAAGTCCAATGAAATTCACACCTCTTAGATGGTTGTAACCAACGGAGTTTTTCATATAAAACACAATGGTGAGTTTGAAATGGACATTTAAGAATAAATCTACAAAGAAAGTTAAAAAGAACTTTAACTGGTTTAAGATATAAATCATAAGTATTCTGATAAATTGCGTCAGCGTAGGCAGTGATGGGCAAAACTAATTGAGTAATTATTCTTTTTCTCATTTCTAAGGTAAAGCAGTTAGAATTGCGATGTAAAGGGCTTAAAGTTGCATAAGTTCTTTTGATAATATAATCAATGTGCGGTTTGAAATTTAGTTCAGGGTCAAGCCAAAGGCCAAGATACTTATTAGAATCAGTCTTGCACATCATGGATCCATCACCAAAAAAAGTGAGAATTTTGTAATCTATGGGGTGATTCTCATAAAGCCATTTTTGGACCAAAAGAAAGTCAAGCTGCAACAGTTGTTTTACAACTGAAAGATGAGAGTTTGAATTGTAAATAACAGTATCATCAGTATAAATATGTATGAACAATTAGAGACAACATGTGGAAGATCATTAATAATAATGCTAAACAAAAGGGGACCAAGAGTGGATCCTTGAGGGACACCTTTTTCCATTATACGTTTATTAGATTGAGCACCATGGGTAACAACATATTGGGATCTACTATGAAGGTAGGAATTGAACCACAAAATTGCATTAGTGTCAAGACCTATTGCATAGAGTTTGTCAAGAAGCAGATAATGATCCACAAGATCAAAGGCTTTAGATAAATCAAGAAATATGGATGCCACATATTGGTTTTTAGGTGGACTAATCATTTGTGAATTTAAGAAAGGCAGTGGTGGTGGAGAAACCAGAATGAAATCCAGACTGAAAAGGAGATAATGCAAATGATGTTTGAAAAATAGTTTTATATCTAATCTAGAGTTTTTCTTTTCCTTTTTACAAATTATTGCTTTGTTTGAGTGATAAAAAGTATTTTTTTAATAAGTTTGATAGATTTTCTGTTGTACTATTTTTTGAATCTATCCTTTTGTTTTGTCTCTTTCTATTACATGTTGGAGATTCCGAAAATATTCAATGTATGACAAACGGTATAAAACATTAAATAATATCTGATGGGTGTGTTTTTCAGCCTTTGTTTTTGTCCATGACGTCCTTCTGGATGATGAGTGCGTTACACAAGCATGGTGTGTGCTGACATTCTGAAAGCCTCTGACGTTTCTGTCTTGTCATGTAACATCAGGCTGCACGGCGCATTCAGACGGCAGTATTGAGCGGCTTAAGAAAGTGGATATATTGAACCCAACTGGGAAGCTGTTGACAATCGCTGAGCGTGTACATTTCTCCTTCAAAGAGAGTGTATGCAGACACACGTGACAGAATTGAATGTGCAGGTACACTGCTAGAATCCGTGGGTGGCTTCATAAACTAGGACAGCACCCCGCACCAGTTTCATGCAGTATACTCTTGTTCCTCTTCTTCTTTTGACTGAGTACAGAGGAAATGATTCTGAACAATTCCCTTGTGATTTTTGGTGAAGTCTGCCAAAGACTCATGTTTAAAAACTGAGTAAAAGTGAAAAGTTCTGGAAGGTTTTGGATTCATATTTGTTCACAAATCTTCTGATTATTTGAAATGCACTCAGATTGATTTGTGTATTCTTGCCAAATGTGAAGTTATGTTTTGTCCTTCGGATTTGGAGTCAGGAGTTGTCATGCTAACTTTGGGTGGTGTAACTATTTGTAGATGTTTTCTGAAGAGACGTTTTTTGAAATTTGTTCCAAAAAATATTCTAAGAAGCTAATGAAGATTGTCTTCTTTGTCACCTTTTTTCCTTCACATTCATTGCTATTGAAGCTGTGGAACTCAACTGGTTTTAGCAAAAGACAAAAGATGACTGGAGTGGGATTTTAATGTGGTAAGAATTGTTGTGTTCTGCAGGCGGCATTAGTTCATGTGAAACTGGCCTTGGAGCTGGGAGTCAAGCCCCCCAGCAGAAGCACAGAAACTCTTTAGTGTTGGTTGTGTTCTGGTTCATCTCCAGCTGCAGTTTGTTTGCAGCATCACACTTCCATTGCCCCAAACCAACTCCCAGATCTTTTAGTCCTGAAGGATGAGTGAGCATCATGAAAGACTTTATCCACGTTTCTGAGGCTTTGTGTTCATGTCACATAACCTGATAAAAATGACTTTATTCAATGACAGCAGTCTGACCGTTGCACCAGAGAGCCACTTAAACCACACATCTTTATACTTTCCATTTATGTGAATACAGCCTTTCTTTGGCGAATCTGAAGCTTCCCGTCATTCCACTGTCTTGACAATCCTTTGCATGAACAAATCTTTCTTTGTCAAATGTTCCAAACTCCTCCTTGACCACAGTTTTTGCCTCTTGAACTGCACATGCCTTTTCAAATGCCACCACTGTTGCCCATGAGTTAATGATAATACATTTGGCTCAAAAAGGAATTCATACAAATATACACTCTGATGTTACTCATTCTGAGCTCCCAGTTTTGGAGGGGCTGCTGGTCGCTGAGGGTTCGGCTTGGTTTGGGCCATTCTCTCATGTAGTTCCGGGCTGTATCCTTACTGTTGTCCAGTTCGTTTACACCCACGAGGTGAGATCTTTCTTGGAGCTCCAGGTTGGAGGGAGATTGTCAGTGTTCTTGTATTTCTTTCATTTCTAATAATTGCTCCAACAGTTGATCTCTTCTCTCCAAGCTGCTTGTTTATTGTAGATTGGCTAATTCCTGTCTTGTTCAGGTCTACAAACTTGTCCCTGGTGTCCTTGGACAGCTCTTTGGTCTTGGGAATGGTGAAGAGGTTGTCATCTGATTGTTCAAGGTTGTGCACAGGAAGCTTTAGTACAGATAACCAGGTCACATCAGAGCCATTAATACAGATCCTTACATGTATTAACAGGTTTGTGATGGACAGAATTTTTGCTTGTTTGTTGGAGATGAATCCTTTCACCATTAAACAAATACATAACTTAAAACAAATTATACAATGTGATTTCCTGGATTCTTTTTTTACATTCTGTCTCTCACAGTTGAAGTGCATCTATGATGAACATTACAGATCAAACCAATCTTTTTTAAGTACAACAACTTGCAGAATTTATTACTAATACCTTTTTTTCACATATATTGTTTGGTTTGTTCAGTTGATTTGGTTTAAGTTTATTTAAGTTCCTAAGATTCATCTTCTGTTTTTTGTCTTTTAAATGAAAAATAAAATTGTTTTCTTGTCCTCATTTGGCTGCTTGCTCCCCACAACAGGTATATGGACAGTATTTACGATGCGTTCATTGTAAATATCGCACGCCAATTATTTTAAATCTCATTGATTATAATGGATGTTTCGCCCAGCTCTAATCTGAAGGCTTGCTTCGACCGTAAGTGAAACTGTATCGTGAAGTTGATCAGTCCAATTCCCTGAGGTCATCACAGCCTCAAAACTGTTTTGATTAATTTTGCATCCTGAAATGTCAACAGCGTCCACTACTGATGAACTAATCAATCAGACAAATCAACAGTTTAGAAGCTTTGGTTATGAGCAAAGACAATGATTACTTAAGAAACTGAAAATAATCATATAATTAGTCACAACAAAGGGAAAAAAAGAAAGTAAAACTATGACATAATTGAGACAGTAAAAAAGAACATTATGATGAAATAAATAAATGAAACTAAATGAAATTCTATGAAATCAAATGTTGCATTCCTCCTCAGCCACAATGGATTCAGCTCATCAGCTTGACCAAACATGAGTCACTGTGACATGAATCTGGTTTTCTGTTGACAGTTCACCACCTTGAAACTGCAAGTTTTTTTTTCAAAAAAAGGAGAAGGGGGCCATCTGCTGGCTGTTTGGGAAAGTTGCAGAGTGGTTTCTTTGTAAAAAAAAAAAAAAAAAAAAGTATCAGTGCTGCCTGTAGCAGTAAGTTGTTTTGTTGTCGTATTGTGTCTTGGAGCAGGTAAATTGTTGGGTTATTTAATTGGATGTGTTCACTGTGTTTTAAATTGTATAACTTCAGTTTTTTAAGTGTTTTTTTGTACATCTCCGTTTCATGTGACCATTCTTTTACGTAACAAAAAATGGGAAGAAAGCAATTCAGACATGCTTTAAAAGATCAAGTATACTATTTGTGAAGGGAATTTAAGAATAGTAAATGGGCATTAGGTTAATAGTTCTGCTCTGGATGGTGGAAATGTTAGAGATGTCTGTCAGCACCAGCTGAGATCCGCAGTCGCTCATCACCTGCTCTAGAATGATGTCGGGTCCAGTCGCTTTGCAGAGGTTGATCCTTCACAGGTGGACATTGTACATTTCTGTGGGTATAATCAGTCATTAGACATTTTTGGACAGTTGCTGGGTGAAAAATTCCCTCTGAAAATACATGCTCTTTGGCCTCTTGATATTTGCTGTAAACTTTTTCCCGATAGCCATCACCACACATTTAATTGAAATGAACCCTGTGGCTCCACCCAAGGATTGTAGGTTTTATTAGGCAAGGATCAAGGCAGGATAAGATACTTCAGCTACTGTATTTTCAGCCCTATAAGGCCCAGTTTAAAAGTCTTCTTTTTTTTTTTAATTAGCATTTTTTTCAATGCATCATGTAGATTGTAGTAGGATTTTTTTTCACAATGGCTTTGACCAGAAAAACAGATTCTGGAAGAGAGGACAGTCCAACTTTGATCCTCAAGATATATAACCAAATGTAAAGATTTCTGTCAACAGTATCAATACTAGTGTCTGTTGTGGGTTTGAATTCCACAACAGGTCAGTCAGTCACTCAGTTTCCTACCACAGATTTTTCTGGCTGCTGTTTGGAAGCGTGGCTTCGGAGCCAGACTCCTGCACATAGTCTTGTCTTTTTCTAGTGCATGGCATCAGCCAGCACGTGGCACCAGCACGCCGTGGCTGTTCAAGTGCTTGAATGAAATCCCATTTTTTTAATTTGATCAACACAGTCTGGTTTCTCTTCATATTGACAGCATGGCAGAGAGAACAGATCTTATCGGATTTATTGTCATTTACTAGAGATCTGCAGAGTGACGGATGTGTACTTAGAACTAGTATTTTTGGATAATACACTCAACTCAATCTATAGAATCTGTGCATGTGGATATGAGGTGTTTTTATACTTTCTAAAGATGCCACAGCTGAGACCAAATGATAGAATTTAACCTTCTTGAGAGTTTGAAACTGAAGAATTTGCTCTGTTTGCACCTGTGTTGCAATATAATATCTGTGGGGAATGTATTTCAAGAAATGGAATCAGTCAAGCAGTGGTTTACAGAGATAATTTCTGTTGGTTTATTTTTAATTAGGATCTTGCAATTTTGTTGCATCACTGTCACCAATGCAGACTGTGAAGAAATGTCATTGATGTATTCGGCACCGGGACTCAGAGGCTGTGTAAGCTTTGATACAAACTAAACTTTATGATAATATTGACACGAGGGTAAGCATATTTTAGACAAAATAACCTAATCTAACTCTACTATCATTGCAGTTGGATACATTCATTTCCAAACAAAATGACATGTAGCCAAAAACCCACAGTAGCTGTATGGGTGCAGGTGACTAAGGTATAAGGTTGCTGGGACTTCATAGATGAACCATGTCATTTGTTTCCTCAAGAGAACGGGTTCTCTTGAGTTCTCCAAACCTCGGGTTTTAGACCGGCATCAATCCGTGGACCATTTGTTAGCAGGCCAAACAAAGACCAAATAACTTTTATTTCTGTTTTATTTATGACCTGATTCTAAATCATATTTTATTTTGAAAAACAACTCGATTTTCTTCTCCACATGTGTTTGTGCTTCTCTTGATGAATGTCAGGATGCTTCTCCGGAACACACGTCTTACCTGCATTCATTACCTTCTCAAAGTTACTGCTGTGGCTGGAAACACAAAATACATTGCGTCTAATGTCCAAATCTCCAAGCTAACAGCGTTCGCAAAAAATAGACATCTTTTTGAAAGTTTCTTTGCACAGACAAAAAGTCAGTGAGAAGACAGAAGAAAATCCTTTGACTTAAATGCAGATTTCTTTTGTTTTTTAACAGACAAAACCAGGAGTCATATTTGAAATATAGATTTCTTGTGACAGTTGTTCCCAGGCACCAAACCTGCTCTACATAATCTGCAACAACCAGCTCTCTCATGTTTCAAGGACGCCACTAATAAAGTTACATACACAGTGGAGTCACGTTTATTATTCTATTTAGAAAATGCCAGTTTTTATACAAGTCGTATTATTTTATTTTGTTGTATTTATCTGCTGCACTTTAAAGGCTGGTCCTTGAAAATATTGTCTGACAATAAACCGCTCTGTGGGCTTCAACGGAGCAAACAGAGTCAAGGGCTTTGTTAAGGGCACCGAAATGGGGTAGTGGAGCTAAGGAAAACACTGCGGGGTATCTATACCACCCGTGTTTAAAGATCCACTGATGAAAAGAGTATCTGGTGTTTTAAACTTTTTCCTGTGGCCTTTTTTCTGATGATGGAGGACATATTAAAATAAACCAAGAAGCTCAATGTTGCATTTCTGAATATGTCTTCATTCAAATCGTTGTTTTTCTGGAGCAGATGAAAAAAGGCTGTTGGAAAAAGATTGGATTTGTTACGTAGAAAATACGCTGTGCAGTCCTCAAGAGATCCGTGAAGAATTTTGTTTTCCTCATTCAAGCTGGGAATCTGGATCAAAACTGGACGGCTGGATAGCTCCAATATTGCTCGCCATTTTCAGCACGGAAGTATGTCTCTCCTCTGCTCTGATCAGAATGGATCGGAATGTAATATTGTGTTAACAGGCAATAAGGAGAGAGGAGTGAAACATAAGAAGCTGCATAAAAAACCAGGGAGCAGCAGCAGAAAAATTAGACTACTTTAGTGAATTAGCAGCCACAACAGGTCACAGAGGAAATTATCCTTTATTATGATGTGATCAGTCACTCTGGTAGAAAAAGAATTGTAGATTTTCAGTAAAAGCAGGGAGGTTCTGTCTTCATGCCTTTGCTGACATGTTCTGCAGCCCTAATGGCATGAAGTTTGCACAGACACACCATTGTTACATGCTTTTTTGTCACACCTTCCTTGTGTATATTTGAATGATCCTCCTGACTGAACGTGCACTTTCTTGCAGTATTGGTTCTTATGTACTCTGATACTTGATCTTTTTTGGGTCAACACTGCAGCTACTTTGACTTCAGCCTTTCAACACTGTAGGGTCCTTTATGTTCACCGACTGGTTGTCCTTTAAACAAAAGCTGTTTTAATAATCACTACACCCTGCAGATTTTCTAGATTAAATGATGGCTGACGATGAACTGAAGTTTTTCTTTTTTCTGCACTTCCTACAATTGTGAGGCGTAATCTGTATGCAACAAACAGACTGACACATCTAAAGTGAGGCACTTCCACAGCCACTTTTTCTTATTGAGAGCTTTTCAGCTTGGCAAGCATGTTGTAATTAAGCCATACGAAATAACAGCCAGCACATCCACAAGCTTTGCTTTGGGCTGTTGGTAAACAAAGAGAAAGCAAACATACTTCTAGGAAATAATGTGACATGATAGCAAAGAAACTCGTAGTTTGGTATAGAAAAAGAAGAAGCAGAAGTAAAGGTAGAAAACAATGGCCATAGCCTTTTCAAAAACATTGCCTCAATGTGTAGTATCTTTCTAGCGTCAGTTCCTGTTTATTTGACAAAATATGATAGATTTTAATGAGTATAACATAAACAACAGCTAATCATTCAATGAGATACAAAGAACTCATTAACTGGACGTAAGAACTGGGCTGAGTGAGGTTTACTTTGGGCTCCAACCAAATGAGGTGAATTGATATTTTTTCACAAATGTTGGAGCCAGAAATCGTCAGTAAGCAGTGATTGGTCCGAGTTGGATTGAGGCAGCATTTCTATGGCAACCATTCTCGCCAATCAGGAGTGAGCTTGTTAAAAGCGGGTTCTGGAGAATCTGTCAAACATTTCCAACGTTCAACAGGAAACCATGTACTTCAAATCTACGGTTGAGTCATACCAAAGACTACCAAAAAAAAGGGACCCAATGCATCGCTGCTTCACACACAGCATTAAGGGGTTGGATTGGGGGAATAAACACCAAGTGGTTCCCGAGTGCGGCTGTGTCTGCAGCTCACCGCTCCGCCAGGGGACGGGTCACATGCAGAGAACAGAGAACGGGACTTGAATTTTAACATGAACATCCAACTTCCCTCTGACTGTTTGTGTGAGAGACAATCATGGAAAAGGCTAATTTTCTATTTGTCAGTGCAAAATCTTCTCTCGACAGTTAAAACTTTCTCTATCTGCGTCGACTCTCGCTTGGGTACTGGTGAAAGTGTAGATGTGATTCTGACATCTCATTTCATCTCTGAGTCAGCCGTCTTTCACTTTCACAATAGAAACTCCAAACCTCTCTCCTCCCCATTTTGCCTCATACACAGCCTGACTACTTGTCAATTTGGATTGTTACTAATGCCCCTTTCTCAAAGCATATAGGTCCTAACTGCACTGGCTCCCAGTGACTTTCAGAATTCAGCGTAAAAATCTTTTGTTTTGTTCATTCATAACCTCTCCACAATAATTGTCTCCTTCACATTTCCTCTTCCTCTAGCTCCCTCAGATTTTCATCCGCTGTTCTCCCGACTGATCCCTTTGGGAAGCATAGAAGAGAGAAGAGGTGAAATGAGAAGCTGAAGGTTGAGCAGACAGGGGAGTTTAAGGCAAGTTACACTCAAAAAGATAAAGAAAATAGCAAAGATCACTGTAAACAAAGGTAGAGAGTCAGAAAATGGCAGCAGTTTTTAGAGAAAGTTTAGGGAAAGAAGCAAGTCAAACAGAGAATAGAGATTAAGACACCTGCACAGGGGGAATTTGAGGAAAAGGCTCATAAAGTAAGTGAACCATACAACACAACAGGAGATGGTTGAGAAAAAGAAGAATAAGACAGAAAAAGGACCATTAAAATAGGATTCAATGGTCTTTCTCCAAAAAAATAAAAACATGAAGGGAAGCAAAGTATTAAATCTGGATCAATTCTGTTCATACTTCTTTTTGTGAGCACTTAACCAGAATGTCTCGAGCTACATTCACTCAGCCCTCGGCAATGCACATTCAAGCAACCATTTAAAATAAAAATCTATGTCAATCACACACACACTCACTGGCCACTTTATTTACTTCACATTGCTAGAACCGGGTTGGACCCATTTTGCCATTAGGACTGTCTGAATCCTTGTTGGCAAAGATTCAACAAGGTTCTGGAAACATTCCTCAGAGAGTTTGGTCCATATTGACATGATAGCGTCACACAGTTTGTCAACTGCACATCCATGAGACAAATCTCCTGTTCCACCACATCCCAAAGGTGCAGTGCTTTTTCCAATCTTCCATGGTCCAGTTTTGGTGATCCTGTGTGAATTGTAGCCTCAGTTTTCTGTTCTTAGTTGACAGGACTGTTACCCGGTGTGTTCTTCTGCTATTGTAGCCCATCTGCCTGGTTGACGTGGTGTGTGTTCAGAGATGTTCTTCTGCAGACCTCGGTTGTAACCAGCGGTTATTTGAGGGCCTGTTTCCTTTCTATCAGCTGGAATCAGTCTGTCCATTCTCCTCTGACCTCTGACATCAGCAAGGTATTTACACCCACAGAACTGCTGCTCACTGGATATTTTCTCATTTTCTGACCATTCCCTGTAAACCCTAGAGATGGTTGTGGGTGAAAATCCCAGTAGATCAGCAGTTTCTGAATCATAGTGGCTGGATGACTTGGTTGGCTACTTGCTTGACTGGCGCATCGTAAACCAGGGTTTGTTTTCTGGGGGGTGCAATGAGTGTAATCCAGTGAAGGCACCTCATACTGCCTACCTATGTAGACACATAAATGCCACAATAAAGGTTTTAAGCAAACAAATTCACTGAAATCCGAGTATGATGAAAGAAAGATGATGAAAGAAAATATAAAGCTCAATCCAAGGCACTCAGTAATGGCCCATTTGTGAGGATGTAGCTCTGAACATCTACTTTTGCCCTAAATACTACTGCAGTGTTTCCTCAGTTCACCTTTTCAAAGCTCTTCTGCTCTTTAGCCAATTTTTTTCAGTGCAATCTTGGATGCTTTTTTAGCTCCTTCTTTTTTTTATACAGTCAGTCCTGATTTGCTGTTGACCTTATCAATCAATTTTCTGCGTGTCTTGTCTCCTGTACAGAACGCGTTCAGTTTGTCTACATAATGCATATTATTATAAAAACAACATATGATTCAGTGAACCCCCCCTACAGGCGACTCCATTGCAACCAGGTTTAAAATGCAGACAGGACAAACAGGCGACATCATGTACTGAATGTTCCACATCGTTTTACCAGAGCAACTGAATCTGTCGGCTGGTTTTCCACCTACCAAACACGCTGGCAGTCAGGACTTGCAGCTTTTCCACACGGCTGATGTTATTCTCTGACACCCTGTGCTGTTGGTGCTGAAGCCATTGGAGGTAATTATGGCTCACAGTTGAGAGCAGCGAGGTAAATTAACTTTTTCTCTACCAATAATGGAGCTTTCCATCAAAGACTTCTGAACTAACAGATGAGAAAGGAATTATGGCTCTTTCATGACCCTAATGCATCCCAAATGTTTTTTTGGTTACAGGACAAAAATGATAAAGACTGGTTGGCTCAGTACTTAAGAATATCTATGCATTTTAAGGCCTTATTTTAGGTAAATGACATTGAAAGCGACTGCCTTTTGTAACTTCATCAGTGCATTAACATCACATCTTCTATCCTACGAAGATGCTTGTTTATTAACAACTCCTCTGCACGGGGAAGCAGATGATTGCTGTTTATGGAGTCCACAGGAAGGAGGTGGTTCCTGCTGTTGATGTGCTGTGCAGGTCTTCAAATATAAAAAAAGGAGTACCTTTAATCAGGTTTTTAAAGACTGTGATTTGAGGCCAGAAAATGGCGTTTGGCAATTTAGTTGGGGGAGTGAGAAGGATGCAGAGGATGTTATTGGATGGAGGCAGATCCTTTACTCTGGTGACCCTTGAAGAGAGCAGCTGAAAGGCATTTATTGCAGTTGCAATAAACAATATGTTTGTCACACAAAATATTCCTGCAGTATCCTGCAATATAGAGAGCTTACTTTGATATGGACATCACAAATAAAACCACACGTAAATTGAGGAGAAGAGAATAAAAGAAACAAATTACTCAGAGTAGGGTAAAAGAAAAACATCAACCACAAACATGCAAACAATCGAATGTTTGCATGTCTTAGCAAAGCCCCACAATTATTAATCCGGATTCCTTGGTTTGTTAGACACTCAGTGTAGGTTGCAGATGTGAAGGTGCTCTTGGCTCATCAGAAAAACTACTGCAGTGGCAAACGATAAAACAGAACCAGAGACAATAATGGAGGGTGAAAATTATGACCTAGTCCTACTGGCAAGATGCAAAGTCTGCTAACCTTCTGATTCTCAAACCTTCCTGGACTGCTCTGCAGATGTACTTGTACTTTCCTTGTTATCCCGAGCAATAGCAGTTCCTAAGTCTATGCAAAAAGGTGTATCCTCTGTATTCTTCTGTATCATCAAATCTGTTCCATGCAGAATTATTGAGGGTCCTTGTTTTTTTAAATAAATATTTTTACCAACATGTATTAGGAAGGATAGGATACATAAAAGAAATCCATTTCACTTTTTTATACATATATAGCATGTGGATATACATTTATGCCCAGAAATGAACATATATTAGAACGTTTACGTGATAATAAATCCAATTGCCTCCAACAGAAGAAAGAAAACACCAGGTGAATAAGAAGGAGCATAACACCCACCCCACTCCATCACACCAAATCTATTAAATAAATCAAAGCAAAAGGGAATTACCATGTTCCAAAATCAGTAAAACGGACATTCTCAAACGGGTAAAAGCTCCAGATTTGAGAAATATTGAATACAATGTTTTCATTTATTGTAAAACTTGACTGTTAATTCTCTGAAAGTATTCTTAATGTTCTCTAACTTTAGAAAGAACATTATATCTCCTAAGCCTCTGGGATATTTGAAAGATTTCCAGTGTAACATTAAGAGACGTCACGCTATCAGTGACATCAAATTTTTAGATTATTTTGTGCGCAACTTATAGGAAGTAAGGGGTCAGGTGTTCCAAACATCACAATCAGTAACTAGTAAAGTAACGAGTCCAAAAGTTCTTTAGATCAGGGCAAAGACAGAACATATGACGAGTTTTATCGTCTGCATGTTTCCATGGTAACGTGGTGGAGGAAGACACCTCCTCTCCTCACATGTGTGGTGCGTTCAGGAACGTGCTGAATGTGGGTTTTTTTGAACACACTTTAATCATACAGGTCAGTCGCTACTCGATACTACAGCATGTACTCACAGTAAGAAGAGGCTTGGTGCAAAGTGTCGAAGCTCCTGTTTTTTTTTCACAGATCTATTCCTCCATATGAAAGACTTGGTGTTAAATATTAACGGCAATTATTAATTTGTCCGTTCCTTTTTAAGCGGTTGGTACTTCCATGCTTTGAAAAGGATCCATGCACACGTTGTTACCAAATCCGAGTCCCTGATTGGTCAAAGTTCAACTGGCTTAGCTTTCAGCACGCGTTCAATTGCTGCACATTTTGTGCGTAAAGCCTGAAAACGGTTTTGACAACTTGCATAGTGACGCGTGAACGCAAGAGTTTTGAACGTTGACTTCCTAAACACTCATACCAAGCATTTCTATTACATGAATGTCCTTCTTATGAAGTATTAATAAAATGTGCTAACAGGTAGAAATCTTTACTTTTGGGACATTTAACGTACAATGTTTGTCATCGTTGTGCTTCGTTGTGCCCTCCTCCCTAACTCAGCTTAGCTGTGGCATCCTCTGTAACAACTGCGTCGCTTTATCTCCTGATGCCAGAGTGGATTGTGCCTCAGCCGTCGCTTCAAGTCTGTTTTCTGTGCTTGTCCGTAATTAGACCCTTTTTTTCTGTCCTGAACTGTGTAAGTCTGCCTGTAGCCCTGACCTTGTTCTTCAGTTCGAATTGAAATCGATTGAAATTTTTTTGGATGGATTCATTGTGCATGACCTTTTAATGCATAACTGGAAGCAGAGTTTCAAGTCAGCCTCAGTTACAACCACGTGCCTCGCAGCAGGAGCTGTAGTCACCCGTTTCTCAGCTGCTGTCTCCTTGTGTTTCTCAGACTAGTCAAGTCATGAAGCAGCATCCACCCCTAAGAGAGCTGCCCCGCGTTCCACTCTTCATTTAGAGTAGGTAACATTCACAGTCATTCTGTCAAGAGCACTTTTTGTACTGAACTTTGTAACTCTTCCTCCGCTCTACCTCGGTCTCCTGCTGCTCTCTGCTGGTCACAAGAACTTCCTGAGAAGTCCCAGTCTGCCAAGCTACCTCTGCATGCACTAAAGTCAGTAAACCACCAACAGTTTTCAATAGAACATCCTTAGATCCAGCTTGTATGATCACTATGCAAAGCCATGTGTTCTGTTCTGTTCTGTGCTAAACTACCCCCTCCTCCTTTCCTCTGTCCTTCAGTGTGTAGATATGATGCATATCTGATTGATAAGGTTTTAATTTTAAAATTAACACATATAAAAAAATGCATATTTGAAAAAGATCCATATATTTTACCAGGTTTTTCTATTTCCTGTTTTGTTACAGGATTGTGAAAATGTCTCAGGTATCAATTTCTCTAATGTTGCTTTACAAAAAAACAAAACAAAACATATAAGTGATACTAAAGATGGCTCATGATGTTTTTGCAGTCCGTTTCATTGTAACGCCGTGTTTATGGATGACTAAATTCCCTCACTACTTCCTTACCTCTAGATAACTATAGTGCGGGACTATCAGTAGCCTATCCAGGATTTAATGCAATTTGGACACACGCTCACTCGTTTTTTCAAACAGAAAACATGACATCAGTCATTTGGAGAATAAAAATAAATAAATAAGAACATTTTACAAAAAAACATGAATCCATGGTGTTCT
The DNA here is from genome assembly GCA_036245035.1 of Adrianichthys oophorus. Taxonomy (NCBI): domain Eukaryota; kingdom Metazoa; phylum Chordata; class Actinopteri; order Beloniformes; family Adrianichthyidae; genus Adrianichthys; species Adrianichthys oophorus. Next base: position 33,984 of record BSAI01000162.1, read on the forward strand.
GATGACGAAAACTTGGATAATAAATACAAATGAAATGTACACACTTTAAATGATGACTTGTCCAAACACAATGCATTATGGTCTACATTTGTTAATCTAGTCTGCATCAGTGTATGTCTTTGCCTTATCTGTAATGGCTACTCAATCGGTCACTACATGCATGAATGTTACGTCACTTCCTCTTTGTGGCCAGCAACTGGAACATTTTTTTTATACGTTTGTTTTTCTAAGATTGTAAACCTTGTAATTTGTTATATGTAATAAATAATTAAAATAAAAATGTGAAAAAGAAAAATCACCTCCTGGTAACATTTTTCCAACAGTTCCGCCCCCTTTTTAAATATCCAAACTATTTCAACAGCGGATAACGAACAGATGTTTTCCTCAGCAGCAGAGAGCTCTCCCCGACTCGATCACGCCACCAAAAATAAAAAAGCTTCGTCTAAACGCAGCACTGTATAATTGTTGTCATTACATATAATGAAAATCTCAACAATGTGTGATATAGCCTAATGAAAGCTAAGCTAAATGGCTTGGAATCGTTCTTTCTGTTTGATCATCTTCATTTTTTATATGTTGGCAACAAGAAAAGAGGAGGAAAGAGGGTGTTTTACTTTGAAACTTCAGCGGAAGTTGATGTATTTTCACCTACGCAGGGACCAATACGGTTGCCATGATAGGTCAGTCAGCAGTGATGCACATTAGTTTTTTTGCAGAGACTTCTGGGAAATTTCCAGGGTCCTGGATTTCGTAAATCGTAGATTTGGACACGACAACAAAGTGGCCAACACCCTGTACAGTGCACTAAGTAATGAGCAGTGAAGTAATTCAGACACAGCCCAAGTAAAGCTTCATTGAAAGATGTTAAAAAAGGAATGCGTATGTGCATGCTTGCTGACATTTTTCTTCTCCATTGCTGCTGGATTGTCATTTTTCATTTAAAAAATGAAAAGGAATCGTTGAATTTGAGATATATTGTTTAGATATGTTTCAATAGTTTAGATTTATTTCAAGCAGAGACAAAGTTTAGGCCTAGTGATGTTTTAAAACTGGGTTTAGGTTAAGGCAACCTAAACTACTAAAAGAAGTAAAACTAGCAAAACAGAACTTTATACAGACCCAAATAGTTAGCATTACTTCTAATCAGCACAATAAATACATTTGGAATTTGAACCTTTAAATGTTGGAGACCTTTGCCCTGATAAAATCTGTTTGATTCATTTGTATTTTTTTTCAGTTTTGAACAAGAGTAAAATGAAAGCATCCTAATATTCTGATATTAAAAATTACCAACCATGTTATTTGGAGGCACTTGCAAAGGAAAGGAGTACGCCCGAAAACCGTCTTGGATGTTTATGAAAGCTAATTTCCTTTGACAAACCAGTGACTAACCATCTCCACTTGATGCCTGCTTGGAATATGGGTCTTGAGGGGGGACAGCTGGGAACTCTTTTACTTCTATGATAAGATTCTTGACACCCCCAGATTGTGTGGCTGTACCTCAGCCTGGAGGTTTTTCTGCAAGCGGCATCACAAGGAAGGAGGAGAAGCAGAGGCAGGCCATTCACAAAAGACTGAGTTTTGGTCGTCTCCTGGCAAAATGTGTAAAGTGAGCAGCTTTCTTTGCTAAAGCACAAGTCATTTGCATAATGAAATTACAAGTGCACAAAGTAGTTACATATACACTTGGAAGTCACCAGGGGGGAAAAGCTTTTGCTGGATCCATGCATGCTTCTGCCGGAGTGTCAGAGCCTGTCCCTTCATGTTCTATCAGTGGAACGACCTGCAGGTCCACCTGCACCAGCCTCTGAAGCAAAGACACTTCAAGAGATGATCTTCTTTTATTTTCTTTCTTCTTGTCTCCACTCCCTGATTTTTTCTGTAAACTAAAGTCTTATTTCAAGTGTGAACTTTCACCAACTCCCTGTAGTCATCCATAAACTCTGCCGATAAGGTAAGAAAAATGGTCTTACCAGGAATTCTTAATTTAGGAAAAAGATTCTCGTCAACAAGACATGTTTTCTTAAAGACCCACTAATGAAAATGATGTTGGGGTGTTGTTAACATGCTCTTGTATCATTTTTCTGATTTTGGAAGACATAAAGAAATATATAGACATATATAAACATATAAAGAACATTAAGATTAGAATTCCATTTCTGAGTATTTATTTATTTGTTCAGATTGTTGTGAAACAGGAGCAGATGAAAAAATGTCCTTTGAAAAAGACCATAGTTCAGCTAAAAACAATACAATCATAATTAAAAGACCAGTAGGAACGCTTTTACCATAGATCAAAAGTTGATCGGAGTGGGACTTTAACCTAAGATTGTTTTGCCACTAAAAACTGTGTGGACAAGATTCTTTTTCTTGCAAGACAGAAAATAAGACAACTTTCTTAAAGCAAGGGTCTTTTTTTACATTTTTGAGGTTCAGTTTTTGCAGTGTACTCCTTCCCAAAGTTTCTACATCACCTTCTATCCTCAGTTCATGCCAATTTGCTGCCAATTTGTCCAACTTGTTCCACACAGAAGAAGACCACTACCCATACTCCCCCCTATGATGTATTTTACATGTGAACCTGAGTCTATCTCCACAAGACAACAGTCGCTCTTATTGTTCTCAAAGGCAGGCACATCCGTCTTAACAAACTTCAGGCTGCTGACATCCTGCTGACTATGTCTAATCTCAAACTGGTCCTCACTTCTCCAACCCACAAAGCTGGAAATCAAATGGATCTCATCTTTATCTGCAGCTGCAGCTCTTAGTCACTCCTCGGCACCTGTCGGATCCCTTCTTTGTTCAGTCTCTGTCAACTTCCTTAGGTTTTACATTCCTGCTGTCTGCTGGTCACCCTCAGTTGTGACTGGATCTCTGCTCCTGTTTGGTCTGTGCTGCTTTAACTTCTAACAGAAGTGGAAGTTTTTCTTTTTGGTTGCAAAATGATTAAGGGATGACAGAAAGAAGACAAAATGTACATTCTTGGATTCAATAAATACAATAAAACATTTTAAAATCTTTGTTTTTCAATTACATGTATAAGCTGGATTTAGCAAAGCACAACAGGATAAAAAATCTTTGCAATAATTCTTTTATCCTTTCATCTGTAATGGCCTTTCACTCTGCTGTTCTCAATTGCCACCCTTCCAAAGACTTCTGCCTCCCATATAAGATGCTGTTGTCCCCAGATAAACAGAAGAAAAAAAAAAAAATATGCTAACCTAAAATACAGAACAATTTTCTTATGATTTACAAATTCTGTGTTTCTAAATGTAGCTTAATTTGCAATTAAGTCACAACAAATATTTGGTTAACACTCTATTTTTTAATGTAGTTTTGTAGATATATGAAGAGTTTGTATGTTCCATGATTTGGATCCATGGTATCTCAGAGATTTTTTGTCTTCTTTCATATAAAGGTAGGTGTAGTTTGAAGCCTGTCTTATTGAATGGTTGTGAACCTGGTGATTTTAAAGTAATTTATTTGTGGAGGCCAACTGCTATTATAAAGTGTTCTAAATACAAATGTAGAAGTTAACAGAGCATTGTCAGTCTGAACATTAAGTAACACATTGTCTGATGCTGCACTGGGCGTGTTCCAGCTGCAGAAAGTTGCAATCCTCGTGATTTTCTTTTTTTGTAATAGAAATATTTTATATAAGTAACTAGTAAAGGTGCTTCCTCAGATAATATTGCAACATGTTAAGTAAGGCTAGATCTGACTGTAATAAACAATTAATAAACATTTCTATTGGAAAAAAAATATTCAAAGAACCTGTGACTAAAATGTTGAAAGATGGCATCATTGAACCATCACAATCAGCCTGGTCGTCTCCTGTAGACAGCCCTGATGGATCCTATAGGTTTAATAAGATGTTTTACGAGTGTAATTTTATACGACATTATGTGGCGTTTAAACAGAAAAAGGCAAGAGAGAAAATGTTTCCTTCATTTTTACTGTCTGTAATGTTAAACTTTTTAAAGTATTAACTCAGAAGTTTAATTTGAGTGCACAAAAGACATCAAGAGTAAGATAAGCAGAACTGCTTATGGTTCACCACAGTTTCAACAAAGAAACACTCAGAAACACAGTTTTAAGATCATTTTCATCGTATATGCCCTCCTTTAAGAGAAAAATGACCACCAAACACCAAAATCACAATTTTTATTGGAGTGAGTTTTTAAAAAGTACTGTAAAGTACTGCAGTAGAATTTAAATGGAAGGAAAGTAATGTAAGTATGTTATGTTGGACATCAGAACCTTCAGTACCTACTCCAGAACTTCATCGCTTCCTCATCATTGCCTCTATCCCTTTAAACAAGTTCAAATAATCAGGCACCAGGAGTAAAACGTGGTCTAAGTTTTAACAAGGTTGAATGGCACTTACAGTGGGTACGGAAAGTATTCAGACCCCCTTCAATTTTTCACTCTTTGTTAAATTGCAGCCATTTGCTAAAATCATTTAAGTTCATTTTTACCAGCCTAAAAGATCGGAGCGTGAGATCGACAGGTGGATTTGTTCTTCATTTTTACCGTTTGAAATGTTTTAATTTGTATAATGTTAACCAGAAATGTAACTAGTGAGCACAAAACACATCAACAGTGAGATAAGCAGAACTCTAAAGAACTCTAAAGACTTTAATGTCTGCAGTAATGCTCCAAGAAAACAAAGATTCTGATATACAGCCATAAGAACTGAGCATTGGGTTTTTGCGCTTTAAATGGTCCGAATGAATACTCAAATCTGATTGGGTGCTGGGTGTTGATGCGCATCTATAAAAGAAGTTTCGGTCACATGGACCAAATGTTCTATATCACTGCACAGGCTTTCTCTCTGAACTGATGCTTTATTGAACCTATCGTGATGATCAGCATGTATGTCGTTTTCCTTTGCCGCTGCCGCCAAGGTCTGGTGGCCCAGCGATGCGTTCTCACGTTACTGTGACAACAGGCCTAGCCACCAATCATAAAGTTCACTTTTTGTGAGAAAGCTATCTAAACTGAAAAAATGACAAAAAATCAATTGAATATTTATTTCTTTTGTAAGTGAACATGTTATAAACGGGATAGTTCCAACGAAGTCTGTATTTTCAGAAATTGACGCACGCCATGGAAGCCTGAACCGTCCGGCGCAAAGCGGAAGACGGTCGCTACTGACATGATTAACCTGAATTTAAGAATAGTAATGCATTATTTTTTCATTAATTGCGTGCGTTAACGTTGACAGTCCTAGTAAAAATGTAAAATTATATTGCAAAAAAACAGAACCAGGAAGGTAACAGTTACTTGAGCCCAACTTAGAAGGACTGAGGAGAACCAAACAGCGCCAAAGGCAGACCTCAACCTGGGGGGCTCTGAAAGGAGAGGCTAACCAATTATACACACATGAGGAGGGAAAGCTGCAGAGTGCCAAAAAGCACACAAAATGAATTATGACTGTTAGATTTCAAATTATTCCACATGTTTAAAGATTATTGTACTCCAGTTAATTCCAGTTTGGCATATTTTAGAAGGCTCAAACTGTCAGTGAAGGCTACATTGGTTTCTACCAAGTTTGTTCCAATTTGAACTCTTAAGTTCTCAACCAGAGAGTGAAAACCATAACACTACTTCTGAAAAATGAAATGTCAGGTGACTAAATGTCAGTCACATTATAAGAAATCAAGTTTTAAGTTTGGTTTTAAATAAGCTTTCCCTATAAAGTACTTTATCCGAGATGGAGAAGTTGATGAACAAAGTCACTTAGATGTTATAACGTGGAATGTTCTTGTTTTTGATGTAAAGTTCGCATGAATAGTTCTACAGGAACAAATCTACAGTGTTTTTCTCCTGATCCGTCTGTCTGTCCAACCATCCATCCTCAAGACCTGCTGAATCCCTTTTTTCGGCTCATGGGGTTAATGAAGCATATCCAGCTACTGGGGAAGGTGGGGTACACCCTGGAAAGGTCGCTTGTCTGTTGCAGTAAAACACATTCACCCCTAAGGGTAATGTAGGATCACCAATCAACCTATGAAGCATGTTTTTGGACTGTGGGAGAAAACCAGAGTTTCAGTAGAAAACCCACACATGCACAAGGAGAACATGCAAACTGCACACAGAAAGAACCAAGTCGAGATTTGAACATCCTTTGCTGTGAGGTGTGGAGTCGCCCTCATGATCAGAGGTGGACCTAACATTAGGCAAAGGTAGGCGATTACCTGGGGTCGCCTAGGTTATTTAGGCCCATTGTTATTTAACTCTATCTTAACCCAAATTACTGAACCGGCATAAGACTGCTCATGTGAAAGTGTTTCATTCTCCCTCGTCCTTCTGCAGCAATGAACTATTCCGTCAACAGTGTGAGTTAAACAACTGAACCACAGGAAGAAAAACACAACAGGAAAAGGAGAACAGCAGAATCAAGGAAACAAAAAATATGATTAAGTCCAAAATAAAGAAAAGCAAAGAAAAAGGGAGAAAAGACCGGGGGAGGGACAGAAAATTATCGTTTTGAGAATAATTATTTATAAATTTTGTTGATACCACTGCATAGGAGACGGTTTTGTTCCAGCATTATAACGTTTTTCTTTTGCTGTCTTAAGAAAATAAAAGAAAGGACCTTCATGTGTTTGTACTAGAAAGTGCAACAAATGAGTGCTTTCAATGCATTTTATATATTTTTTCTAAGTAATGTTCATAGAATACATTTATGTGACAATTAATGTGATTTGATGCAAAAAAAAGTGAAAGCTGAGAAAAGCACAGCAAGGGGCCCCTTATTACTGTTCACCAGAGGCCCAAGACTGTTAGGTCCGCCACTGATAGTACATTGGAAATGGGTTATTTCAAGCAATCAAAGCAAGAAATAGTGCATAAACAAAAAAAAACAAAAAAAAAAGTTTTAAATCCATACAAAGACATGTCAAACACTGGATAATTGTAGATTGCTTGAAAGGGAGTGGAAGGAAGCTAACGTATATAATCCCACGCTGTATTCGCCTAATCATTTTCCTTATAAATGTTATCAGTATCATCATCAGTTCAAAACTTCTATTCAGAGCTTTATTACCAACACAGATTCAGGTCATTAAGAATTATTTAGCTTCAATAAATCATATTACAAGATGAAATACATGATGATCATGACACTGGACATGAGATTATTTCAGAATTCATCATTGCAGATGCAGATCAAGTATCAAAATGTAAATATATGTTCAGATTATTTTTCATTTTAAAAAGCAATGTAAATCCAGTATCAACATTACAAATATGTGCAGATTATTCTTTGTTTGAAAAAATCCATAGTTATAAGTCACATTTTGGGAAACCAAGTGAAGTGATGATTAGAGATCAAACATTTTAACAATCATCAATGATTTGTTGTGATCATATGGTGATGCTGTGAAATAAAGAGGTCCAAATTCAGTTTATTGTTTGTGGATTGTATTCCTTCTCTTGCTGTCTGATAAACAGCGATCCTTCTGGGTTTAACAGAGTTTATAAAGCTTTTCTTCAGTGTTATGTCTGCAGACAATGTTTGTCAGGGTCCCTGCCCTTCTGCAGCTCATATGGCAGCAAGCACGTTGTTTGCAGGTCAGACAACTGTGATCATTGTATTTATTTACTTATATATTTTCAACATCCGGTTTGCGTCATTTGGTCTGTCGTTTAGATCTTTATTTGTTTTCTTAAAACTTGTAGATTATTTCTGGGTGGATCACATGGAGATGAAGTCATCCAGAGCAAAGTTGGGGAAAACTGAAGCAAAAATAGAAAACAAAGCAAACTCTGAGGCTGTCATAATAATTCTGGTTGTAAAGTTGAACATTTCCAAACGGATGTAAAAGGATTTGTTGCGTAAACTGCTTGACATGATGTTTCTGAAGGCGCCACTGCCCGCGCATTTTCCCTGTCTCCATGCAGCATTCTGCAATTGCTTGCTATTTTTATCCTCCTCTTCAGTCCCTCTTGTCAGGTGGCCAGCACCAACTGCTGAATAATAGTCTCCACAAAAAAAAAGTTATGACAAGAGATGCAAAACAGTATTCTAGCCCACGGGATGAGCAGCAATCGGGTTAAGGAGGATGAAGAAAGGAGATCTGATCGCCTCCTGGCGCGCGGCTCCTTTCCATATTGCCGCTCTCCTTCTTCATATCTGTTAATCTTCCATATTTATCAGACACGATGCGCTTGTGTGAGGAATCAGGGCGGTGAACCTTTCTGTCTGACATGGCCGTGGTCGTCAAGAGCCGGAGCTGGAGGAGCGCATGAGAGGAGGAGAGGAGAGGAGAGGGTGGGGAAGCGCAAGGAGGATGGATGCACTTGTGAGGGAGGGAGGGAGGAAGAGGAGGCAGCTCGCTTCATTCCGCCACTTCGTCAGCATCCATCCCGGAGAACGGATTCTACAGAAATGTCATCCATCTGACCGGTAGGACAGGAGAAAAGCCCGCGACGTGGATGGATTCGGTGGAAAATTACAGACGCGCTGTCACGCTTCATCCGTGTGACAGGGGTTTGTGAAAGTTCTCCACCGGTGGATGGGGGGGGGGGCACTCTTCCAGCAGATGCTGATTTTCCCCCCGGCGGCAGGAGCGGAGCCGCAAGGAGCGCCGGGATTCGTTTGCGCCGGAGCCCATTTCCACGCATCCGAGGAGGAGGTTTTTGCGCGTCCGCTCAGTCTGCTCACCACGCACAGACCTGCTGCCAGAAAATAAGACTCTGTTTGGACCGAGCCAAAGTGGAATATCAGAGTAAGAACCAGGAAAGTAAAGGAAGGATTATATAGAAATTGGTTCAAGGACACCCAGTTGATGAAAAAAGTAAGTTGTGATGAGGAGCCGCTCCTCTCTGGGCGCAGATCACAAGATTCTTGGGTGATTTTGTGTTTTGGTGGAGCAGCACTGAGCTCATTTCAGACGCTTTTTTATGGGCTAGGCTGTACTGCTTTGGACAGTGTTCAAGGTAAGAGAACATTTCCCTTTTCTCACCCTGTCTTTGGAACAGGCTGTTTAGAGAGCAGAAATGCTGTGGTTGATGACATGGATTTTAAGCAGACACTATAGGATATGAACATGGATTTGTCTGTTTTTTTTCCCACAGAAAGGGCAAAGTTGGGAAATATGCCTTTCAGTATGGAACCTACAGAAAGATAATTGCTTTTTTGATAGTAGGAGGAGGGCTACTCCCCTGTGCAGGAAAAAAATGTATGTTTGCAGATCTGAATACTCGTGCATGTATGTTTGCAGGGAGGGATGCTGGTGGAAAGGCCAGACGTACGGCAGATGTTTGCCCAAGTCCTTGAACAACAAAAAAAATCATCAATGATCTTGGGATTATCTGAATTTTGTCTCAAAGTTTAATCGAAGAACGGATCCAGTTGTGTGTCCCACATCAATCATTTCTCATTCATTCTTCCTGATTGAGAGAAAGCCAACCTGCTTTTCCCATAGTCCCTTTTTGTAAGTTTCCTTCAAGATCAATCTGTTTTCCTGAATGCAGTACTAAGAGAATAAAAGGGCATTTTCTCCTTCAGGTAGTGAAACAATTGATGCCTTAATCACTCCAAGTAAGTGCAAGAAGACTACCTTTCTTTGTTAGGAAATGTTTAAAATATTCATTGCATGAACATCCTGTCAGACCCTTAAAATATTTAAAATAACTGAATAATAAATAGGCTGTCTAGGTTGTCACAGTGCGGTTTCTGGTGTGGACATATGCTCATCATGCCACCTACTCTGGTAGCATGCTAAACAGTGACCATTAAATGCCTTTGGATGTGTGGGAAAAATGTGACTCCTCTTTCCAAACATCCACTGGGGGGAAGTGGTGCTTTGAATGGGAAGTTGATGACAGCTGCTTTGTACCTGCCTCTGACTGGACGCACTTGCTGCAAAATTGCTGCTTGTTTCTGTAGGTGAATGTGGGAACTTCTGCATTAAAACAGCACCTAGGTGTCACAGCTCTGTAAGATGGAAAGCGGTGATCTGCTTCACCAACGTTCAGCCTTTAAAGGAAGAAAAAAATCCGTGTGCGTCAGAATAAAAAGGGATTTCTGGATCTGGCGTCTGTGGGTGTGTATCCAGACCCACACAGCTCCATCCTTTTTGATGTTTTATTAAGTGTTAGATATAGTAGGGCAGATGCATTCCTTCTGATTTGGAGGAGCATGGTTCAGAGACAGCACAAGGAAGGCTCCTGCTCTTCTCCTATGTGCTTTAACTTTGAATTAGCAGAGCTCTGCCTCTGAAATGATCAAATGCTTTGGATTAGGAGCCGTGCGTGCTCGTGTTCACATGCTCATTCGTGAATGAGTTGTGGATATTAGTGTGAGAGCTTCCGATAAACGTCTGTGTTTAGGTGAGTGCTCTTGACTGTGCGTTTGTTTTTTTTCCCGTTTTTCTGCCTCTTTCTCTGTTATTAAAGGAAGCGAAGACAAGGCCCTCCGTTTTCAGAGACATAATGGGTCCTTTGAATCACAGAATGGACGGAGCAGACAGAAGGAACCTCCACCTGCCTTGTGATTATCCGCCGTCGTCGACAGCATGTTCAGATGGCACAGAATTTTGAGGAAACAGATTTGATGGCAGTTATGCTGGGGTTTTAATTTATTACTCACAGAAACTGTCAGTTTCAGTGAGCTTGCACGCCGGTGGGCAGCCAGATCTGACACATCTACTTCTAATTATTAAAAATTATGTGCAGTCATGTATACCTGCTAGGGTTGCTGTCAGCAAAGAAAAAGTCACAGTTTATCTTGTTATAAATAAAGGTTAACATCTTATTACAGACCCCCTCTAACTCAAGGTGCTTTGTTATGTAAGAAACTATAAATATGGAAGGAAATAAACATGCCAAAATCTCATTATTGGAATTAGCTTCTTTTTGTTAAAAGGCAGATAAAATGTGAGCTTTTTTCGAATAAGAACTGTACGTTTTATCATGTTCATGAAGAACACAAAGAAAAATCCATTCATATAGATGTAAACACTTGGTGTTAGATAATAGTGTCACACAGAGAAATGTACACACATATACTGTACATCCATCTGTCATTCTATTTGACACAAAAGAAACCATATAGCTTTAATTGTGACCCATTTCTAACACTATATTTCTCTGAATATAAGTTGCGATATTTTGCATAGTTTGGCCGGGGGTACGACTTAAATGGGATTTTTTATAAATAAACAGCAGCAACCACTAGAGGATGCTGTAGGTGTGTGCATCAGTCGTTGCTACTGACAGCCATGCAGAAGAACTGCTGCTCAGTCTTATGCTACGTACACATCAGGCATGTGATGTGCGTTCAAGAACATGCTGAACGCGGTTTCTTGAACATGCTTTTAGCATACGGTGTCCACACTAGTCTGTTGCTACCCGATACTAGCGCACATACGGTGCAAATCTGATGAATCTCACTCCAGGTTTTTTCTTTCACAGCTCTCTTCTGATATATGATATATGACTTGGTGTCATGTAATTCTGGCTGGGCACAAACCACAATTATTAAGTCACTACCGAAGCCATGTTCCGAACTGGTCAAAGTTCAACCTGGTTTAACTTTCAACACACGTTCAATGGCTGTACCTTTTTTTTTGTAGGTGCCTGAAAACAGACTTCAAAATGTACACAGTGATGCGTGAACAACTTCCGAGCGCTTTTACATAGGCTTTTCATTGAAAGCGGTCTCATGAACGCATGTTGCAGAGGCCAAGAGGTGAACTTAGCGACTCACCAGGCTTGGCAGAATTGTTCCAAAGCGACACAGGATGAAGAATTTAACAGATTTAGTGATTTGTAGTAATATAATAAGTTCATTGACTTGTTAGCATGTTCTTTATGCTGTAATTATCTGAATAATTGTTCATGTGTTGCATGAATATACTAGAATCCTTCAATGTTTCATGAAGCTAAACAAGCATCAATGTGTTATAGTAATGAAGCATCCAGATATTCAGTCTATTATTGTTATCTTGTTATGATTTGCTTTCAAGATGAAACATCCGTTCTTCTTCCTTTATTTTGTTAAAGGCATTTCTCCCAAAAGTCCAGCTTACAGTCCAGTGAAACTTCATGTTTTTTTTCTTTATTATGCATTTTTTGCGGCTGCAACTTGTATTCCTGGGTGACAAATAGTGTGGAAAAGACAACACTCAGATTGCTACTTGTCTTTTTTTTTTCACTTTTACACAACTGTATCAGATCATGAACTGCTTCAGTGTTGCTGTCCCTGCCCTCGCCGTCTATCATTATCCACACATCTGTGCGTTGCATTTACCATCAGCTGGCTTAGACAAGCAGAAAACCTTTTAAAAGGAGGGCTGGTCAGCAAGAGACAAGCCAGGACCGGATGAGGCTGATCTGTTGTAAGCCTCTTTGAATCTCCGATGAAAGGAACTGCAATATGTTTGAACAGCTGGGCTTTTCAGGAATATGCTTACTCAACATTGTTGTTTGTATCTAGAAGGAGGAGGAGAGGACTGAATAACTGGGCCAGGAATGTAGCCTTAAATGTATTCAGTATTTTTTTGTATCTGTTCTACGTAATCACATTATAATCCAAGCAAAGCTAAACAAATGAAGCTAAAAAAAAGGCTAAAAGTTTTGCAAAAACATGAAATGCCGTGGCTTTCTTTTCTGCTGAGTTTGTTAAACTGTAAGTGTCTGGAGGAGGCTGTGTGGGGCTTTTATGTTACAGTGACGAGGAGGTTCTTCAGTCTGGGACAAAAGGACTGATCAGCCTCAACCTTCCTCTGGATTTGACCTTGCAGGATGAGTCACTTTGAAGTCTGACCTTGGCATGTAAGGAGCTCAGGGCAGTGCAGGTTTAACAACCTATGAAAATTCAATTCTTGTGTGTGCTGAAAAGGAGCCTCAGCTGCCGTCAGAGGTGGGAGGTGGAGCGGGAGGCCAAAGACGCTGCACTGCATAGCAGCTGACACTAACGTGGGTTCTATTTGAGAAAAAAAAACATTTTAGTGTAAATCTCATTCATTTCCTGAAGCAGTATCTTCAAATTAAATAGACACTACCAAAAGTTGACCTTTTCTCATCTTTGCACTTGTTATACCTTCATGGGATGTTATTAAATTACTTTAGTTTATGTATCCTTAAAAATATAAGAGGCATCTATAAACAATCCTCTGTGCATTCTTAAGCTACGTTCACACTCAAAGCAATTTGTGCAGTAAAGGGTACGTTTCAATGTGAAGTCCATGTACAGACGCGATCGGAGGTCTGATGGCGCCGTTTAGAATTTAAATATCCAAACTTGGGCAAAATATTTGCATCACAACAACCAATCAGATGGAAGTACCGGTGAAAGCGTTCGTCATTCAGATGCAGCTCCTGCAGTAGATAGTGGAGCTCACCGTACTCTGAGAATCTCTGAATGATCTCATGAACCCGGGCTAGATTACCAATGCTTTTAGATCTCTTTAAAATAAATAAACCGGATCTTTGAACGTAATATGTGTCTTCCATGCATTGTAAATGAGATATCCTGTCAATGCTTCTGTGTAGTGATGAGGATGAGAACTTTTGACAGTAGTTCCTCCCACACGCAGCGGGAGTCTCAGGTTAATGAACACATTTTTGGACAGCAATGAATTTGACACCCTATAGTGAGAACAGAATTTACCAACAAGTGCCTAAGTGTATCAGCCTTCCTTCACGTGGACAAAAACACGATTGTATTCTATTTACTAAATTATTCTCATTTAGCATTTCTAAAAACCCAAAGCAGAGGGACCAACACTTCTCAGATTGTTTGTTTTTTTTCAGAACTCTGTGCAGACTTTTTTTCATTTGTGAGATAGATGTTGTTTTCCAGAAACCCTCCACATGTTCTCCTATGTTTTCCTCCCAGAATAACTTGGTTGTCAAAAAAGGTTTTGGTGTAAAATGAAAAACTGGTGAAAACCTTGTATGTCCAAGCAGGAAATCCAGAGATGCTGATGCAACACTTCAGTGGCACACAACAGGAGAACAATACATGACAGTGGTATCCAGACATAATAGCTTCAATATTTTTGTTTCTAAATCTTGTCCAAATATATAATAATATTAGCAAGTGTCATTATAGTCATTTAGTAAATAATTAGTGCCTCACAAGTCTGCGTGTGCATTTGAAAACAAGTGTAAATTGCATGAATTCTACATTTACAATGAAACCTAAATATGTGCAGTTATTGAACAGCTGCTGCTTTAAGATCAACACACTGAATGAGACAAACAGAAATTCCTTCACTGTCTGCAGCCACTTTTTGGCCAAAAAAAGGTGAGATCATTAAAGACTCCACATCGTCTCCTCTAATGCCTCACAGGTGGATTAGGGAATCCTGGAGTGTGGTCTTTTCATTGCAACAATAGTGTAAAATGTCAGCTCATGGATACACCCTTGGACTCTGTGGGGACCGTGGACTCTCTAGCACCACTTCAGTCGCTGTCCAACCTTCTGCTAAACCTCAAAGTCTTTCAGCAGGACACTAGGTCAGCACTTGTTAGCACAGATGGCTAATCTTTGACCTTTCCTGGCATAAAAAAACGAATGCATCGTCAGGGTTGTGAGGTTGCGTTTATTCAAAGGGATTTGTGTGGAATACTTACATTATTTGCACACCTTAAGACTCCCAAGCTACATACACACCAGGCATGTGATGCATGTTCAGGAACGTGCTAAACGGGCTTTCTTGAACGTGCTTTTAGCATATGGTGTTTACACTGCACGGTTGTACTAGTGCAGGTACTCACATTTGGAAGAGGCTTGGTGCGAAATAACGAAGCGGTGCAAATCTGAGAATCTTGTTCCAGCCTTTTTCTTTCACAGCTCCATTCCGATATTTGAAAGATTTGGAGTCAGAATTCTGGTCGGACACAAACCGCAATTAGTGTTGTCAAGTTCATTGGGAAATTTTGAGGAGGAGGTGCCTTTAGGTTCTGTAGAGTCGCACCGTGGTGAATCAGATCATGTCAGTAAATGAAAAACATCCTTCTAAAGATTGGGATGTTGTAGAATGGCGTGTTTTATTTCAAGAGAGAGCTGGCTGGAGAAACAAAGACAGATGTAATCACTTAATGATGGTGGGTTGGTGTCTGCAGCATTGATGTTATGTGTGCTGTAGCTCTTCATATTTCAGTGCAGCACATAATGGAAGTCATTTGGTCTTTCAATCTTAAAATGAGATACTGAACCACAACATTTAACGTAAAATACTCTCATTTATTTAAAAAAAACTATGTGAAAAAAGCACTAATTCATGTAAACATCTACAGCACTACAAATGAAAGCAGACACATCCTGTTTGTATCCAGAGTTAGTCAGTGCCCTTATCATCCTTTAGGTGTCTTTACAGGATTCCATCCGGGTTGACCGCAGAATAGTGACTGGATTATTGCTCTGTTCGTGTTGTGTTGGATTTGAGTTGCAAAACTGTAAAAAACAGAATGCTTCAGACAACTGGCTGAGTGTTAGTGTATTTGGCGTTGTATGTGTGTGTAAACATGGTTTGTCTTTGTGTGGCACTTTGATACACCACCGATCTGCCCACGTGTACCATGCTTCCTGCCCAGTGACCACTGTGATCGCCCTCTGCAAACCCAGCAGACAGGATGAAGTATAAATAGAAAACGGACGATTGCTGTAGTATTGTTGGTGGGTTTGTTGTCTTGGTTCTGCTGCATGAATCAGTTTCTGACGGACGAGCTTGAACTAAAAGGCAGATGACTTGATTTGTGACTCAAGACTAAGGTTCATGGTTGACTCAATGACTGCGAGGGCCCAGGGACACGAGGCTGCAAAACAATCCTATATCATCTAATGTCCACCATTCTCTAATGCAGTGTGATCTTGATAGGGTTTAGTGGTTTGCATGGTATCGCTGGCATCTCTATACTGTACTGCTGGTTAGTTAATATTGCTCGCCATTTTTGTTGCACCGTTAATGTTAGGTTGGGGTTGTGAGAGGCTGTAAGCCAGCCGGAGAGCATGTGAACAGATGGGTGACAGGAAGGGGGGTTGGGGTTGCCGCCCACAACTCAGAGGTGAATTTCTAATGAACTACTGCTGCTCTGCAGAAACTATGTCCTAAAAAACCACACAGATTTTTTAAATGTTTGCTAAAAAAGGCGTAATCATAATTTAAAGACCACTGGGAACACTTTTACTATAAATTAAACCAACATTGTTTAAAAAAAAAGCCTGTTTACCTGACTTACATCAAGCTGCAGCTTTTGTCAGAACAATACAGAGTATTTTCATGTTACTGATACCATAAACAAGTCCTCAAATATTCTATATGAGCAAATCTTGTGAACATCTGCAGTTTGTGGAGAAACTAACGTGCTGTTAATCAGTTTATTAAGTACATTAGTCTGTTTAATCATTTGGATTGGAGCAGTGAGGATGTATTTCGTTTTTAAAACACTCCTGTCTTATCCAGAGAGGCAGCAGATAATTATTTCTTGATTTCTACTCAAATAGGACCAAAATAAAAAAATATTGTTTTTCACATCACTGCACACTTATGTTTTCTTCATTGAGACTGTGAATAAAAACAAATAAATACATGTTTGTATGTTTTTAATGACAGTTGGCAGCTACAGGATGACTAATGCCACACAACCAACCCAAGCTCACGTCTGCGTTGACCTCCTCCTCCTGTATACGGCTTTCACCTCCAGCTCTATTTTTGCTGATTACATAAAGTGACAAGAAGCTGGAAGAACGATCTGTGACACTGTTTCCCTTTTAATTCATGACATGCTTTCCGGTTACATTTGCGAAATCTTGTAAAACTAGAAGTTGGGCGCGAGACTCATAAAAACCCTCTGTCATAGTTCTGGGCTGAGGAGCACGCCGAAGAGATAAAAATGCTCCTTATCTCTTCCGCTCCCAATCTTTCCTTTTCCCAGCCTACATAGTGTGTTACTAAAGGCTTTATTGTCAAGTTGTAGCTCTAAACATTCCTGAGTCCTCCAGTGAGGTGATAGGGGTTCTGATGGAGGCACATAATCTTCCGCCTGCTGTGGCTGCACTCCTGCTCTCTGCTCAGTTTCAGAGCTAAGTTCTTTTAAGATTTAGTAACTTCTTTGGAGCAGAAACACCGGCTCGGCACTCCTGCGTTGTTTGCTGGGTTACACACGGTTTATTCAGAGGGTTGTGTGACATGTGACAGTAATAAAAAAACAAACACAATGTCTGAGGCTAACAGAATGACCCCCTTTTAAAAGGATTAAGGTGTAGAACATCAAAGTTTGTATCTTTTATACTTCGTGTTTTTGAACCAATGATTTCACAGACACATTTTTGTTTGTCACCAGATTGTTTCCACGATTCTTCTTCCATACTGCGCCTTTGAAGCAAAATGTTACCCACTGCCACGTTCTCAAAATCTTATCAAAATTTGCATACACCTTGTACTTGCTGAAAACAAATGATGTCACGGTGAAACCCCCCTCCCCCAGATGATGGCATCACAGCCAGCGAAACAGTCCGAAAAAAACCAAAAACAAAACCCATGAGGAAGTTTAGAAGTTATTATGTTATGGTCACAGGACCTACAGCTTGGTGGCCATTTTGTAGTAAAGTGAAAGAGAAGAGGCTGCTATCTTGGATCTTTAGTAACTTGTACAAATTTAAACTACTACCGATTTCAAGATCCTTGGGAACACTTGTTGGAATTAGTAGTAGATTAAGTAATAAGTTGTAGATTTTTAACAGTGTTAGCGGGCTGGCAAAAATGGCATTGCTCCCGTTGCTAGCACATTTTATACCAGAATATTGAGAAAATGTAGTACATGAGAAGTATCTGTCCCGGCTCAAGCTAAACAAAACACAATAGCACACAAAAGGAATATATTAGCCATGTGGGCGTGGTTACCAAAACCTCAGTTACCAAAGAAATCCAAAAGTTTACTCTTGCAAATTCTTCTAAAAATGACATAGTCATGTTTGCTACAGACAGGCGACAAATTCAATTATTAAAATAGATGTCTGTAGATGTGGTTACATTACTTTTTTCAATTCATTTTTACTCATAATCTGTGCAGAAGCATTACCGTATTTACCACATTTGTTGCACCATAAGGCCCACTTAAAAGTTTAAACTTTTTTCAGAAATCAGCTAATGATCCAGTGCCCTTTTTGTGTGTACCAAGTTCCAAAATCTCTAAAAATGTTCCTGTGCGACTTTGGGAAGCGCTCTGCTCGATTGACAGTCGGACGATTTCTCGCTGACACAGGAGTGGCGGGCGCAGGGATGAGCATGCCGTGTGCATTTTGAGAGACACAGGTGGGTCACGAACAGATTCTGGCAAGCCGTGCTCCTGGGACACAATGTGGCTGGCGGTAAAGTTAAACCACATCCTGAGTTACTGCAGAAACCCACCTTAGTGCAACCAAGACATAAAGATCGGCACAGAAATTCAGAGCGGAGCGTTTCCCAAAGTCACACAAGAACACTTCTTACAGATTTTGGAACTTGGTACACACAAAAGGTGCACTGGATCATTAGCTGATTTCTGAAAAAAGTTTAGACTTCTAAGTGCGCCTGATGGAGTGGAAAATACAGTATGTGGAAAATTATTGGGCATTTTCTCCAACAGGCATAGTAATTCCTTTTTTTCTCAAACATGTAATACTTACAACATTCTATTATAATAATGATGCCTGAAGTTGTATTAGGTGTTGGCATTGGTTTAACCATGTCTCTCAAGCTGTCTGAATTACCCAGCCCCACTCTGTCTCGGTTTGAAGAAAATAAAAGATTTATTCATCAAATGTCACAAACAATGTTCCAGTCCCAAGAACTTTCATGTAGCTTAACAAATTAAAATACACAAACATGTGGCTCCGGATCAGAATAAGAAAAATGTTATACTACAGTCTTGCACATGCAGCTTTTTTTTTAAAGCTGCAGTACACATCTAACCTAAAAAAAGCTATTCTTTTGCATCTGATTTATTAACTCTAATTTAAACGTTAATGTTTGTTTGATTGCTTTTCATTTACCATTACGTCTTTAAAAGTAAACCTCTAATAAATACATGCTAGAGTATATATATATGTGTTATATTGGATATTTAAATTACAGTGAGAACAAATTATGATTTGCACGTCTGTTGGCGACAACACACTGTTACATCAGATTCTTTCCTATATGTGATCAGCTGTTGGCCAAGGTTGGAAGCGTGCATCTTAAGAACCAACGCACACTGAGTGAGTTCAGTTTCTGCCATTTAAGGCACAGCACGGCTGCTGTTTGGTAAGCTGGGAATCAAACCTTTGAATTCAAAGATTGACCTTTATTTCCAAGCATTCAAGAGTCCTCGCTATTGTAAACATGTGTAATTCCTGGCTTTGGCTCCTATCACGCTGGTGGTGATTTATACATCAATCAGCATGTATTAGAGTCAAATCCTTCAGGACTCGGGGCTTTGCACACGAGGACAGATTGAACAGAGGGGAAACCTCCGTCTGCAGCAAGCTGTCCAGCGATGGGGTTTGCAGGAAAAGGTGAGGAGCTCCATGAGAGTACTAAGCAATGAGTTGTATTCAGGGGAGGCGGGAGTATGGAGAGAAAATAGTATCACCCCAATTTGTGCATGCATAGTTCTTGATTTGTGCGTAACTTTGGATTTGAGTGTGCTAAATCTTGATTTGTGACTCATACAATACATTTTGTGCATAAGTACAAAAATTACAAAATTAAAAGAAATACAACGTACATATGCATTCAAATGTACACTCCAATATTTTTTTAGACTTGTCACTTCTATCTTCTTCTGTGTGGGTTTTCAATGTTTCTTGGGTAAAAAAACAGCAAATTGACCAGTTTCCTGTTCAAATGCATGAGACAGCGGCGGCTGAAGCAGCGCCTCACACTCTGACTGGAACTGGAGCTTTACTAATTTGTTTTTTTTTATCATCATAAAAGACGTTTTATTTCAAAATTACCTAATTTGTTTATTTCTTGCCATTTGTCTGATTACATTGGTGCCAGTTTGAGACTCATTTAGTCTTTTGATCTTCTTTTTCCCCTCTGCTACGGTTTGTAAAAGCAAGAGAAATGTTGAAATTTTAAACAACACACTTTAACTGCTGCCAATCAGATGTTAAATAAACTTCTCTGTATGGTTCATAGGTTTGTAAATTTGACTGATGACATCATTGCCTGACCAGCCGGGAACCTCACCGCACATCACTGGGACTTAGTGACTTGTGACTTTGTGGCATTTGCTCCAAAACAGAAAAAGCTTCACCAGTGAGCTTTATTTAGCTAAACAAACTAACAAACACAGCGTTTTTTTTACTGCTCCTGATTCACAATGATTTGAAAAAAGAAATAGTCAGAAAAGCAATTTTAAGCTTAATTTTCTTATATGTCCTCCATCATCAGAAAAATGCCATATTAACATGTTAAAAACACTATTTTCATTGGACTGGGTTTTTAGAAGGCTGCACGGTGGTGCAGTGGTTAGCGCTCTTGCCTCACAGCAAGAAGGTTCCCGGTTCAAGTCCCGGCTTGGGGACTTGAAACAGTGTCATCAATGGGGGACCTTTCTGTGTGGAGTTTGCGTGTTCTCCCTGTGCATGCGTGGGTTTTCTCCGGGTACTCCGGCTTCCTCGCACCATCCAAAAAAAACATGCTTCATAGGTTAATTGGTTACTCTAAAATTGTCCCTAGGTGTGGATGTGAGTGTGCATGAGTGTGTGATTGTGGCCCCTGCAACAAACTGGCGACCAGTCCAAGGGTGTACCCTGCCTTCGCCCATGATTAGGCTCCAAAAACCCCGTGACCCCGAAAGGGATAAAGCGGATTGGAAAATGAATGAATGAGAATATTGTTTAATATGAAACAGGCACACTTTACCACAGTTTTCATGGGGATTAGTTCACTAGTTCATAAAGAAAAGCACAGAACCAAGTTTCTCAACTCATACAGACTCTATTATTTGAAAACATATGATTGTTTGCCTCGTATTAACTCTATTAGAGTGGTTTTTATATGGATCTTTGTAAGAACACAAAAACCCTGAACCATTCTAACATTGGGCTTTTCTAGATTTGTGAAAAATAAAATCATAGATTTTCTTGTAAGATTTAAAACAAAGCATTTCTCGCAGCTTGATTCCTTCTAAAAATGCCAATGTTCTTCTGTTATTGATCAGGATCTCTAAAAAGAGCTGCAGAAATGCCACAGCAGCTTTTGTTTCTGCCTGGTGTTGTATTTATAACAAAAACAACTGTTTGGTGCTCTAAAACCTTTTTACCAGGCACATTAACCAAAAATGAGTGTAACGGATAACAGAGTATGCACAGCAGTGTGCAGTTTGTCTCAGATTGAGGGTGACGTCACATGCGAGATCTCTATTAGCTGCTGCAGCGTCTGCTCCCAGAGCTCAACAAACATGAGCCATCTTTAAAGTCCTGGGGGAAGCTGTGTAGGGATTTGAACATAGAATATGCATAGAACAATTTGGCGTCCACCCAAATCCTCAAATGTCAGAGTGCATTTATAAAAGCGTGCGGTGCATACTTTCATGCAGGTGTCTCTACATAAACGGCAAGCTGCAGTGAGCTGTGTTTTAAATGCACTCATGTTTTCTCCTCCTACAACCATCCCTCAGTTATCCAGAAAAGATTCATGGTAATTAGAAATGAAAATGTACTCATTTGGTCCACCGATCTGAAGACAGGCACCGAAGACGTCAGGGGAGAAAAGCCACATTTGTGCCAGGTTCAGGCGCTGCTGACAAAAGAGGACTCTGGGAAAAAAAAAAGATGTAGTAAAATAGCCTTCATTCACACGTTTAAAATGAAAAACAGCTCATAAACCAGCAGTATTTTACAATAAATGAATCATGTAGAGATACATATAGATACAGGAGCAACTTAGAAACTCAGAAATAAGACACAATATTGTCAATGTCTGGAACAAGCACACATGTATGCTTTCTTGCACAACTGTACAAATATAAATATCATATGTTTTAGATATAAAAACAGAAGCTCCAAAAGGTGGAAGAAGTGAGAAAGTGGTCATATGAATGAATGACTAAGCACTTTCCAATGCCATCAGGTACTAAGGTACTTTACAAAAAAAGAGATAAAAAGATCATTTGAAATTCAGCAAATTATGACAAAAATGAAAAAAAAAAAACAGAATAAATTACAAAAGGTAGTAAAACACAAAAAAGACAGAAAATAATTCAAAAAAATGAATAAAACAAAAGAAAACGGCACAAACTACTGAGTGATAAAAACATTCTAAAAAGCAAAGACTTTAGCTGATGTTTGAAAATGTTTAGATCTGACATCATGTGCAGTTCTGCAGGAAGAATATTCCACAACTGGAGGTTAGCAGTTTT
The DNA here is from genome assembly GCA_036245035.1 of Adrianichthys oophorus. Lineage (NCBI taxonomy): Eukaryota > Metazoa > Chordata > Actinopteri > Beloniformes > Adrianichthyidae > Adrianichthys > Adrianichthys oophorus. The sequence continues at coordinate 56,337 of BSAI01000162.1, forward strand.
GTAAATCATGCAGGCATATGTGTGTGTGTGTGTGTGTGTGTGTGTGAAGGGGGGTTAGTTGTTAATCTAAAAATGAGACAATTGTCACAATTTGGAGTAAAAACTTTGTCCTGAAATTGCTCCTGGAATAGAGGATGACAATGATGATGCTTTTGGTACTCTCCACTTGACTGAAACCTAATTCTGGTCTGATTTTCTGTTTTTAGCGTCCTTTAGCATTGTGGCGACGGCTGCAGACCCCGTGGGGGGGTACTGAGCTGCAGATGGTCAAAGCGCAGCCGCGGGGAGAGCAGTGATCAGTGTGTTTACAGGCACAAACGTGTTGTTTCATCTGCCTGTGAGAGTGAGGCTCTGCACAGTTCTGTCATATTCTGCTTTTTGCTGTCAAAGGTTTTTAATTAAAAACGTGGGGGCATCTCACGCAGTGCTTTACATTAGTTTAAAAGCGTTACGTGTTGTGTTTGCATTTACAGAGTACACACAACTTCTTTGTGTGTAGAAGCCTTGATGAATGACACCCACATGGGTCTGTTGATTTTGTTCCTTTTTTCCAGGGATGGGGTGACAGGCCGTTTGTGGCGGAAATCCAGAATGTAAAAATTGAATGTGGAAATGGAGTCACTATTTATATCATACAAGCCAAATGCACGTCTTCCAAATATCCCACCAACACGTCTGCTGAAATGCTGTTGATTATTCATGCATGCCCAGGTTGACAAAGGCACATTTTCCCGTCTTTGCTGAGACTGCTGCCCCCGTGATCTGAACCCAGATCCAATCAGCTGCAGGCCAAGGCAGAGGCCAGAACCAGAACACTCCAAGAACACTAGATGAGTTCAGCGTTAAACACCAATGCTGCAGTTAGATTCACAGAATTGTTTTAATGAGCTGCTATCAGGATGCGGGGATGGGGTTGGGGCAGGCAGGACCTCGCAGGTGCACACAACCAGGCCATTCATAGAACTGCAGCTCCGACTTCAAGACAAGCTGGATCTCTGCCATGGAAACAGAAAGTTCCTGATGCACAACAAATGCATCGTAAAATGTGTCCCAAATAACAACCATTACTGTTGTCATAGGATTTATGTTTGTTGGTTTTGTTCTGTTGCTGCTGATCTCTAATGACATCAGTGCCAGTAGATACAACCGTCTTTACAAGAGCAGAAACGTGAACACTAAAAATACAGGCCCCCTTGCAATGTACGTTAAGTGACCGCTTCAAATCAGAAGTCTATGTAAAAACGCACAAACTGGTATGTGCGAATATTGTGCGTCCGTGTTCAAAACTGTCATATTTTCACATCGCTTTGCAAGTTTTCAAGACCACTTTAGGGTTTTGACTTGAAATTTAAGCAGTTGAACTTTGACCAAACAGGGACTCAGATTTGGTAGTAACGTATGGATTGCTTTGATTTGCAGAAGTGCCGGCGGTTAGAAAATTTATTTGAAGGAAAAATTAATACCATCTGCTGAAAACACATGCTAGAATTCACGTTTAGGGCGTTCTTGAACGCACATCACATGCATCCAATGGGGTAAGAAAAATGGTCTTACCAATAATTATATTTTAGAAAAAAAATGTGGCTATTTTTCTCAAACTAAGATTATTTTTCTAGTGAAAAACTTTCTTGATAAGATTTTTTTTTTTGCAAGACAGAGAATAAGACAAATGTTCTTAAAACAAGGGTCTCTTTTTTATCTTCTTAAGATTCAGTTATTGCAGTGCATTTGCTTTCATGAAGCATTCAAATGTTTGATTCTGGAGAAGCAGCATATTGTTCTGCAATGGGATTATAAAGGCTCATCTTTACTCTATCCAAATAATTTTGGGTTTAAACTTCTACAGAGAGAAAGATTTTTTGTGAAAGAAGGCATTAGGGCAGTCTTCTCAAGAGTGGATGTCACAACAAATTTACCTTTTAAAACGAACTTAAAGCTCAGGAAAGCAAGGGCCCGAGGAGCTCCATATCAGATTGTGTAGTCCTCAATGAGAATGTTAAATATTTATGTCCACGCTGGTGCGAGTACCAGAAAACGGATCCAATGCGATTTGTGTAGATGGGCTGCCAAAAGATCGGTTGGTCTGTAAAAAACAACGCAAATTTAAAACCAAGGTTCACGAAATTTCATAGATACACACCAACATGGCTGAGGAATGAAATAAATGTTTAAAATAAAAATGCAAATGTCTTAGTGTTGTCGGATACTGTTACAAAACTGAAACCTCTGTGGAAGCAAACGTATAAAGTCATAAGGGAACCAGCTTCTTTTTGCTGGAGAGCCTCAGAGGCTGAACATGCAGTAACATGAGGGTTCAGATTTTTGATTTTCTGCTTTTTTTCCCCCCAAAATACGTCTAGATGTTTACTTTTAAATGTTTTTTATGACTGTCTTATGACGGGGAATAGACGAACATTAAAAGTCACTGATAAGCACACTGTGAACTCTGGTTTGCAGGAAGGAAACAAGAGGAGATGGTTAAGGCAGCTTAAGAGCATATGATGAACTCATCTCACTTTGAAAAGTTAAAACCAAAACTTTCTGTCCCTGTAGTTATCATTACACGGCACCTCGTGATGTATGAGACCGAGGAGTGCATTATCTGAACAATTTCCTTTTTGCTCGGAGATGAAAGCCGTCTGTCACTGTTTTGTGGTCGCCGCCTTTGGCCCCCGGGGTTACTCATACACACGGCAGCCCTGATTTCCCCCCGTCCATTGTGACATCCATCTTACCCTTTTACTGTTTGTGAGTCACCACTGTCGGGAGGGAAAAAAGTACATAAATAATGTATTTCTCAGGAGTATCCGCCCTCAGATCAATGGCGATACAAAGACCATCTACAAAGACGGTTGGCTCAAGGCCATATTTGATCACTTCCACTGCGCCCAATCATGGTTCCCCTTTTCGCAAACCCACTGAGACTCAATTATTTCCAAGTGTTTGTAAGCTATTGTTGAAAGAATATGAAGTGAATATTTGAAGTTGGTGAGAGGAAGAAAAATGTTTAATGAGAAATGCAGATGGAGGGTAATGGAACAGAAGAAAAAAGAGAATATCAGTTTCTGGGGATTGTGGGAAGAGTTCCAAGCAAAAATGACAAACCAGTATGCGGCGCGTTTGTAAAATATGTTAACGCAAAGAGCAAATTACATCATTTGATCATTTTAAGTAGCTAATAGAGAAGTTAAATGCACTTAACACGTCTAAAGAAAATGTTGTGTAGCTTTGTGTGCCTCAGTTTCCTAAAGATCCACCATATTACTCTTTTGACACCCCACAATAAATAAATAAAGATAATAATTGACAACGACCCACAATGTCTGAGATTATTCATGAATGAATGAATGCACCAAGGAACCTGATGGATCTTAAGAGTTGGAACAACGGACAGTCTGTTATCACCCCGGTGCAGATATTCTTTTCTCTGTCATATTGTGCTTTTCTGCATGGCCCACGATTTCCAAGAGGAAAAACGTCTCTTTCCTTTTCCTATGGGGAAAACTCTTTATCCTTCGAAAAGGAAGGGTTGTGCGTCCGACTGGCAATGTAGCCCGACGCTAACAATGCAACGGATAAGGAATGTGAGGGCACACACTCAAATTACATCAAAGGTCCCAACTCCATCAGCATCCAACAGAAGGAAGGGATTCTCCAGCATGGCGGGTCTGTTTTAGTTGTCCCGGCCTGACTGATTCAAGAGAGAAGAATCTTACTTTAAAATATAACTACTGCGACAGTTAATGTCAGAGGGACTGAAAGTGTGAAGCTGATTAGAATGAAGTTGGGTGAACTTAGAGATAAAATCAGTTCTCAGGTGGCAGAAGTTTCAGTAAAGGATGATACCTGTTAAATCCTTCTGTAGGGAAATCCATGTTAAAGCTGTGTTTTTCTTTGGTCTCTAGCTTCACCACAGTTACACGATGGACTGTACAGAATAGTAAAACAGGCAAACTGAGCCAAGGGGATGCTGATGGGTGAACAGTGTTGGATTTTTGTCAAAAACCATATTTTTTTTCCTTCCAATGTTTCAAAACCCTCCAAAAGCTAAGCATTTTACTCGTTAGTCATAATAATTACACTAATTTTCCACAAACTTGGGCAAAAACAAGGACTTTTCATTTGCACCGCTCCAGCATGGATAGAACTATTTCACAACTATTTCTTGGATAGGATGTGAATTAATGATAAGATGGGTTATACAACCCAATAAAAAAATGAATCTTGCTTCACTAAAGAGGATATCTTGGTATCTTCCATGCATGGTATCATGCGTGAAGCAACTAAGGTATAAAAAAACCCTTAAACAAGTTGTTAACAGAAACAAGTGGTTAATAACATCAAAAACAAAACTAAATTTAAGTTCCATCCATCGTTTCCAAACCTGCCTAATCCCTTTAAGGGTCACACAATTGCTGGAGCCTATCTCAACCGCTGTTGCGCAAAGGCAGGTACACTCTGAACAGGTTACCAATTCACTACATGGCCATACAGACAAGTGACCACACACACTCAAGAAGCAATTTTTAGATGAATCAGTTAACCTATGAAGCATGTTTTTCGATGGTGGGAGGAAACCAGAGTGTCTGGGGAAAACCCACACACTCTCCACACAGAAAAGGCCGGGATTTAAACCTGTGCCTTCTTGCAGTGAGGTGATGGTGCTAGCCACTACACCACCATGCTGCCTAGGAACTTAAATTAATAATAATGTAATACATTAAAAAACATGTAAATATGAGGGGAACTGTAGGGTCCAGGGTTAAACCAAAAAGCTGACGAGAATAGATCTGACAGGAGTATGGACCAACAGGAAGTACATGCTGTCTTTGAACTTAGCTTATTACTTAAAACAGGTGTGATTGGCACCACAGTGAAAATGACAAACAGCCAACTCTAAAAAGGATCTTGACAAGGGACAATCTTGATAAACGTATCTGGTCAAAATAGGTTAGAAAAGCTGATTTAACTAATACTGTCAGAAAAATCATCAATATTTGTGTCTTGTATTTGTTAATGTTAAAGACTAACACATCCACCATCCTGCTGATCTTTTATCTCAAAGCAGTGCAGTGAGTTTGCACCAAACAGAAAAACACAAGGCTTCATCCTGACCACCATCCGTCATAAATAAGGTAATCAGACCTCAGCTGCAGTCTGACAGGACTAATTTGGTCAAAATATCATCATTTACTAAATTCTGTGCAAAAACACCCCAGGACATAGATTCAGCTAAAAACTCATTAACCTGGGATTTTGACAGTTTGCCAACCAAATTATGTAAACAAATTTTCAGCTGTTAAAAAAATTATGAAAAATTGTTAGCCTCTCTTTACAGACAGTTTTTTAAGCAGTTTTTAAACCCTTTCTGAGAAGAAGTAGACAGAATCCCGTTCTGTTTAACATTTACGGGCCGATTTCTGGTCTTCCTTTTATGGGGAAAAGATTGAAAATGCACCACAGAAGTAAAACTGCATGTCCTGAAGTGATAAAAGAAACCCATGTCCACACTGACTCAGAAAAAACACCTTTTTAATGATGTTTGATCTGGGCGTGTAATGTAGAGGGCCTCAAGGTTTGGTTCTTGGACTTCTGCTTTTCAGTCTGTGCGTTCTTCCTCTGGGTTAGGTCAGCCGTCAATCAATCAATCTTCTTTCCCTTTTCAGGAGCTCAGCAGTATCAGTAGAGATTTCCAGGCCTGCTTCTCCACAAAGACTTCCTTCAATCCAGTGCTGTGTCATTTGGGCCTTTGTCTAGGGGGCATTCCTTGACGGCCCGATGCAAAGTGTATCACATCATTCAAACTTACAATGTTTCATGCAATGGTTATGCAGGTGGCACTCAGCTTTATCAAGCTCTGGCACTAAACCACCAGGATCCATCAGGCTTTCAGCGAACCGAGGAGCTGATTTCTTCCACTCCAGTCACCTTTTAATCTCTTTTGAAGTAGTGGTGATTTAATTATGAAAAGGCCAGTTTTAGCCAAAATAAAAAAACAACTCATTTTCAAACAGTCATTTTCTAGGACATAGTTTCTACAGAGCGGCAGTAGTTCATTAGAAATTCACCACTGAGTCGTGGACGAAACCTTGGCGTGAGGCAAGCCCACCCCCACTTCCCCTCACCCATCTGTTTACACGTTCTCTTGCTAGCTTACAGGCCTTCACACCCCCAATCTAACATTGCCAGTGGAATAATATGGTAGATATCTAGACGTACAGTTTCAAGCCAAATGCCAGCAGACGAGGGAAACAAAGACGTACATGGATCTAGTCGTCTACAAGTGGATGCATCACAATGGAGCAGAGCAGGGAGCTTGTTGCCCACCCAACGTATTTTCTACATCACAAAAATAGTCTTTTTCAAATTTCATTTTTTAATATGCTGGATGCATCCAGGATGTCCCTTTTTAAGCTCACCAGGTTTGAGTGGAGAGCTTCAGATGAGTCAAAGGACACAATCCAAAAAGAAAAGGCCCCTACAGAAGACAGAAATGAATGGGCTGCTTCTCAGAGGGTTAAGGACTGCTGCTATAGTCAAGAAATCACTTAACCCTTTAACATCGAAGCCTTAGTTCCAGTGTTTACATTCTTTCTATCTCCGAAACAGCTGTTAACGCAATTAATGTAATTCCATTGGATTCTGAAGCGGAGAACAGCAGCTTTGCACTGATATGCAACACTTCACATTACTAGTGTGTTGCATTTCGATGCAAATCTGATTTGAAAAGCTGCTTTTGTCCACATCAGAAACAGCTGATGCTGTGCGTTCATGTTAACCATGCAACGGCTCGAATAATTACAGTAAGTCAAAGAGCATGCTTTTTGAAGTGGCGCTGGTGACATCTCTGGTGGTAAAGGGTTAAGGGCGCTGGCCCCAAATTCCTGTCATATCTACTGGTGGTTGACAAACCCCTCAGACCTCTAAAATCTGCAGAAAGCATTCAGCTGGTAGAACCTGGAACAGGGTGAAGCAGCTTCCGGATCAACGCCAATTTTCTCCAACTGCATCCATTTTTATCCAGAGTCAAAATGTGACTCATTTTTGAGCCTTTGTGTAAAATATCACAGTTTCCCTGCTTTTTGTAAGTTTTGTTTGTTATTTTTTGCATGTTATTTTCATTTCATTTTGCTGTATTCTGCAAAGTTTCTGGTCTCAATGAAGTGCATTAAATTGCTTCCATGGATGAAAGACGCTGCACAAATCAAACTGCCTTGTTTTGACTAAACACGAGGAATACCAAGTCAAGTAAAATAAATAAATAAGTAAAGTCTCAGATCCTGATCTTTTTTCCAAGCAACTTCTCCCAGACGTTTCTTAAAAAATGGACAGAGTGGAAGAAAAACCCAGCAGAAAAAGGTAGCGTAGAAGTAAAAGAAACAAAATGAAAGATTCCAAGTGAGCACATTAGGCAGAATCTAGTCATGCAGACATACAGGGGCTGAGGCCGCCCCAGTGACAGCAGCTGTGGTCATTTGGTCAAGTGGCTCCTTTGATCAGATTCAGCCTTCTGCATTACTTTTTTACTCCGTCCCTGTATCTAGTAATGAAGTCAAGTTTGCATTTGAGCAGCTGCCCTCAGCAGCTTTAGGACCCTGGTTTCTGTTGTTCCTGTTCGGATTCTAAAGATTTATTTCTAGTTTCTACCCATGTTTATGGTCTTCCTGCATTTGGATCTTCCACATTTACATCTATCAAACATGTAGTCACAAATGTGTGTACTGCTCGCATATTGGCTTTAGAAATTGATTCAATATTCTCTTCTGCCATCAGTCAGTGATAATAAAAAAATACTAATTAGATACTACGGCACATAATTGCTTTATTCAATTATACTTAACAATGTATGACCTCTGCCATAACATGTACAGTATCTAGGATAATCTTTTCTGACAAAAATATGTTTTTTTTTTAGTCAGCTGCCTGTAAACAGTTGGATTTATAATATTCTAGTGATTTGCTTCATTTTTCTTCCTTTTTCATTCAACTGGAATGAATTCATTTCTATTTAGGTGATTATCTAAGATGAATGAATACCACACCTTCTCTATAAAGTCCATGAAACTCTAAAAAATGGCCTTTAAAGGGACCATAGTGGCAAAACATAGCTTATGTAATTTCTGCTTGAACAAATATTAGCTGTAGGAAGCAACCATTTCTTTTTGTGTTCTCTGATTGTTTTTAGTAAAGGGAATGAGTCTTTGGCAGCATTTAGTTGTGACAACAGCAATGAAAAAAACCTCACAGATCAAAACCTGACAGCAGGACAAGTTTACTGTAGAGTCGTCCACCTCCTCAGATTTGTTTTTGTATTTTTATGCTGCATTTGAAAAATAAACAATGTCTCATCTTTGTGCTGCAATCCTGGTTTCCAAATCAGGTCAAAGGTACGGTATCTTTCATTTTTGATATTTTTAAAACATCCTAACTTCCATCTATTCCAAACCCGCTGAATCTTTTTTGGGATCATGTGGTTGCTGGAGCCTATCCCAGTCATTGCTGGGCAAAGTCAGGGTACACCCTGAACAGTTTACCAGTCCGCCACATATTTAACAATATAGAGAATTGGGACAAAAACCGAACGCCGGTAATTTTGCATGAGATGATAATTCAGACAATGAAGCTTAAACTAAAGACCGTCTTCCTATGCAAGCTTGCAGGTGGAGTCATGAGTGGATGCCCGTGGGTTTCCAGGGATGATTTCAAAGATCCTCCGTGGCTTGTGGTAGACTTTCTATCTGCCCCTATAGGGGAAGCACTTTGATCTGTCAGACACCCTGGGAGATGATGACATTTTGTTAGCTTTGACCTTTGAATCGTTTTATTTCCCTCTAGAGTAAGATTGAACAGGGACATATGAAGTGGTGAAGCACTGATAAGATGAGCAGAACTCATGCTTTAGATTTTAGACCTTTAGAAAGAAAACAGATTAAATGGTTGTTGTGACATGTTTCTGGACACTACAAACCTTTTCTTTGACAAATATATGACAATAACAATTAATAGATTTGTGCTGTTTTTACAATTTTTTTGTAGTGCTGCCAAAACGAAACACACACGATTTTCTTACATCAAAAAAGTTTTTTAATTAGGATGCAATATCTGAAAGATGACTACAAGCTCTTTCTGCATTAAAGTAGCCTTATTTAACTATCAAAACAAACAGAGACTTGTAAATTGAAGAAAAAACAAAAACTAATAGATAAAATGACATGGTTGTAGGGTCCCTGTTTTTCCTCCCTGCAAATGTTCATCTGAGCTCTTGTGGTTATTTACCAGAAGTGAATCAGCTAATGCAGCCACTTCCGTCTTTCAGAAAGGCGTCTCTACGTTAAGAGACTGCTGAGTGCTTGTCGAGTCTGTTTGTAACAGCAGAGATAACACGACTACTGTCTGAAACGGTTCGTTTCAATGTTAGTTTTGTCCATGAAGGGGTGCAGGTGGAGCGCAGTGTAAACATTTAAACACACAGAGAGAAACATGCCATTTCTTCCCCACCAGAAATGCTGATTACGAAACAGAAATCAACATTATAATATATCATCAATATGGTTGCAACATTTGTGGTTTGGGCAGCATCCAGCGCCAGTTCTTCAGCAGAACTCAGGAGTCTGTTTAAATGAGAGACTTGCAAAGCTTTAAGAAAACTTGAGTATGCTTTAGTAACATTCTAAATAAAAATTGGCCGATGCTGTAAAGCAGTGGTCCCCACGGACTCGTTTAATGCCAGACAATATGTTCACGTACCGGTCTGACTGGGGCAGAAGTTGGTGTTGGATATTTCTAAGCTTCTGGTTTCCAATAAATAAATAAACAAATATATTTTTCAAATAAAAACAACATGAATCTTAGTTTAAGAAGACCATTTCACACTGTCAGTCGAGGTTTTACAGATGACGAAGATTCAATGAGACAAAGTTTCAAATTTTATTGAAATTATTGAATTTCAAATTCAATAAAGGCAACAATAGGCTGTTTGTTTTTTTTCATAGAACACCATTATAGCACTGAGAACTCAATCCAGGCTGACTGTCAGGGTAAAACGATTTGTCATGTTTTGTTTTAAGATCAATTTAGATTTATTGTGTTTCACAAGTATTTTTGTTACCGGATGCATGCTTAATTTAGTTTTTCTGAAGGAAAATCCCTTCCAGCTTTTACACAAATCATCAACTTCAGTTGACTGAATCTTCATTCTCTGAGAAATGTTTACAGCCGATTTAAACATAGACTTTGTCGGGGGGCCCATTAAAATGTGATGTAGAGTGGAGGCTAACTTTAGCTGGATGCAACTTTTAAAGTGTGACAAATAAACAAAGCAAGCACCTAAATAAAGTTGACCACTAAATGAATGTAACAAACAAAGCTGTAAAACATTAGCTAGAGAAGGCCCCAGAAACCAGGAGTCCAAGCGTGGAGGCGGGAACCCAAAGATTTGAATGAAGAAACTTCAAAATGAAAACCTGAGACAAGCTGCGATAAAGCTGGTGACCTGAAAATCAGACACTTTAATAAACTGAGGATGATGAACCAAAATGAAGACAGTTGTGGATAATTAGCATCTTGAACTTGGTGTGACTGACTGGGGGAAAACACAAAATCTAAAAATAGAATACACCGAATTAGAAACAAGAAAATGTAACTAGAAAACAAGCCAAACTAAAGGGCAGCATCCTCTTATTGGGTTTAAAGCTACGTTCACACCAGGCTAGTGTGGCGCATTCAAGAACACGCTGAATACCAAATCAGAGTCCTTGTTTGGTCAAAGTTCAACTGGTTTAACTGTCAGCGTGCATTCAATGGCCGCGCGTTTTCTACGTAGAGCCCAACAATGGATTAACTGAAAAACTTGCATAGTGACTCATGAACGTGAGGTTTTTGAACAAAGAAGCCTAAAATAAGCATATATACACGTTTACCCAGACATTTCATTGGAAGCGGTCGGTTGAACGCCTGTTTTCATCAGCATCAGAGAGAATTTCTGTTGGAAAGATTTTAGGATATGCAGGTTAACTGTAGTGTCAACCCAGAAAGAGGGAAGTGGAGTAGGAGGGTGAACACAAAGACAGGAATGGAAATAGAAATTTAAAGCTATTTGTGACCAAATATTAGGTTTGTGTTTGTTGTCATTGTTCCTAAACTTCGTTTACCTTTACTTCGGTTTGGAGAAAGGCGACTAATGTAAAGACAGAGATTTGTTGTCTCTACAGATTGGCTGGATTTGCCCTCCAATTTGGTCTTTTGCTTTTTTTTTTAATTCTTAATTCATTTCACTGGACTTCAGAATCTTTTGGAATCACATTTCACACTTCCTCGATGGGGGTCCTCTTTGGGATGAAAACAGCAGACCCTTCAGCACCGAATAGAACATCAGATAGCAAATGTCCGTGGTCATTGATGAGACAGACTGCTCTCATCACAACAAAGGCAGATTCTAATCGTTTCTTCCTAACCCCGAGCTTCTAATTGCCTTGGAGAAATTGCGAATGACATCACTGTGTCACTTGTCCTTTATTGGCGACACAGAGGAGACCATTTTAATAAGAGCTGAGTGTTCAAATATGACACATATTCTACATCTATTCTACACTCCAGGCCTCAGATAGAAGCAAGTTAATAAAAAAGGCACTGAAGACAGGGGGTCTGGGGAAAACATCCAAGGTCACTTGCAGCCCAAGGGCCTGGTTGATAAACACTTGCAGTGTTTAAAATGGCAGCAGATTGTTTCCTGCTGTGGCGTCCGATTTAAAAGGCGACACTGTCAGCTCCCGTGGATAGTATTTAGAGCAAAGCTTTGGCAAACGTATCAGTACCGTAAATGTTAACACAATTTAAAGGCCCACTCCGATGAGAGATGTGTTTAAAGTGTCTTTAACGTGTTCTTGCAGCATTTTTCTAATGATGGAGGACATACAGAAAGACAATTAAGATCAAGGTTGCATTTCTGAGACTTTCACTTGCAGACAAATAGATCCATGTACGTCTTTGTTTTCCTCGTCTGAGCTGAAATCTGGTTCAAAACTGGACGGCTGGATAGCTCCAATATTGCTCGCCATTTTTGTTGCACTGGTAGAGTTAGGTTGGGGGTGTGAGGGGCTGTTACTCAGCAGGAGAGCCAATGAACAGAGAGCTCTCAGCAACGGGGAGGGGAAAGGGTTGCTATGTGCAGAAACTATGTTCTAGAAATCTAATTTTTAATTAGATTTGAATCATAATGAAAAGACCACTGGGAACGCTTTTAGAATAGATCAAAAGATGTTGGCTTTGCATGTAAAGAAGAATTGCCAAGAACCCTCTCTCACACCTCATATGTTATCTGTTTACAACACATAATCTATAAAAATGTTCAATAAATATCATGTTTAACCATTTTAAGCTTTTCAATCAATATTAGTGAAATTGGCAAATCAACAGAGCACATCTGCTGTATTGGACATGGCTGTCCAGAGAGATGAGCAATTCAAAGCGTGTGCATAGGCGTGAGTGTACATGCCAGGCCACTGACTTAGCTGTAATCATGATTACATGCATAGATTTTTCACCCTTCTTTTTTCCTGTTGCAATCTATTGCTCCAACACAGCTGTCAGAGCTGGAGCTTTACTCCTAGATAGGAGTGCGATTGAAATGCAAGTGCCGCGCCACTGAGCAGCTCAGGTTTTGAACAGATTTTTCTGTTAACCTGCGTGGAGCCAAACAGATGCTTGGCGTGAGAAAACAAGGCGTTAATGGATAGATGTTAGACCAGGATTGCAAACGGCCGTACATTGTGGGCTGACACAGCCATGCATAATTTCTAGAAATGAGTGGTCAGTTAGAACAGAGTTCAGGGCTCTTTTCAAACACACTGTAATCAGATGTTTGCAGAGGCATGCCTTCTTCTGACATCGAGATATGATCACAGGGAAATGTCTGGGAGCTGCACTAATGCAGCTTTAGGCACATCGGCGCTCTTTGTTTGACTCCAGTGAAATTAGGAGGTTTTATCAAAGCTGATTAGAAATAAAGGTTGTGAAGACTGTGACCCATAATGCCTACGGAGTTCTAATTCCGCTTTCAAAGCTTTTCTCCAAATAGCATCTGCATACTTTTCATTTTTCTCTGAACAGGCGTGCAAAGTGCAGCACGGCTTAAGTTTCCACGTTTGAACAGACTTTGCTCATTTTCACATTGTGTGCTCAAAAGGCAAAAGTGCCTTTGACTCAACCATAACTTTGCCAACAACTTATTGCTGTATAGTTATGCCTTTAAAACACATTGCTCCTGAATGATCCCATAAAAGATCAGCTGTTTTCTGCCTGGAGAGAAGAAACTAACACTCACTGACGTGAAAGAACAATCAGAGCAGACCCAGTTGAAATTAATTCCAGTTGAGTTGCAAGTTGTTTTTTGCCATTATGTGTGTGTTTGGGTCTTTGAAGGCCTTTTTCTAACTGCTTTCTTCTACTCTTGGCTGTGAGTTTTGGAAAAAAGGGACCAGAGACTCTTCTGCCGCCATTCAACAGTACTCAGCAACCTGCATCCTTTCTCCAACCTGGGCTAAAAATAAGTCCAATATACTTTGTCTCTGCAAGAAACCTTTCAGTAAATTGACAAGATAGCCTTAAATAGCTAGGAGAAGCTCAACCAAATGTCTCTCTTTTGAGCATTAGCGTGCAGTGTGCAGCATGTTTACCGGAGCCGAAAATGCTGTCAGCCGCATTTTACTGTAATGTGTACAAGGAGTGGGCAAGTGCAAAAGGTGTCTGGTGAGCAATCAGTTGTAGAAACAAGCTAATGCATGTCAAGAGTACAGAAACAACAGAGCTTGTCTAATTAGCTGCACAGCAGAGCAGAGCGTACGGCTGGACTGCAGCTACAGCCACAAACATCAAGGCTCAGTAAGAACCAGTCATTATTTCTGGGAGTCTTTAACAGAGCAACCTGTTCTGTAGATGCATCTCCAAAGCCCAGGTTTCCTCTTCTGTGAAATATGTAATATGTGATCCACATTACAGTACTGTGGCTTTCTAAATGGATGCTTCACAAAGCTGCGTAAAAATTATTAGTTTCTTATTTTTAGTCTTTTAAGCTTTAAAACAGATTTTCTTTTATTTCTTTTATCTTTCTGCTGAGATAAAAATGTGGAAGCATCAGTTTTAGCCCAACAATAGAAGAGGGCTTGCTCGTGCTCACAGAACCAACAGGGAAAATATTGGTTAAAGCACGCTGAGATTAGAGCTTCCAGGCAGGAGGCTTAGAAAAAGACCAAAGATGAGATTTATTGATAAAGTAAAAGAGTAAAAGGGGGTCTCTGGCTGGGCTGTAGCTGGCGTTCTCTGTGCTCCGGGGTTCTCCCGCTCTTTGGCAGAGGAGGCTCCTGTGGTGGAGCCTCTGGCCCTGTTTGGCTGGTGTCAGGTAGCACAGGAGCAGGTTGGAGCCTTGGGCCTGATTCTCCATACGAGGGGGGATCCAGGGGGTCTTGACTGGCATTTTGCTGCATTTTCTGCTGTGGGCTCTTTGCAGTCCAAGTTCCCACCCACCTTTCCACATTCCCTAACATCACAGTGCATTTAGTAAAAACACGGGTTTGAAGAAGGCTGAAAGTTTGCTCTGTTGATCTCTGAAGAAAGCAGTTAAAAGTCAAAACACAACTTAATTATTTATACCAAAAAAAATCCATGTTGTAGAATTGCGGCTTTTAGTTTGAAAAAAACCCCAAACTACTGAAAAACATATTTATTCTTTGTTTTCTTTTTCTTTGTAATGCATGTTGTTTATTTCTCATACTTTTTCAATAAATTACAAAACTGATGTAGATTAAATTATTATTATAGTCTAACATTCACAAGAAAACATCCTTTCAATCAATCCACAAAGAATGTTTCAGATTAATGTTAATATAAACCATTTTTTCAGAATTTTTTTAAACGGATTTTTAAAAGTTTCATTAAAAAATGTCCACATGTATATTAGTATTATGACAAATACTTTAAAGTTTTTATGACCTTCCCATATGACACAATAGTGTTTTTTGTTTAAACTCCCACTCCAATCATCTTCTGATCTATTGTAAAAGTGTTCCCAGTGTTTTTTTTTTTTTAATGATTTAGGACGTTTTTAGCCTAAATCAAAAAGCTATGTCGTTTTTTTAGGAGACAGTTTCTGCAGAGTGACAGGAGTTTATTAGAAATTCACCTCTGAGTTGCGGGCAGGACTGTTGGTGCGGAGGAAGCCTCTGCTAATATCCCATCATCCCTTTGCTGACACTCTCCCACTAGCTTCCAGCCCCTCAGAACCCCAAGCTAACATTGCCAGTGCCGAGCAATGCACAGCTGTGCACTTTTGAGCCAGATGCCAGAAAAATGAAGCTGTTAATGGATCTATTTGTTTACAAGTGGATGATCAGAATGGAGAAGAGCAGCGAGACTTTGGCCCGCCCATTTTACCAGCTGCCTCACAACTGAGAGCTTTTTCAGACATCAGTTTTTAATCTACTCTGATTCTCTATGTTTTAAGAAAGAAATACTCAGAAAGGCAGTTTTAAACTCAAATTATTTTATCTATGTTCACCATCATGAGAAAAAAAGCTAAAATAAACATGCTAAAAACACCCAAAACATGATATTTATTTGGTCTTTAGTAAAATCTGAAAACAGCACTTTTTTTCACAGCAACTCTATCCATTTATGACAGTGACATTAGTCATTTCTATCACACCACAACTGAAACAGATGTTGTGAAAATGATTAAAAAACAATCCAATGACATTTAATAATTTGCTAAAAAATGCCTTCAATTATATATAACAGACACAATAAAAATAAGGTTTTACCTCTATTCCACAACATGAGAGTGAAATAACAAGAGATATGTGTTATTCCTGAACCAGGGATTGAGTGCTTGAAGGAACCTTCAGCAGAAATGAAAGCTCTGCAGATATTCACTTCATCTTCAAGGGACGTGGGTTTAGCCATTTCCAGAAATTAAGGCTGCATCCTCACAGTAAAATGTTAATTAAGCTTCAGGAGAATAACGGGGATCCTTTTACTGCAGGTGATGAGGGAAAGTTGACTGCGGGCTTACTGTCTGTGAACACGTCCCTCTGAAATTCTCTGGGCATCTGTGCAGTTCCATTTCCAGTCTTCCTGTAGGTTCTTCCACAAGTTTGAATTTCAAAAAATAACAAGGGCCAAACAGAGGCGCAGACAAAAAGAAACCGAAAACAATGTGGCAAAAAAGCTGTAAGCCTGAAATAGAACACCAACAGCTGGTTGTGCTAAAGACAAAAAGAGCCGAATGCTGATTTGTTGTTGGGAACAGAGGCAGATTGGGCATGAATAGTAGCATGACACTGGGAGAACAAAAAAGAAAAACACTGCAGAAGAAAGATAAGGCTTATTGACAAAGTGGCAAGATGTTCTCAGGGCCTAAAGCAAATACAGTTCCATTTGCATTTACTTTCTCTTGTTTGTGTTGTTCTTGTGCCATACATGACTAAATGGACTTAAAAGTGGCAATTTTTCCAGGTAGATATTAACATTCTCTGTGACAAAGAATCCGGAGCGGATTCTTCTCGTCTGCGGATAAAAATGGAAACGGCTTGTTTTGTTTGTGTATAAAGTAATGAAAGTAGTTCTGGCACAACCGTCATTTTCATCAAATATATGTGCATTTGAATGTTTTTACTGTTTCCCCCTGTGTGCATAGGGGTGTAAACGTGACCATCAGGTTTCATTGTCTTGTCTCTTATTGTAGCTTCATTCAGTATTTGTTGGTAAGGGCTAATCTCACCTTTAAAATCTTTTAACAACCTTTCAAATAATGTATTTTAGGAGTTTTATTTACTATTTTGTATCCTTATAGGTTAGTTGTCTCTTTAATGATGGCAAAACATTGCTGTCTCACCAGTGCAAAGTGGGTTTCACCAAGCTGCATTGTGTAGTGCATTAAGTCTGAATTAGAAATGACTATGCCAGTGAAGTAAAAGAAAAACAACTTAATTTTAGAGTAACACATGTTCGTTTTTCTAGTATAAATGTGAAGAAATAGTTTTAATGTTTAGCATCATTGTGTTTGGAACTGCAATTTATCATCAAGCAGCTAGTTTTCTTTTTATTTCAACAGTTTGTAGATTTTCAAACCAGTAATTTATGTACGTAAGAAGTGTTGTTTCTTTTAGAGTAAAAGAAAACCATCCGCTTATGCTGATGGGCAAAGAAAGACAGAAGCTGCAGCTTTTCATGCTATATTATATTCCATCTAATATTGGAAGCACTGAAAGCATGTATTTGTAGAGTAACAAGCTCTGCGCTGAAAACACAAGGACACACTTTAGTTTGGGTCAATGAGCAAAATGGGTTTGGGTACCACTGCAGCAGAAGGGACACCAAGCGCTGCATGAAGACTTCTTTACACTGACGTTCATCACAGCAGTCTAGCAAGATTACCTCTCTTCATTTTTTACGAGAGAAACCGTTTTTTTTCTTAAATAAACAATTCTAATGAACTGCGCAAGGGGCCCATCAGTACCGTTCAAGTGATAACTTTCTGCTCCTTGTGCGCCCATTGTGCTGGCAGTCTGACGGTTAGGAATGAGAAAATGAGGCAATCAAAGAGTGTGTTAAAGAGGCACTGTGCACTTTAATTATATTTACAAATACTTCACCGTACATTCACTCGGCAATGCGCATACTTCAAAGTCTATGTAAACTCGCATGTATGTGTTTCGGGTTTCCGTGCTCAAAACTATTACATTGATGCCTCTGAAGTTTTTCCAACCATTTTCATGCTCTATGTACAAAACGTGCCGTAATTAAACGTGCATTGAAAGTTAAACCAGTGGAACTTTGATCAATCAGGGACTTCGATTTGGAATTGACGCATAGATGAAGTCCCTTTCAATTCACAGAAGTCCCAACGGTTTGAAAATTGATCACGGAGGAGAAATGAATCATTGCAGATAATACCACAGGTCACAGTGCTGCCTTAAAAAATGTGGCCTGCTTCTTTACATTACCGGTAACTACTTTAACCATACTTTAACCATACTCTTATGGTGCAAGTCAAGTAAAATAAGAAAAAAAATCAGCAAACGATGTTGTCTCGACTCATCTTCTGTGTGAAGGTTCTTGTTTCTGTGACTTTTCTTTTCATCAAATTGTTGTTTTCTCAGAGTTGGGTTGTCCTGCGGTCATTTTTGCTGGCTCTGCTAGTTACAGCTGGCTGCCTTGAGATTTGCTCCACTTCTGCAGCCCGGGGTGTGTTTCACTTTCTAAACAAGCTACCGGAGGGCAGTACATCTGTGTGCTGCTCTTAATAATTCTCCAAGAAAAGTCTTAGCAGTAAACACGAGTACGAGTCTGACACTTAACGCCAAACTAGTCTGCATTCAGACGAAGGAAGTAAAAGAAATCTTTCAGATGAAAGCCTAATTTATCACTGAGATTGGATGCTACTTTTAGGTTCTATCAGTGGTACAGAAGGTTGACTGTTAACTGGGAGAATGTAGGTTCTGATACTCTTCTGTTGAAGTGTCCTTGGGCAAAACACCAAACCCTGCATTGCATGGCAGCTCTGCTGTCACTGGTGTATTTGTCAGTGGATGAACAGATCTGTGACTGTAGAGCATGTTGGGCCTTGAAGAAGTCAGAAATGCAGTAGAAGAAGGTACACTATTATCAACCCTTCAACAACCCAACCAAGACAAAATCAATTGAAAACATGTTTTTTATCTGCTGCTAATTGCCTTGAGGGAGCAACACACACAATTCATACTTTTAAACAGGCTTTACCATTTGGTTGAGCTGGCATTTAAAGGATCAAGTATTGTTTTACCCAGTGTTGTAGGTTAACACATTTTTGTTTCAGTAAGAGTTTTCATTTTAGCACAAATCAGCCTCACACATTCCCGTCAATACTTCTTCTTCTTCTACAGCTTTTCCCTTCAGGGGTCACCAAAACGAATCAGTTCATAGATCTGATTCGCATATTTAGTTTGGTAAAGATTTTACTTCGGAGGCCCTTCTTGACACAAGCCTCTGTTTTTATCCGGGCTTAGGGCCAGCAAAATGAGACCGTGTCCTGGGCCTCCTTGAGGCTACATTTCCTGTCAATATATCTTAATGATTTGTAATACTAAATACTATGTTTTCACTGGATTATGAGGTGCACCGCCAATGAATGCTCTGTTTTCAAAGTTTTGTCATGAGGTGCACTTCACTAAGACACAGTAAGCAAGACAAAAGTCAGAGATAAATCTGTTGGTTAATCAGACTTTACCAACTGCTTTTACAGTAACTCTCAAACTTAATCTTCCTCTGGGTAGATTAAGGCAGAGTCAAGCTGAGGCTCGGCCACAACCTTAGCGCACTTGCTCACGCATGAAGCTCGGGGGTCTTTGGGAGCCACTGCTAATTTAAAAACGAAGTTTAAATAAGTCCAATCTTCTTTTTAAATTTTATTTTATAACACAAGATAAGATGAACAAGGTCCTTGGTGTAAACAAGTTAAACATTTTAAGAGGTTGTTATTGCTGTTAACGTCCGGAGACATACTCTGACCGTAAAATGCTTTAGCAGAAGTTACGTCATATTTGCGCTTGCTCAAAGTCGCCCGGTCAATGTCACGCTCCAAGAGCGATACAAGCCACCGCAATTGCTCAGTTCGTCATCTCAGCACACAACACTGTAAAAGTGCCATTCAAACAAAACTCACGGGCCGCACGAACACAAATCTTTCATATTAGGGTGGGGGCCGCAAAATATCGTCTTGGGGCCGCAAATGGCCCGCGGGCCACGAGTTTGAGACCCCTGCTCTAAAACTTGTCTGTAACATGTTAGTCATGTTAGAAGTGTTAGCCACATTAGCCTATTCAAAGGAACTGTAACTCCCAACCAAGTTTGCAGCATGTTATAAGAAACGCCTGATACCGCTAAAACAAACGGGACTATGACTACTTTAACTCCCAACCTTGTTATTAACATGTAAAAAAAACACAGTACAGCACGCTACACATTAGCTGCTATATATAGGATTAGCTCCTACAAATGGAGTAATTCCGCTGTGCTAACAGTTGTTAACCATAACAGCGGCATTGGTTGCTGCAGAATAATCCATATAAAGGGCACTCCAGATTATACGGTGCATTGTTGTTTTTAAAAAAATAAGGCTTTAAGTGCAGCTCATAGTGTGGAAAATACGATATGTGGATATGGGAAGTGCCATTGAGATTTTTAAAACTAGCAGAGAAAAGTTTAAATCCAGGGAATTGTCTGTCCAGGGTTGAAAAAATATGAAAACATTGTTCTTTCAAAAGAAATGCTAGGACAACTGCCACTGGAACAGAGAGCATAAAAGTTACAAATATCAACAAAACATTAAAACAAAGCAAATACTATAATTAACACTCACTAGGACAATTAAAACAGAAAATACAATAATAAAGAATTAGTGAGAAAAGAGAAGTAAATTCAATTTCACAATGTAAAAGAACATTTGCAAGAACAAAACCCCACAACAGTTTCATTGTCATTTGCTCTTTTCTATATTTGGATAAACCAAATCAAATCGACTTGCTTAGTGTTCTTGTGTGTTGAGGGGTACAATGGTAAAATCAAGGTCAACTGCAAGGAGACTCAGGAGGCACCTGTGTTTTTAGGAAGCCTTTAATGCAGAAACTAGGCTGAGAAACAAAGCACAACACAGGGACATTTCTTTCCCCAGGCTATTTATATCACGATGTAATCCATCTGGTCCAAACCTGCAAGATTACCCTTTTTCTGCTTCAGAGAAACTGATCTGCACGTATCCTACAGTCTTAGTCTTTAATAGAATTTATTGTTAAAATGACCCTGCTGTTCGACCAATCTGCAGAGTTTGCAGACTTGTAACCCCCTCCTCCCAAAAAACCTTTTCACAGATGAGTTAAAACCAAATGGGAACAACAAAACATTTCTGAGCTTTAAATAATGTCAGTTGAAGTGATGAGCTGACTTTCTTTATAAAACGTTACAGCCATACAAGTTTTCGATAAAGGAACACAGTCTTTTTTTGTTAAAAATGTCATAATCACATAACAACAGTTTCCCAAACCACTGAAGGGGAATGCAACTAATTAACTACTAATTCAATAGCACTCCTAATCTCACATAAAAGCTACTTTTTCAGCTTTATTCAGCATCTAAAGCTCTTTCAGCTGACAGTTTAGCATTTCAGTAATAAGCAGGGACATTTTTAGTTAATCAAGAATTAAACACATTATCTGCAAGAAAAGCTATTCATCTATACATCACAGCAGGCTGATAAATACAATAGCTTCCTACAAACAAGGAACAACTGGCTGCTGATTCGGATAAGAAAAATCTATCAACTTTGTAATTTTTGTCTTTAAAGAACTGGTTAAGTAAGTCGAGCTTTTTAAAGTGCTCTGAATGAGCAATTACCTTTTTTTCTGAAAGAGAACAATTTAAGCGCTCCCTGGATTAAAAATGTCTCTGTTTCCCAGGAATCGTGCCATTAAACTGTCAGCGATCATCCTTGTCTTGTTCCATGGTATAGCAAAACTATATTTTTACACTTAACCAATTTTTCAAGTTGAGCTCACAGCCGCATCACGGTGAATACGTTCTTTTTATTTGCTTTTATTTTTGCACACCAATAATTTAAGAAATAGACATTTTTGTGATCAAAAGGATCTTCAAACGTCGACCTTATTAGGTTTAAGGAACAAGTGAACTTCAATCCTCATGGATTTGTTAAGTAAATGCAGGGAATAATTAACAGTGTGTTCAGACAGGCAAACGTGTCTCTAAAGGGATTTTTATGAACACGTTTTCCCTAAATTCTGGGTCTTTGTGAAGCATTTGAACAAACATTCGTTAACAGCTTAGTGTTTTGTTTTTTTTTTACAGATTCTTGGGAAGTGTAGTAAAAACAATGCTTACCCAGCCCACAAAATAAGTGGAAAACTTGGTTATTAACATCATGTAAGTATGGTAAGAATGTATTCTCCAAATGATGGTCACAGCTTGTGTATTCATAAGACAAAAGCTGTTTTTCCATTTCAATAATAACTTATTTCACATATTGACTCTTTTGTCCTCATCTGTCACACTAGATATTTGAATTTTGAGAAATATTGTGGTTTTCCACTCATTTGCCAAAAGTATTAGTTACATCAACATTGGTGTTTACAGTGTCCTCATGTTTTAAAACTGAATAATGACAACATTTGAAGATGCTATGCAATTAAAAATTATGATTAGACTTTTAAGATGTGCAATTTAAAACAATGCCTCTGTCATAAACTGGCAGAATACTGAATCCAAGTGCAGCAGGTTTTTTTGGCACAGACAGGAAAACATGATTGAAGCGCAGCTAAAAGTCCATGAAGCTAAATCAGGATAAGGCAGAGGTTAAACACGGGCATGAGGATATCAGAGACCAACAAGAGTGGTCAGAGTCCAGGCAGAGTGGCACAGACAAGACTTCGCACTAAGCAGAGCGCAGTGCTCTGACTATGTACTGATGGGAGTGATTGCAGATGGACAACTGCTGTGGAGCTTCTGGGAGGGACAGCAGGTGCTGATAGGAGGTGTAGTGTGGAGGCACAGGAGGTGTTGGTACTCAGGTGATGGATCCCGCTGATGTCCAGAGCGGGAGACGGTGGACCGATTTATGAGTTTGCAGACCCACTCACAAGGTGCTTATGGATGTTGGCTCAGGAAAATTGCTCTCCTTGCAGAAAAATGTATCTGTTCAATAAAAGAAAATCAAAATGTTTGAACTTTCTGGTGATTTTTAGTTACACAACAGCTATTGGACCAAAATCACTGTGAAGTGTTTGTTTTTGTGGGATTGGGGTGACAGCTCTCCCTACAGGTTTCAGTGGCTTGTGGTCTTCTGTAAGCACTTTGGATGACTAAGGTAATGGGTCTGTGCTTAACACACAGTGAATTTGCTTTTGCACTACAGAGACAGTCAAAACACAGATTTGTTTTTGCTTTAAAATTCGGTATTAGCTTAATAGCTGTTGTCTCACAGCGGGGGCAGGCTCTGGTTCAAACCCCAGCTGTGTTCTTTCTGTAGATGTTTGAATGTTCTCTACAGATTTCCGCTACCTCCCACAAACCCCTCAGGATTCCAAAGTGACCCGTAAATGTGAGAGACTGTGCCTGTGTCGACTATAATGGACTAGCAAACTGTCCTGAGTGTGCCCCGCCTATTGGTCTGAAGTAGTTAGGATAGGCTCCAGTATTGCCTGGATTAGCAGAGAGGAAGATGCTAAGGTCCTCTTTGGGAGTCAAATTTTAGCAACACTGTTTCCTTCCTTTTAATGTCTGTCTTTTATTGTTGTTGCTTTTAATCTAATGCGTCGTGTTACTTTTTAAAAAAATTGTTTTAACTGTTCATGTAGGTCTTTTATGTGTTCAGCAGCATGTTGATGAAAAGTGCTATATAAGTGATTGGATGGATGGATAGGATCTAGAATGAATCCATCAGAGGAACAGCTCAAAAATAAATATAATTTAGTCCAAAGTTTAAGGCTTGCTGTGTAGTACAATACATGGGACAAAAAATGTGATTTGCAAAAACTACAAATTGGGAGTCCAGCAGAATTGAGGGCGCATCAATAAAAATAAGTGCAAAACAGAAGGTAACGAACAAGAGTGGAGGTTTAAAGGCAAAGATTTTGTCTCCCTGCAGAAGTTACAATAAAAAGACTGGTGCTCTAACCCGGTTGGAGCGGGAAGGCAGCCTGCTGTTGTTATATAACCACATCTTTAAAGGGACAATTAGACAAAGTTCTCTCTTTTTTTGTGCATCACCTTCCATATTGATGGTTTCCAAGCAACAAATTATTTTATGTAAAAGAAAATGGGTATCACATGGTGGACCGACATGGTCTGTTATGGCATTTATTTTATATTTAGAGCTCCTTTTCCTGTCAGCAAAGAATCTAATCTGAAATGTGCTCCAAAGAATAGTCTGCAAAGGCGATCCAGACCTTTTATGAAATGTCAGTCAGTATTGTCGTCCTGTTCAAACATGTTAAAGATTGATGGTAAGTTTCGGGACTGATTAAAAACCTCCATATTGTCAGATTGTCTTGAGTTAAATGTTTGGCCGCTCATCCAGCATTTGGCATTGACAGAACACAGTTAGGTTTGTGACAATTCTATAGAAAAAGTCCTGCTTTCTGCTGTATGAAAAGCTTCTAGAGCTTTTTATTTTAGATGAGCCGCAGACGCTCATCTTTGTGCCAAACAGGCCCATTGATTACTCAGCAGAAGCTACCGTTGTCATGATAAAGGCAGGGAGATGACAGGAAACACATCCATGAACCCATTTTCATCATCACAGTTTTAATCTGTATTTGGTAATGAATAGAAACGTTAGTTTCAGATTCCTTGAAAAGCCCTTTGGTGAATAGTCAATGTTCATTTCATTTTTCCCAGCGTCTAAAAAGAGATGTTTCAAAGTAACAATGAATGTTTTGATGCTGATTCCTATTCTGTAACTAAAAGATGAGACAAATGTCCTAATTCTCTGATGACGAAAGGATTTGTTTCAATGATGTAGGACAGGGAAGAAATTTCAAGTTCTACATTTATTTGAATATCAAATAAAAAGGAACACATGTCCAAAGTGCTGCACAGAATGAAATCAAAGTTTAACAAGTGCCTGGCAAAAAAAAGATCAATACATTTAAAATACAAACCAAAAGCACAAGTTAAAAATAAAGTAATGGTAAAGATAATCAAAGTTAAAAAGTAAAAAAAAAAAAAAACACACTTAAAGTAACCAAAAAACACAAGAGCGCCACAGCTTTAATGTGTAAAATATCCAAACATTTTCTGAGACTGAAAAAGCTCAACTGTTGGGGCCATTCTTACAGAGGTGTCATCTGCAGAGCAGGCTGATAACCTCTGATTCTCTGTCTGGCATCTGGGGTGAGATGAAAGAGGAGAGATGCAGATTTAGTGGAGGAGGTGTCAACACATTGATCTATCTATCTAGACATTTGTTTCCTTTGAATGTACTGGGAATCAGTACAAAGATACAACAACGTCTTAGAAAATGACACAGGTTTTTCTTTTTATTATTAATACTTTGGCTAAAAGCAGCACAATCTTAAGTAAAAGACCACTGGGAACACTTTTAAACTGAAAAAGAGGATTGGAGTGGGACTTTGAGATGAGTACTAGCCATCAACTCTGCATGCTTTTACTTCAGCACAGACAAGGCAAAAATGGAGATCATAGTGTCTGTGACTGTATATTTTTGAGAAAACATGCAACTACACAACAAAAAATGTTTTATTTACATGTATTTTAGGGGATCAGACAAACTAAGTCTGATGTACTATGAAACATCTCTGTACCAAAATGGAATCGGGATCTGTCCTGACTGAACTGTAGATATTCCCAGATGCTCCGGACTTTTTTTTTCTTCTTCTTTCTTTGTGCTTTTTCTTCTTTCTTTGTGCGTGTTCGCGTCTGCCGATTTAAATCTCAGAATAAAGCAAAGAATTTTCCTTTTTTATTTGGTTGTCAACAGCGGCTCTCTCATGTCGTGCGTTCCTGATTTTGATCCACCGCTGCTGCTCATGGTGTGCGTCTTGTCTCCTCAGCTTATTTAAACTGGCATTTCCAAGTTTGAGTCTCGTGCTTCACAAAGAGCAACAGTTGCAGTCTTCCTGCTGTACAAATTGAAGTAAGCACATTTTCAGAACACTGAGGTATAGAGAGACGTGCTGAGGATACTTGATCAAATTCTTCTGAAATTTGCAGTACAGCTTTTGTAGTTTGAAATAAACATAAATAAAGCTGCAGATGAAAATCAGATTTAAACATTAACACAAAGGTGAGAACAAACGGAGACGTTATGTGTATGGGTGTGTAGTCCGTGTGAGCGCCTGCTAGTTTAGCATTTCTCAGCAGGTTGTGTTCAGGGGTGATGTAACACACAGTGTTTTGCTGCTAGCTGGTTGTCTGTGTACAGTTTCATTTCTTAGCCAGAGTTCTGCTGACCTTTGCAGTCTCCAGATTTCCTCCTAATGGAGTCTCATCCCTGCTTCTCCTTTTGTTCCCTCTTGTCTTCTCACTCCTAGAGTGCATTCATAGTTTCCTGGTTTCCTGCTTCCTGGTGATTTTCATTTGTACCTGCCCTAAAGAGTCCACCCATTCCAATTTCTGATCAGACTCATAAAACAGAGGTCCAGGGACCGATACCATTCCGTAGGACAGTTGGTACCAAGCCACAGAGGCAAAAAAAAAAAACCCATGACCTACAATTTTTCTGTGTTTTTTATAATCTGATTCTGAATGAAGTTTTATTTTGGAAAACTACAGGATTCTCTCCAACCACATCTGACTCATACTGACGACGCATGTCACCTCTCTCAGTCACATGTTGAAAACACATTCGCTACTTTCTTAAAGCAGCTGCTCCAAATGCTTAATGGAAACCCCCAAGCTAGCAAAGTTAGCAAAAATAAACATATTTGGAAAGTTTGTTTTAGCAGAAAAGATTCAGCAAACAAACAGAAGAAGAGCCTTTGACTTCAAAATCAAATAAATTATTTATTTGTCCCACCTTAAAAAGTCGGATAAGGCTGAAATTGGCGTCTGATTTTTTAGCTTCCACTTTGACCGTTATGGGTTAAGGGGAAATCTGTCACATTTTAATGGTTCCTACATGAAGTCTAGTACACAATAAAAAAGTTTAAAGCAGCTGCAGATATTTTATAGAGGATGAAGATAAACTTTACCTTCAAAAAGTTAATGGAAACTGGAGGCAAAAAAAACCAAAAAACAAAAGTGGATCCCCATTTCAGCCTCATACAGGCCGATCCGTAAAGATATTGTCTGACATTTAAATCGATCTGTGGCCTGAAAAGGTTGGAAAGCACTGCTCCAAAATACCCAAAGTCCAATGTTAACTCTTGGTTCCCTGATGGACGCTGGCAGATGGTCAGTATGAACCAGAGAAAGCAAAGAGTGTGATTAAAGTTTTATGCAGGAAAAGCTTGATGCAGATGATCTTAATTCTATATGACAATTCATGATGCTGTGTGAAGAAAAGAGCCTTGTGTGTGTAGACAGAAGCCCAACAAGTTTGTGTAGCAAACACACAACAGTGGTAGTGGCTTACAACTTAACTTGACACTTAACACTCTTAACTGAGTGAAGTTAACTGGGTTTTTACACAGGACCAGAGCTGTCCTCTGTCTTTTAAAATCCTGCTCCTGCATGTGCAGAATGGTGCTCAGTTCTAAGAGCAGTTCTACAACGAGACTCGTGAGTGCTTGAATAAAAAACTACAGTGTTAAATCATGCGTGTGAGGGCGGAAGCACGCCCCAATGCTCTGCCCTCTACCCCACCCTCCTGAGCTCTTGACTCCTTTTTACATGCAGCAGTTTAGTGTAGGCGTTTGTGACAGTTAGGAGGCGCAGAGTCCGTTTCCTTTCTGATTGGCTGATTATCCTTTTGTGATTTGCACACCTTATTCAATCACAAAATCGTCATTTGGGTCCAGTCTGTGCCCATTCTAAAGGTGCTTTAAATAAAAACTGTCCATTTGTATCCCAATGTGTGTAAATCTAGGTGATCCATCAACAAGCTGAGGAGCTCCTGTGAAAATAACCACAATCAAAATCCAGTTTTTTGCTAATAATGATGCTTTTTAAATTCATAGTATGTCTGCCTAATACTATATCTCGAAAAATAACAATAATATAAATTTTACACGGTTAAAAGTTGTCTTATTTTGTTTTTCGTAGACTAAATTGAGGTATTTAATTCTCCTTTGAAAGATTTTTGTTTCAGTCTTTTTGATACACAAAAGATCTCTGTTCTTAATTCTGTTTGTTTTCTCAAAGAGAGATTAATTGCTTTATTTGTTCCTTTTTTTTTTTCCATGCTGTAAAGCAGCTGCGCATTGTCATTAGGTACATGTTCACTTTTGTAGTCTAAACTTAATGCCTCAGTCACACGCACCTGTACAAGTGAAACTGGTTTTTGGGTTGTCCGAGCCCGTAGCGGGTCGTAGAGACCAGCGGCCGCAACTTAAAAGAACCGCAGGTGTGTCTTGCAGTTCCCTTGTGGCTGGTACGGCAACCTTAAAGGACATCATGAAAATGGAGCATGCCATTGTCATGCATGTGGTAAGTGCATTGTGAAGTATTTGGAAGGAAAATGGAACTGCACATACTTATGACATATGAGTGATGCTGCTGTACCCTTATATCATTCTCTAGGCATTAGTGAGGTGTGAATACTGGCTCCTTACTGATCTCACACAAATGCTGCGGGCACAGGGCGTGCACATGATACAGAACTGGTAAGTTCAGCTGTGACTCAGGCTCAAGCTGATGGTTAGTCCTCTATTGTACTTCCCGTGAGATCATAAACACTGTCTACACTCCTCACGTTATTTATTAGAACAGCTGGGTGTTCAGACTTTCTTAAATACAATGAGAAAATAAGAATGAAAGCAAAAGCAGCATGAAGCACTTAGTTTGAGTTTCCATTCAGTCCTGGCTAAATAGACCTCTGCTATTTCCAGCTAATCACTTTACAGCTTTACATTTTCCATACTTTAACTAGGATGTATTCTCTGTGATTCTGCCATGTTTTTATGCATTGTCATCTTGCCCAACCTTACAAAAAAACTGTTATTGTTAATGTAGGCTGCATGGTGGTGTAGTGGTTATCACTCTCTCCTCAGTAAGAAGACTCCGGTTTGAATCCCAGCTGGTTCCTTTTAGTGTGGAGTTTTCATGTTCTCCTCTTGGATGAATGGCTTTTGTCTGGGTTTTCTTCCACCTACCGACCAAAAACACATTTCTTTGGTTAAATGGTGTTTCTAATTTGTACCCTAGGTGTACATGTTTGTGTGGCCCTGCCTTATTCCTAAGGTTTACATGCGTTGTAAAAAATTTCATTTTTATGTTCAATAAACAGCATACTTCATTTATTTGACTTTTTGTGTTTTACAAATGATAGAATTTTAAAAATATGTTATCTTTAATGCAGTGTTTAAGGCTCTTTAGATGAAACAGTTCTGTATTTTCTTTTTTTTTTAATCATTGTGGGTGATTGTTTTAGGAAGATGTTGATGTATTCAAACCACATTCATTAAATAAGGTTCAGTTGAGAACAGATCAAGTTTGGCCTAGCAACGCTTTTGAGATGAGCTTTTGAAATGAACCAATTACAAAAGAGACTCAGGTAGCAACCAGACTAACTTTAGAGTCGGCTATTCGGAGGGGGTATTGACTCTCCGCCTTTAACTGTCAAAAACACCCACTGAAAACTGTTGCTGTAAAATCATTCGGTCATTAACCAGTCAGCAGCAAAGAGGGGCGGGGCGGCCATGGAGCATTGATATGTGTGTTTACGCGCTCATTACTCTGCTTTTACGCCACTGAACACTGTTCTGCACACAGGAGCGTGATTTCAGCAGGAAGATCTCCTCCAGCGCCAGCGCCTCGTTACACTCACACGATTATTCTCAGAACAGTAATGCCATAAATGAGATATTTTTGAAATCTTGATTCCAGCTTTACGCATAATGACATTTCTTGATATTTGACATAAAAGGGATTTATAAAAAAGTGGTACAGTTCTTTCGGACTTTGAATGTTGTTTTTTAGGTTGTTTCTGCCAGAAACAACCTGATTCCACATGTAATGTAGAGAAAGGATTAACCTTTTAACACTGGAGTTTTAGCTCCAGGGTTGACTTTCTTTTGACTACATTGACTCTTCAACTATTTACAAAATTAACAAAATTCCAGTAGATTCTGAAGCGCAAAAAGCAGCCTGAAATGCAACACTTTACAGAAGTGCAATGTTTACGAGGTCAATGTAAATCATCTGATTCTGTTGTGCAGCTTTGCGCAGTTAAGTAACACTAAACTGAAATATGTTGGATATCGGCGCCAAGCCGTTTTGAAAAGATGCTTTTCTCCGCATCAGAATCAGCTGATTCATGTTGACGGGATCGATACTTTATTTATGCCATGAGGGAAATTGGATATAGGTTTATATTATTATTTCATTATTTCACGCAAACAGTCAAAAATGTACGGTAGCTCAAAGAGCATGTGTTATTTTGCCGTCGACATCTCCGGTGTTAAAGAGTTGTCTAGTTTGTGATCTATCTGGATTTGAACAGTCTTTTCACATTCCATCGTTCACCACGGTAGAACACAAACACTCACCTGAGCGCAGGTGCTAGCTCACCTTTGGACAAATAGTATGTGTGACAGAATGATATTCATACAAATAAACAAACACTTGTCAAGCATATACGTGTGTGTGCGTAAGCTACAGTATTTTGGGACTGTGTACATGTTGACATGTTTGTCTGTGAAGCCTATTAAAAAAGACAAATACTCCTAAAGTACTCTGTAGTTTTCCCTGACAATATATTTTTTATAATTTTCGTTTCTTTTGAAATGTGTTTTTCGAAGCCATATGAAGGCTCTGTCAAACGCATGTTCTGTTTGAAAAAATGTTTACGTTTTTCCATCTAATTTAGAAATCCTTTGTTTTTAACAGAACATCTTGGTTGAGTGATAAAGTAAGTCTGCAGTTTGAATCTGTTTGGAAAATGTGATAAAATACATTTTCCATCTATGTTTTTTTCTTTTTATTACATGAACAGATTAGAAAACATTCGAAGTATAAAAGACAGTACAAACATTAAATAATACCCGATGGGTGTGTGTTTCAACCCTTGTTTTTGTCCATGACGTCCTTCTGGATGATGAGTGCGTTACACAAGCATGGTGTGTGCTGACATTCTGAAAGCTTCTGACGTTTCTGTCTTGTCATGTAACATCATGCTGCACGGCTCATTCAGACGGCGTGCATTAACAATGCCTTTTCTTTCTTGTATTTTCTAGGCTGAGTTTGCGCAGTCACATGTCCAGAATGCTGGTTTCTGCTATATGCAGCTGCAGGCTGTCCTACAATACTGTAAGTTCACCTTTTTTTGTTAATTGAACCCAATAAGCATGTCATCAGAAGTGTGCATGTAAGGTTCCATTCAGAGCTTGTCTTAAATATCTTTTAACTTCATGGTATTTCAGCTGTAAGGGATACATGTAGTACACTGAAAACCAACTGGGAAGCTGTTGACAATCGCGGAGCGTGTACATTTCTCCTTCCAAGAGAGTGTATGCAGATGCACGTGACACAGAATTGAATGTGCAGGTACACTGCTAGAATCTGTGGGTGGCTTCATAAACTAGGACAGCACCCCGCACCAGTTTCATGCAACATACTGCTGTTTTTCTTGTGTTTGCTGAGTACAGAGGGAATGACTCCGAACAATGAAAGCAGAAATTCTGTGATTTTCTGTGAAGTCTCACAACGTTTATTTGCTGAAGCCGTTTACATGCAACTGTTTGAATTTCTGGCATCTTAAGTGGAACACTGCATTGCCATGCAATCATTTTTGTGGCATCATCACAATTATAAATGCAGTGCCTTGAGATTCAAACTGTACCCACGGTTGAAATGGCAACTGCAATCGTTGAGAGGCTGACTGAAATGAAATACTTCAGCTGTGTGGCAAAACCAGGGCTGGCCAGGATGATTCCCGTCCAGAGGCATTAATACAGCATTATTAAAGCTATCCTCTTGAAACACCCTCTGACATTGTGCTGAACATGATAAAAGCATGTTCACAGGACCATGCCAGCAACTGTGGCAATTGCAAAAATTGCACTGCATGGGCCGGAGAGGAGAGGATGTTCTGCCACAGGATGAAAAACAGTGAAGCATGATGCGGTTAATGCAGGATCACATGTTTACTTTTCCCGCCAACATCCTACAACCTGTTTCATGAGGGACATGTTCAGGCTGTGTGATTCCAATACGGATGGCCACAGTGGGCTGACATTTTTTTTAATAGTTGGTGCCTTTCTTGGTGTAACCTTGACCAGCTTCTGTAGTCCCGTTATTCTGCTGTGAGCTTTCTTGTCCTTGAATGTGCTAAGCGGACAGTGTGGTGACATCTGTAATCAGACTCAACCTGAGCCTCTTCTTTTAACATTGTTTGTCTTGTTACATATCGGCGGCTTCTGCATTCTCCCACAGCCTCACACAAGCCGGCAAAAGTGCACAAATTCACTCTTCTAAGAAACAAAATGCTGTTCTATCCACTCATTCTTAAAAAATAATCTAATCAGATGTAAAACAGCTAAAATTTGATTTAAATTTAGCTGAAGTCACAAAGAAAAATCACTAAGTATAATATAAAAGATAAGCAATTTAGAGACCCTAATTTGAAAGCCCAAAACTAGAAGAAATTGCAGATTTTTTACTGTTTAAATTGTTTTTTTTAATAAAATGTGAAAAACTGTGTCTTAAAATATTAGCATTTAATTAATCACATTCCTGTAAAGGGGCCTCCTACCATGCTGGTTTGAAGCGGCTCTTTAACATGTATTTATAGGAGTATTTGTTTTTTGGAAATGGCTCGTTGCAGAGCTCCATATTTAACGCTGCTGCTGTGCTGTTAAGTGAACCCTGTACTCACTCACAGGGGTGCGGAGAACGTTAAAAGGGGAAATAACAGAGGCTGCATGTAGCTTTATTGCAGGCATATATACTGTATGTTCAAGACAACCTAAATAGGCAGGAGTTGCAGGTTATGAGAAATAATAAACCATATTAAAGTGCAGAAAACGTATATGCAGCCGTTTTAGAAAACTTTAAGATATTATTTTTCTACTGAAAATCTTACAGCACAATAGTTATTTAATAATTTTAGTATGCACTTCAGCTCAAGGTTGTGAAAAGACATTTTTTACTTCAGAATTCTTTCTTAGACGGCAGAACTCATAGTTCCATGTAGCAAAACAGCCCCAGACCGCCACACTACATCCACCTTAGTGTGATGCTTTTATTTCCCCCTGACATGCTGTGTAAATTTGTTGCCAGATATCATTGCACAATCATCTAAACAAGCTTAACTCTTGAGTCCTCTCAGTTCACAGACAGCTTTCTGAAAGGCTTTGGTCAGGGCCTGGTCCTCAACAGCCACACCCCTGCCTGTTTTCCAGATCTCCCAGCCCAGCCTACACCTGATCAGCTGACTTACAACCAACTCACCCACTCTGGTGAAAATGTTGTTGTTGTTTTTTTACGTGTTATTTTGGCATTTTTCTGATGATGGAAAACATATAAAAAGAAAATGAAATATGAATGAATATTTCTTTATTCAAAGTGTTTGTAATCAAGAGTAGACAAAAAAAATGCTGTTTGAAAAAGATTGTATTTGTAAAAAAGAAAATACTCTGGGCGGGCTACCAGCTTCCTGCTTCATTCTGATTCATCCACTTGCAGACAAATAGATCCATGTGCATCTTTGCTTTCCTCGTCTGAGCTGAAATCTGGATCAAAACTGTACCAGCTGGATAGCTCAAATACTGCTCGTCATTTTTGTTGCACCTCTATAGATTGGGGTTTTAAGGTGCGGTAAGATAGCAGAAGAGAATCCAACCAGATAGGTGAAGGGAAGTGGGGGTGGGCTTACTTCTCACCAACAGGCCTGCCCACAACTCAGAGGCGAATCTCTTATAAACTTCTGCCACTTTGCAGAAACTATGTCTTTAAAAAACCCAGATTGTTTTTTATTCTGGCTAAAAATGACATACTCAGAATTAAAAGACCACGGGGAACACTTTTACAATGGATCAAAAGAGGATCAGAGTCGGTCTGTAAGGGATTTCCCATCCTGACTGACTGAACACACCTGATGTTTTGGGTTGTGAACAAGAAGCAGCCCATGGAGACGTGGAAAACAAGGTTTTGGCTTTTGAGGACCGGGGTTGGCCAGCCACAGTCTTGACCATTAACAGTTTATATCCTTCTTCTCCTTTTTACTCTGTTTTTGGCTTTAAATCTCTTTAAATCTAAGAAGAAGTGGGACACTGAGAAGAGGAGAGCAGGAGTACAGGGTGATGCAGCATAAGGTGAAAGTAGAGGTGTAAAAGGCCAATCAAGAGGCTTATGATGAATTGTATGTTAGGTTGGGTATTAAAGAGGGACAGACTGACCTTTACAGATTGGCAAGGCAGAGAGACTGAGATGGGAAGGACATGCAGCAGGTTAGGGTGATTAAGGATAGGGATGGGAATGGGTTGACAGGTGTCTGCAGTGTCATGGAAAGAATACTTTCAATAGTTGATGAATGAACAAAGAATAGAAGAGGTGACTGCTGTGAAGCAGGAAGTAGCAAAGATTAGGGTGAAGTGAGGGGGCCATGAAGAAGATGAAGAGTGGAAGGGCACTTGATCCTGATGATATACCTGTGGAGGTATAGAAGTGTCTAGGAGTAATGGCAGTGGAGTTTTTGACTGAGTTGATTAACAGGATCTTAGGTGGTGAGAAGACGGCTGCGAAATACAATACAATGAAGACATGGGAAAGAGTAGTTGAAGCTAGACTGAGAGCAGACATGAACATTTGTGAGCAGCAGTATGGTTTCATGCCAAGAAAAAGCTCTACAGATGCAATATTTGCTTTGAGGATGTTGATAGAGAAGTCCACAAAGGTCAGAGAGAGCGACACAGTGTCTTTGTAGATCTGGAGAGATCTTATGACAGAGTGACCAGAGAGGAACTGTGGTTTGTATGAGGAAGTCTGGAGTGACAGAGAACTATGTTAGAGCAGTGCAGGACATGTACAGGTATGAGGGCTGTAAGACAGTGGTGAGGTGTGATCTAGGGCTGACAGAGGAGTTGAAGGTGGAAGTGGGTTTACATCAGGGATCAGCTCTGAGCCCCTTCCTGTTTGCAGCGATGATGGACAGGCTGACAGATGAGGTTAGACAAGAATCACCATGAACTATGATGTTTGCAGATGATATTGTGATTTGTAGTGAGAGCAGAGAACAGGTGGAGGAGACGTTAGAGAGGTGGAGGTTTGACCTGGAAAGGAGAGAAAGAAGGTTAGCCTCATCAAGACGGAGTACATGTATGTGAATGAGAGGAACCCAAGTAGAAGAGTGAGCCTACAGAGATAAGAGATAAAGAAGGAAGAGGATTTGAATTATCTAGGGTCAACAGTTCAGACTAATAGATTGTGTAAAAGAAGTGAAGAAGCGAGTGCAGGCAGGTTAGAATGGTGGAGAAAAGTGTCAGGTTTGATGTGTGATAGAAGAGTTTCAGCTCAAAGGAAAGGAAAGATGAACTAAACTGTGGTGAGAGCAGCCATGTTGTTCAGCCTAGAGACAGTGGTACTGAGGAAAAGAAAAGGAAACAGAACTGGAGGTAGCAGAGATGAAGATGATGAGGTTCTCTTTGGGAGTGACCAGGATGGATTTGATCAGGAATGAGAACATTAGAGGGACAGCACATGTTAGAGGTTTTGGAGATAAAGCCAGAGAGGCCAGACTGAGATGGTTCGTTCATGTCCAGAGAGATAGTCAATATGTTGGTGGAGGATACTGAGTCTAGAGCTGTCAGGCAAGAGGTCTAGAAGAAGACCAAAGAGGAGGTTTATGGATGCAGTGAACAAAGTGAACAAATGCAGTTTGTGGAAAAGGCCCCGCCCATTTTAGACTAACATTCACACCTGACTGTAATGATTATAAACTTCCAGCATCTTGTTGCCTGTTGTTTTATGATTCTACCCCCCCAAAATTCCCAGGAGGGATACAAACATAATCAATATAAATACAGTTTAGCTTAAACTACAAAAGGGGTTTATACAAACATACACCTTCTGTGTCCGAAGATTTATAACCCCTGATTGTAACAGTAAAATCTGTCTAACACAAAAGGCTCCCAGCTTTCACCTGCTGGACAGGTCAAGTTAAAAAAAACAAATGTGAGTTTTCTCTAACAACATTTTTTGTCTGATCCTGATTTGCAATTATTTGAATAAAGAGATGCTCAGAAATTTAATTCTAAGTTTAATTTTATACAGATATGTATAGTATGTGTGTGTGTGTGTTAAAAAAAATGTCATCCGAGTGGGTCTTTATATGTTTGTGAATATATTTGGATCATTGCACAATGTCAAGCTCTTGAGGATCTAGTGATCTTCTTCTGATGTACTCAGGGATTAGTTTGTCTGGCTGGTCCTGTATTTCATCTTTTAATGATAACAGGCATTCAGTATTCAGATTTGAGTGCAGCTAAATAATATAAAGTCAAATTGCCATTGATGTAATAAAGCATTAAATCTATGTATGTACGGAGCCAAATAGATTTGGATTATGTCTATTCCTCTAATGAAAAAACGCAATTTAAAATCTGTATTTTATGTTTGCTTGTTATCTTTGTCTAGTATTTAGATGTCTATTTAAATTTGCCAGATGATTGAAGTGTGACAAATGGACGCACAAACAGGATATCAAAAAGGGGGCAAACAGATTTTCACAGTAAATGAGCCGGTATATTTGAAACTACATCTGATTACTGTGCTATTTACTCTGTGGAATTAATTTCATATTGGATTTAGTTCGTTTAAGAAGTTTTGTTTCCCATTTCCCTCCAGTGCCACTCTAAACCTTTTAGTTTTCAGATGTTTTTAACCAGCACTGTATGTAGGATAAAGATGAAGATTTGACATTTTTCTTTGAGGCAGGTTTAATGATGCCCTTGGCAAGGGGAAAAAAAGGTAGCAGCAAGGCACCAGCCCGCCTGCAGGCTGCTGGCATCATAATCCTGTCAAACAACACCTTTCTGAGGTGAAATTATTGTATGTCTTCTGAAAAGAAAAAAAAAAAATTCAGCGAAATCCCAAACGTCTTTTCAAAAGAAGAAAGTCGTCCACACATATCTGTTTGAAATGTGCATTTTCACCAACACAGGACAT
The DNA here is from genome assembly GCA_036245035.1 of Adrianichthys oophorus. NCBI lineage: Eukaryota > Metazoa > Chordata > Actinopteri > Beloniformes > Adrianichthyidae > Adrianichthys > Adrianichthys oophorus. The sequence continues at coordinate 93,159 of BSAI01000162.1, forward strand.
AAAAATATAAGAAAAAATGTGGCTTTATGGTGCTGTTATAGCTTTAAAACCTTGGAGCTTAGCATGGAGTGCGACGGTGACACCAAATCTGTTTGACACCACCTGCTGCTTACCTGCTCATGCAAACCTGCCTTGTGCATTAGAGTCTCTTTCTCTCTGTTAACACATCATCATCACTTTCCCCCCTCATTCCCACCAGAAGCCCAGCAGTAGCTGTAGAGCAAAGGCTGCCACATCAGAGGCTCCTCCAGAGAGCTCACAGTCAGCAGAATCTTTGCTAGGAGGTGAGGAGGCAGCAGAGCATGAAAGGATCCATCAGGAATTATGCAGATCAGCACCAAACCAGGCACGGGTTAGGCTTTCCAATGCCACCCGGCTAGAAGTGGTGGTTAAAGACACAGGTGGTACTGAAGACGCAAACATTGTGACCCTGGGACTGTTTTCTAAAGCAATAGAAGACATGTTAAAGACCCACTCTGATGAAAAGGGTGTTTTTGGTGTTTTTAACATGTTTTTGTGGTATTTTTCTGATGATAGAGGACACATATATATTAAAAAAAAAAAGCTTAACATTGCATTTCTGAGTATTTATGTATTTAAATTGTTGTGAATCAGAAGCAGATAAAAAAAACGTTAAAGTCTGTAGACATATATATTCACTTGCAGACAATTAAATCACTGTCCCTCTGCATCAAAGGTGTATTCCACTCAAGAGCAAGTTGTTGAGCAGAGAATTCAGTTTTCCCAGATTGGGGGATTTTCCAGCTAATTGAGTGGTTTTGAGTTATGCCGTTTATTACAAATTCTGTGTAAACAAAGAATAAAAGCAAACACAAATCACAGACAAGAAAAAGGGGAATTGTGAATAATAACTTTGAAACTCTGGCGCTGTAGCAATAGGAGAAATAACGGAAATTCTACACAGACAAAAGGACAAGGGACAAAAGCAAAGGTCAATCTCAGGGCAAAACCCAAAAGCTAACAAGGGGCAACACCAGGCAAAACAGGCTAAACGAGCTGCGGCTGACAACAGGGGCAGGCTGAGGCAAACAGAATCCTTGGACCGGTCCAAGGAAGTCCAAGCCTTTTTATATTCCCACATCGCAGCCTGGTAACTGGGTGACGTGAGTGTAGGTAAAATGGGGGCGACTTACCCTGCAAGAGGCTGGGCTGACAGCAGAGGGAGACTGGTATGCAGCTTCTGCAGGGGAACATAAAAAACACACCAGGCCAGGGGACCGTAACAGGGATGATGGGAAATGAGGGAAGGCTTACTCCACGCCAACAGTTCTGGCCACAACTCAGAAGCAAATTTCTAGTGAACTGCTGCCCCTCTGCAGAAACTATGTCATAGAAAACGACAGAGTTTTTTTTTTTTGTAATTATTTTGGCTAAAAACAGCAGAATCATTATTAAAAGACTACTGGGTACATTTTTGAAAGATTAAAAAATGATCAGAGTGGGATTTTAACAGGTGAACATTTTCTTTCTGTATTCAAAGTAAACGTTTTGATTCAGTTTTGATGTAATCTTTGTATCAGTTTTTATGTGAATAATTGATGATGTGAGAGGGGAGTTTTTGGAGAACAACTGAAGCATTGACAACTGCTCATTGCAGTGACTTGGGACTGAATGTGCAAAAGAAGCAATTATGGATCTTATCGATCTGACAAAGCAAAATTTACTGCTTGCACTTGCTTTTCTTTTATCTCTGATGCCACAGCTGCACATCCGCATTGTCGCTGCCGCACCTCAGAGGTTTGCCAGAACGGCGCCGTTTGTCCAAAAGGACATGGAAGTATGGATTTCAAGCTAACAAGTGCATTACAGCTGAAGTGACAAATGAAGAGAGTTAGATTGTGACAATAGTGGGGAGATGGGGGTTAGTGACAGACCATTTCCATTGTGTTTCGCAGATATGGAAGTATAGAGGTTTTTTTAACTGTTATTTTGAAAGTTTGGAATTCCCCATCCTCATCCCTGGTGCTCCTATGTTTGCTGATTTGTACCACATTTGCTTGTTTAAGTTGCCAAAGCCATAATGTGTGTGTGTGTGTGTGTGTGTGTGTGCGCGTGCGTGTTTGACTGGAAAAACTCTTTAGCTGACATTTGATTGACAGAATGTTGGAGGAGGCAGTGGAACATTTATCTGAATATTCAGCACAAGGTTTAATCCTCCTGATGTTCTTCTGACCATCCTAAGCTGAGAACAGGGAATGAAAAAGCTGCTTAAACAATATGGTAGGAAATTGAGTTCCCAGAAGCCATTTGTTCACAGCATGCTGACAATTTTCAGGGCCAATCCATCTTGGTGTGACTGTTGGCACCATGCAGAAGCAAAAGTGAACTTCAATGCTAGTTTGCTTCAGCCGGTCATTGTTATTATCTGTGTTACATCATTAATTCATTTTTTATGTATTTATTTTGTGATACTTCAGGTGGAAACCTTAAAAAGATGTTTGAGGCGTTTTAGGATGCAATATAATTTATTATTATTACAGACGTGAAGTCCAAATGTTAACACTATAAGAAATCGAGGGCTGTACGGTGGTGTTGTAGTCAGTACTCCCACCTCAAAGCCAGAAGGCTCTGGTTTAAATCTCAACTGGGTTCTCTCTGTTTGGAATTTACATGTTACATGAATTTACATGGATTGATGGATGGATGGATGAATGTATGGATGGATGGGTCGGTGCGTGGATGGGTGGATGGATGGATGGAAGGGTGGGTGGATGGATGGAAGGATGGGTGGATGGATGGATGGGTGGGTCGGTGCGTGGGTGGATGGGTGGATGGATGGATGGATGGGTGGATGGGTGGATGGGTCGGTGGATGGGTGGATGGATGAA